>JARQOC010000010.1:141231593-141351672 GCA_033576535.1 Allobates femoralis
GTTTTTTGGGGATTTTTGTTTGGTTCATAAAGAGAGCGAATGGGAAAAAAATTTTAAATGAAATTTTCTTTCTAGCCAGAATAGTCAAACGTAGCTTAAATGTCTATTTTCACTTTTTAGCCGAAAACACCATTTATGTCAAAAAATTAATTTTTCTCCAAAACTACGGGAGCTGTGATGCTGTTCTTTGGGATTCGCTTTTTTCAGGAAGAGAGCAAAGGGGAAAAAAAAATTTAAAGTATCTTTTTTACCCAGAGATATATCAAACGTATGCAAAATGTCTATTTTCACTGTTTGACGCGAAAAAAACTTTCTGTAAAAGCAATGAATTTTTCTCCAAATCTGGGCTGTGATGTTTTCTTTGGGATCCTGTTTAGGTTCAAAAAGAGAGCAGAAGGGCACAAAAAATTTGAATGTATCTTCTTTCTAGCCGAGATATAGTCAAACGTTGCTTAAATGTCTATTTTCACTGTTTAGACCGAAAACACACTTTCATTCAAAGCAATGAATTTTTCTCCTAAACTACTGGAGCTGTGATGCTTTTTCTTTTGGGATTCCTGTTGGGTTCATGAAGAGACAAAAATGGGACAAAAAATTTGAATGTATCTTTTTTCTAGCCAGAGATATAGTCAAACGTATGCTTAAATGTCTATTTTCACTGTTTAGACGCGAAAAACACTTTCATGTCAAAGCAATGAATTTTTCTCCTAAACTACTGGAGCTGTGATGCTGTTCTTTGGGGATTCCTGCTTAGGTTCATGAAAGAGAGCAGAATGGGACAAAAAATTTGAATGTATCTTCTTTCTTAGCAGAGATATAGTCAAACGTATGCTTAAATGTCTATTTTCATGTTTAGACGCGAAAACACACTTTCATGTCAAAGCAATGAATTTTTCTCCAAAACTACTGGAGCTGTGATGCTGTTCTTTGGGATTCCTGCTTAGGTTCATAAAGAGAGCAGAATGGGACAAAAAATTTGAATGTATCTTCTTTCTAGCCAGAGATATAGTCAAACGTATGCTTAAATGTCTATTTTCACTGTTTAGACGCGAAAACACACTTTCATGTCAAAGCAATGAATTTTTCTCCTAAACTACAGGAGCTGTGATGCTGTTCTTTGGGATTCCTGCTTAGGTTCATAAAGAGAGCAGAATGGGACAAAAATTTGAATGTATCTTCTTTCTAGCCAGAGATATAGTCAAACGTATGCTTAAATGTCTATTTTCATTTTTAGACGCGAAAAACACTTTCATGTCAAAAGCAATGAATTTTTCTCCTAAACTACTGGAGCTGTGATGCTGTTCTTTGGGATTCCATGCTTAGGTTCATGAAGAGAGCAGAATGGGACAAAAAATTTGAATGTATCTTCTTTCTAGCCAGAGATATAGTCAAAACGTATGCTTAAATGTCTATTTTTCACTGTTTAGACGCGAAAACACACTTTCATGTCAAAGCAATGAATTTTTCTCCTAAAACTACTGGAGCTGTGATGCTGTTCTTTGGGATTCCTGCTTAGGTTCTTGAAGAGAGCAGAATGGGACAAAAAAATTTGAATGTATTTCTTTCTAGCCAAAGATATATCAAACGTATGCTTAATGTCTATTTTCACTGTTTAGACGCGAAAAACACACTTTCATGTCAAAGCAATGAATTTTTCTCCTAAACTACTGGAGCTGTGATGCTGTTCTTTGGGATTCCTGCTTAGGTTCATGAAGAGAGCAGAATGGGACAAAAAATTTGAATGTATCTTCTTTCTAGCCAGAGATATAGTCAAAGTATGCTTAAATGTCTATTTTCACTTTTTAGACGCGAAAACACACTTTCATGTCAAAGCAATGAATTTTTCTCCTAAACTACTGGAGCTGTGATGCTGTTCTTTGGGATTCCTGCTTAGGTTCATGAAGAGAGCAGAATGGGACAAAAATTTGAATGTATCTTCTTTCTAGCCAGAGATATAGTCAAACGTATGCTTTAATGTCTATTTTCACTGTTTAGACGCGAAAACACACTTTAAAAAAAAAAAAAAAAAAAAAAAAAAAAAAAAAAAAAAAAAAAAAAAAAAAAAAAAAAAAAAAAAAAAAAAAAAAAAAAAAAAAAAAAAAAAAAAAAAAAAAAAAA
The DNA here is from genome assembly GCA_033576535.1 of Allobates femoralis. Taxonomy (NCBI): domain Eukaryota; kingdom Metazoa; phylum Chordata; class Amphibia; order Anura; family Aromobatidae; genus Allobates; species Allobates femoralis. The sequence continues at coordinate 141,233,712 of JARQOC010000010.1, forward strand.
AAAAAAAAAAAAAAAAAAAAAAAAAAAAAAAAAAAAAAAAAAAAAAAAAAAAAAAAAAAAAAAAAAAAAAAAAAAAAAAAAAAAAAAAAAAAAAAAAAAAAAAAAAAAAATTTTTTTTTTTTTTTTTTTTTTTTTTTTTTTTTTTTTTTTTTTTTTTTTTTTTTTTTTTTTTTTTTTTTTTTTTTTTTTTTTTTTTTTTTTTTTTTTTTTTTTTTTTTTTTTTTTTTTTTTTTTTTTTTTTTTTTTTTTTTTTTTTTTTTTTTTTTTTTTTTTTTTTTTTTTTTTTTTTTTTTTTTTTTTTTTTTTTTTTTTTTTTTTTTTTCTTTCTAGCCAGAGATATAGTCAAATGTATGCTTAAATGTCTATTTTCACTGTTTAGACGCGAAAACACACTTTCATGTCAAAGCAATGAATTTTTCTCCAAAACTACTGGAGCTGTGATGCTGTTCTTTGGGATTCCTGCTTAGGTTCATAAAGAGAGCAGAATGGGACAAAAAATTTGAATGTATCTTCTTTCTAGCCAGAGATATAGTCAAACGTATGCTTAAATGTCTATTTTCACTGTTTAGACGCGAAAAACACACTTTCATGTCAAAGCAATGAATTTTTCTCCTAAACTACAGGGCTGTGATGCTGTTCTTTGGGATTCCTGCTTAGGTTCATGAAGAGAGCAGAATGGGACAAAAAATTTGAATGTATCTTCTTTCTAGCCAGAGATATAGTCAAACGTATGCTTTAATGTCTATTTTCACTGTTTAGACGCGGAAAACACACTTTCATGTCAAAGCAATGAATTTTTCTCCTAAACTACTGGAGCTGTGATGCTGTTCTTTGGGATTCCTGCTTAGGTTCATGAAGGAGCAGAATGGGACAAAAAATTTGAATGTATCTTCTTTCTAGCCAGAGATATAGTCAAACGTATGCTTAAATGTCATTTTTCACTGTTTAGACGCGGAAAACACACTTTCATGTCAAAGCAATGAATTTTTCTCCTAAACTACTGGAGCTGTGATGCTGTTCTTTGGGATTCCTGCTTAGGTTCATAAAGAGAGCAGAATGGAACAAATAATTTGAATATATCTTCTTTCTAGCCAGAGATATAGTCAAACGTATGCTTTAATGTCTATTTTCACTGTTTAGACGCGAAAACACACTTTCATGTCAAAGCAATGAATTTTTCTCCTAAACTACAGGAGCTGTGATGCTGTTCTTTGGGATTCCTGCTTAGGTTCATGAAGAGAGCAGAATGGGACAAAAAATTTGAATGTATCTTCTTTCTAGCCAGAGATATAGTCAAACGTATGCTAAAATGTCTATTTTCACTGTTTAGACGCGAAAACACACTTTCATGTCAAAGCAATGAATTTTTCTCCTAAACTATGGAGCTGTGATGCTGTTCTTTGGGATTCCTGCTTAGGTTCATGAAGAGAGCAGAATGGGACACAAAATTTGAATGTATCTTCTTTCTAGCCAGAGATATAGTCAAACGTATGCTTTAATGTCTATTTTCACTGTTTAGACGCGAAAACACACTTTCATGTCAAAGCAATGCATTTTTCTCCAAAACTACTGAAGCTGTGATGCTGTTCTTTGGGATTCCTGCTTAGGTTCATGAAGAGAGCAGAATGGGAACAATAATTTGAATGTATCTTCTTTCTAGCCAGAGATATAGTCAAACGTATGCTTAAATGTCTATTTTCACTGTTTAGACGCGAAAACACACTTTCATGTCAAAGCAATGAATTTTTCTCCAAAACTACTGGAGCTGTGATGCTGTTCTTTGGGATTCCTGCTTAGGTTCATGAAGAGAGCAGAATGGGACAAAAAATTTGAATGTATCTTCTTTCTAGCCAGAGATATAGTCAAATGTATGCTAAAATGTCTATTTTCACTGTTTAGACGCGAAAACACACTTTCATGTCAAAGCAATGAATTTTTCACCTAAACTACTGGAGCTGTGATGCTGTTCTTTGGGATTCCTGCTTAGGTTCATGAAGAGAGCAGAATGGGACAAAAAATTTGAATGTATCTTCTTTCTAGCCAGAGATATAGTCAAACGTATGCTTAAATGTCTATTTTCACTGTTTAGACGCGAAAACACACTTTCATGTCAAAGCAATGAATTTTTCTCCAAAACTACTGGAGCTGTGATGCTGTTCTTTGGGATTCCTGCTTATGTTCATAAAGAGAGCAGAATGGGACAAAAAATTTGAATGTATCTTCTTTCTAGCCAGAGATATAGTCAAACGTATGCTTAAATGTCTATTTTCACTGTTTAGACGCGAAAACACACTTTCATGTCAAAGCAATGAATTTTTCGCCTAAACTACTGGAGCTGTGATGCTGTTCTTTGGGATTCCTGCTTAGGTTCATGAAGAGAGCAGAATGGGACAAAAAATTTGAATGTATCTTCTTTCTAGCCAGAGATATAGTCAAACGTTTGCTTAAATGTCTATTTTCACTGTTTAGACGCGAAAACACACTTTCATGTCAAAGCAATGAATTTTTCTCCTAAACTACAGGAGCTGTGATGCTGTTCTTTGGGATTCCTGCTTAGGTTCATGAAAAGAGCAGAATGGGACAAAAAATTTGAATGTATCTTCTTTCTAGCCAGAGATATAGTCAAACGTATGCTAAAATGTCTATTTTCACTGTTTAGACGCGAAAACACACTTTCATGTCAAAGCAATGAATTTTTCTCCTAAACTACTGGAGCTGTGATGCTGTTCTTTGGGATTCCTGCTTAGGTTCATGAAGAGAGCAGAATGGGACAAAAAATTTGAATGTATCTTCTTTCTAGCCAGAGATATAGTCAAACGTATGCTTAAATGTCTATTTTCACTGTTTAGACGCGAAAACACACTTTCATGTCAAAGCAATGAATTTTTCTCCTAAACTACTGGAGCTGTGATGCTGTTCTTTGGGATTCCTGCTTAGGTTCATAAAGAGAGCAGAATGGGACAAAAAATTTGAATGTATCTTCTTTCTAGCCAGAGATATAGTCAAACGTATGCTTAAATGTCTATTTTCACTGTTTAGACACAAAAAACACACTTTCATGTCAAAGCAATGAATTTTTCTCCTTATCAAATTATTTTTATTAGAATAAATATAAAAAGGGGGTGGGGGGGAAAGTCAGGGAGGGGAAGGGTACAAAAAAGAAGGAGATGGATGGGGGGTAGGGAAGGGGGGGGAACACACATTAAATACAATGTATAATTGTGGTAAAAGTTGTATAACAGTTGTACAGGTAACAAGTAAGACAAAATCGGAATTAACAATAAGTTGTAAAAGCAGAGTAAATATCAATCAACAAACTATTAACATTACAATTGAGAAACTGAATGACGACTTAATCAGGAAGAAAGAGGAAGTAAGGTTATAGAGTAGTAACTTCAGAACAAGAAGAAGGTTAGATATATCTGTTTATAATTTCGAGCCCAGGAAGCAATTAAAGGGGTCAGATATCAGAAGTCTATTTTAGACTTGATTCTAGCTTGGGGAGTATTAAGGTATAAGAGAAGGACAGTAGAGATTAGCCCAAGATTCCCACTGGATCAGAAATTTAGACCAGCTATTGGTTCTTATTGCAAAAGAGTATTCGTTGAAAACAATGATCGGTGACTTTTTCTATCAGATTCTTTATTAGTGGAGGTTCTTGTTGTTTCCACCTGGCTGCCAGCAGGACCTTGGCAGTGAGAGTTACATGAGAGATTAGGGATCTAACATGAGGGGGAATATTCTCAATTCCGATCAGCAAGAGAGCTAACTGCGGAGTAAAAGTAATGTGGGATTTTGTAACATTTTTTATTAAGATAGCTACTTCTCTCCAGAAATGTTGAATCCTAGGACAATACCAGAAAATGTGGGATAAATTGCCGTTAGCACCACAATCTCTCCAGCACAATGGGGATTGATCCGGATAGCAACGATGAACTGCCACTGGGGTATAATACCATCTCGATACCGTTTTATAATGGCTCTCATGCAGGGTGGCACATTTAGAGCTAGAATAAGCAGATTTTAAAGCTTTGGGGAAAGTATCCAAGTTGATTTTGATGTTTAGTTCATCCTCCCAGGCTTTAAGGAATGGAAGACAGGTAAGATCCAGCTCATCATTGAGAATTCGATAGAGACGGTTCGTTGTCCATAGTGATTCTTTTTGGAATAGCCTGATTAATTCTGTAATTATAGAGGGAAGCTTAAAATCAGGGCGGTGAGTCAAGAAGTAGTTGTTCATGGATCTCCATTGCGTTCTATCGTCTCTAGTTAAAGAGAAATCAGTTTGCATATTTTGGAAGGATTTTAGTTGTCCATCACAGAGCAAGTCATGAATGTGGGAGTTTTTCCTTAATTTCCAATGAGATAGATCCAATGTTGGGATTAAAGTTTCCAGAGTCTCAAGAGGGATATTTTTGAGTAAGATTTTCACAGAAAATTTATTAGCTTTAGAGTTCAGTTCTTTCCAGGCCTGTAAAGTTGCTTTGACAATTGGTTGAGAAGGAATTTTTATCTTAGGATTGGTCAAATATGCAATGAGAAGAGTTTTCAAAGATTTGTTAGTATAAGAACCTTCAATGGAGGTCCAGGGCATGTCGGGGGAATCCAAGAACCAATTCTGAGATTGTTTTATTAATGTTGCTAGGTAATAATTGAAGAGGTTAGGGACACCCAGACCAGCGGAAAGTTTATGGCGCTGTAGTGAAGATGACGCCACTCTTGAACTTTTCCATTGCCAAATAAATGCGCGTAGTTGGGATTGGAATTTTGAAAACCAACTTCTAGGAATGAATAAGGGAATTGATCGAATTATATACAGAAATTTGGGGAAAAGGAGCATTTTGAAGGATTCAATTCTGCTCAGCCATAATTCAATTTTGGACAAACGTTGGTATTCCAGGCAAAACGAATTATACAGTGATGATAGGTTCAAGTGAACTATGTCCTTTAAGGGTTTTGTTAGGGTTATACCCAAATAAGAGATGTTTTTATCCATCCAGGAGAAGTCGAATTCTTCTTTGAGATACTTAAGTCGGGTATCGTCAATGTTATAATCCAAAACTTGAGATTTGGAAGTGTTGATTTTATAGTAAGAAATTTGGGAGAAACTTTTAAGTTCAAAGTCAAGGTGTCTTAAGGATTTCAGGGGATTGGTAACTGATAGTAAAATATCATCCGCAAATAATGAAATCTTATATTCGTGTTGGTTAATTGGGATCCCTTTGATGTTCTTGTTGGTCCTTATACTAGCGGCCAGAGGTTCTATGAAAAACGCAAATAAAAGTGGGGAAAGAGGACAACCTTGTCTTGTTCCATTAGAAAGGTGGAATTTAGGAGACAAAGAGGTGTTGGATGATACCTAGCCGATGGAGATTTGCACATCGATTCAATTGTTCTAAGGATATTACCACTGAGACCAAATTTTTCGAGAGTTTGGAATAAAAATAACCAATGTACCCTGTCGAATGCCTTCTCGGCATCTAAAGCCAAGAAGGCAGATGGTTGTCTGGTCTGTTCAATGTTGGAAATTAAATTCAGGGCACGTCTTGTGGCATCAGTGGTGGTACGAGATGGTATGAAACCGGCTTGATCTGGGTGAAGCAAATTTTTGACATGTTTACTTAGTCTATTAGCCGCTAATTTAGCTAGGATTTTTGTGTCAGTATTTAAAAGTGAGATCGGTCTGTAGTTTTTAACATCCGAAGGATCCCCTTTGTCTTATATATTACTGTGATGGTTGCCTCTAACATATCCTCTGGTAGGAATCCTTGAGAAGCGACATAGTTTGCCAATTTGGTAAGATATGGGGCCAAGATGTGTTTGAACTCTTTGTATAATTCGGTTTGAAAACCGTCGGGGCCAGGGGCTTTCCCGACTTTGGATTTGTCAATGACCTCTGAGACTTCGGAAAGAGTGTAGGGAGAGTTTAGGTCAGTTAGTTCCGCCGATGTTAGTGAGGGTAAATCCAGTTTATTTAAGTAATGAAGTATTTCTTCTTCGTTCGGGGAGTAATTTGAAGGGCAGTCTTTTAGGTTGTATAGAGATGAGTAGAAAGAGGCAAATTCCGAAGTGATGTCAGCTGGATGATGGTGCATTTTATTATGTTGATCCTTAATTACTTTAATTCTTGTTGATGTTCTTTGGTATTTAATTTTTTGGGCTAGTAATTTGGAAGATCTGTCATCTGAGTGATAGTGTAATGATTTAAGTTTTTGGTTAATTTTGTCATACTCCGAAGTAAGGATTGATTTTAATTCTAGTCGGAGCTTAAAGATTTCTTCCAAAGTTTGGGGATTCTTGGAAGTTTGATGTAGTAATTCCAGGTCATGAATTTTAGATACAGTGTTCTTGAGCTTTTGTTGGTTGTTTTTATTTAATTGGGCGTTCAATTGGATAAGTTTACCTCGAATAACAGCTTTAAAAGCTGACCATAAAATTTCTGTTGGGGTATCATGCAGATCATTGTCTTGAAAGTAGTTGAGAATGGATTCTTCAATTTCTTTTTTATAGGTTGGGTGGGAATATAAGAAGCTATTATTTCTCCATTGTTTATTTGTTGTTTCTTTCGGGCCAAATTTAAAATAAAAAATAATGGGGGCGTGATCTGACCAGGTTCTAGTCCCTATCTCTACCCTAGTGAATTTGGGAAGGGAAAAAATACCAGTCAAAACCAAGTCAATTCTAGAGTAGGAATTATGTCTTTTAGAAAAGTAGGAGTATTCAATAGAGGAAGAATTTAGGCAACGGAAAGCATCGTAAAGGTCGTTTTTGTGAAGCCAAGGATCTAAAGATTCGTTGTTCTTGTTTCTTTCCTTATTTGAAGAGTCGGATTCACTGTTAGGAACTGTGTTAAAGTCTCCAAATAATATAAGGTCTCCTTGTACTTTATCACTAATTAACCTCATGATTTTGTTTAGGAACGTCTTTTGTGCTTTGTTAGGGGCGTAGATGCAGATAAGAGTAAACAAATGATTGTTTAGTTTACAAATAAGCACTAAATACCTTCCTTCTGGGTCCTCTAGTCTGTCTATTTGCTCGAATACAACATTGTTACTGATCATAATAGCCACCCGGCCTTTTTTCTCTGATTGCTGGCGTAAAAGATGTTGGAAAAGTTTTTGTTGCTGAGTCTTTGAGGTTGAAGGGAAGAAAGTTTTGTCTCCTGGAGACCTATAACGTCGGGTTTAGATTCTTTAATTGTTTTCCATAGGAAGAATCTTCTTTGTGGGGAATTTAATCCGTTGCAATTTTGTGATAGAAAACGAAGAGACATGGTTGAAAGTTAGGGTGGTTTAATAGGCACGGGTATGGCTATTGTAAAGGATGGTAAATCTGACTCGTTCAGAAGTAAAGGGCTATTCGTATGGTGGGAAGAATATATTTGTTGAGAGTTAAAGAGTTGAAGACGTCACTCAATAACTCAGCAGAGGGGATCAAATGATCACGTTCTAATACCTCTTTGTGGGGCTAGTGTTATTGGCAATGAATCTCAGCCAAAGTAGTAGGATACTGATCTATTTAAGGAATGGTGAAACCTAGGTCTTTGAGTGTTTCCAGACCTCTCTTAACCTCCGAAAAAGTAAAGAATCTTCCCTGATAGTGGAAAGAGACTTTAGTAGGGTTAATACCCCATTTGTACATGATTGAGTTCTCCTGTAGGAGTTTAGTGATTAGGAAGAGTTCCTTCCTTTGTAACATAGTTGGTTTGGAAATATCAGCAAAAATTCTAATGTGATGGTATGGTGAGGGGAAGGTTTTTTTCTTCTTCATAAAATCCACTATCTGATCCTTGACATGTAAAAAGTGAAATTTGACTAGGACATCTCTAGGGATCTCAGTGGGTAGAGACTTAGGTTTTCTAAGGCGAAAAACCCGAGACTATAGTAAGGTCAAGGTCTGTTAAAGTGGGAATTGATTGTTTCAGAAGATGTTTAGTAAATTGGTCAAGTTGGTTAGGAAGGATTGATTCATCAATACCGCGAAGTTTTAAATTATGACGTCTGTCTTTATGGTCCATTTCTGTAAGTTTGTTTTGCATAGCTTTGCATTTTTCCTCCAGTATGGTATGATCCTTGGTTAGGGTCTCATGTTTAGAGATTAAAGTGGATATGTCTGTTTTATTTTTTTCCACTTCGTGGGTGGTCTTATCTACAGTTATTTGCATGAGGTCGAATTTTGATTCTAATCTTTGTTCAAATGAGTTGTTTTTTTTTGTCTAAAGCGTAAAAAATATCCTTAAAAAAGACCTTATTAATTGGGCCTGTCCAATCAATCCCCTCAAAGGGATCCGTTGGTTGCGGGGTGGGAGACTCTTTCCTGGTTTTTGCTTGAGTGGGCTATTATTTGGGGTGTCATCAGATTCAGAGGAATCAAGAGAGTTTCGAGTCAGGAGGGTGTCTGACTTCTTTTTGGTAGCCAAGTCCTTTCTTTTCTGAGAAGGAGCCTGCGGTTTGACAAATTTTCCCTCATCCATAGCCAATTGAGAGGAAGAGTCCTGATCGCTATTAGAATGCCTAGGAGATCTGGATCGATGTTTGGATTGTGCATGAGCGGACTTAATGTCCGATCTAGGTGGTTTAGGGTTAGACATAATCAGATATATTATGGACGTAGTAGGTTTTTAATAATGACCAGATTTGGATGGAATGGTAATGAAATTGTATATGGATCTTAATCCTCAGTTCAATCAGTATATAGATATAATGTCTAATATAGGAAATTAGATTAAATGTCAGTAATGGGTTTAAGAAAAGCCCGAATAAAGAATTACTTAGAGCATTAACTGCCAAGACTCAATAGCCGGTATAAAACCAAAAGACCCAATAGGGTTAGATGATAATTTTAGATATCGATTAAGTCCGGAGGAAAATTCTCCAGAAAGGTTAGAGTCAGAGCCGTAACCAAGGTGGAGAGGATTATAGAACCTTAAGAGTATATAAATTTTCCCTATTTGGAAAGAGTAATGTTAATATAAGGGTCTGGTGAAGCTATGTCAGTGAACAATACTCAAGTGCAATTCCCCACTAGGGATCTTTCCCTAAGTTAGGATTTGGCATAGGATAAAGATATGTAGGTGAAATATATAAGTATGTTAAAGGGGAATACGTTACATACAAATAGGTATATTATGGAGGGGGCAGGTTAAAGGGGAATAAGAAAGGATAATAGCAAGTAATGTTTTAAGGAAAGTAGGAATGTAGAGTTGTTAAAGTAGAGATTAGAACAAAGAGCAGAAAACAAAAGGCATAAAGATCATCAATTAGAAGATTTTACCTATGTCGACCAGGTGTAATTCCAAGGAAAACAAGAAATAGTTCGTTATAACAAGATCCAGAAGATCCAGGAGTCCAGAGAAGTGAAGGTCTTAGTAGAGTGACGAGGTGGCGGTATGGAAACGATAAGTCTGTAGAGATCGATCTTGTCGCTCTGGTCTTCAGTGTTGATGTTTATTCTAGTCTCTGTATAAACAATGCAAAAATCCCAGAACGGTCTTCAAACAAGAGAAAAATCCAAAGATTGAGGAGATGCTTAAGAACTAGAGTCCCAGATATCCATATAGAACAATACAAATTGAGGTAGTCCTAGCCGTTGACGGACACAGATTCTAAGCAGTAGAATGCTATCAAGGGTTAATAATCCAGTGTAAAGGAGCTGATCCTTCTGTTGTTTAATACAGTTAAGTCGTTAGCTGATACCTCAAGGGGATCCGAGTGTAGCAGCAGGCTTAAACAAGAGTCCAAGACAGCTGGGCGAGTTAAAACAATTGCTGTGACAGTCAGCGATTCTCCAGCTAACTGCGAAGATATCAGAAGGTATTCAGCGAGTAGTGACAGAAGTTAAATTGTCAACGAGTCTTTAGCAAGTACACAGCAGAGTCGGGAGATGACAGGCGAGTCGCCAGCAGAATCGCAGCAGAGACAGGAGGTATTAGCGAGTCGCCAAAAGAATCGCAGTTGAATCAGGAGGAGATAGCGAGTCGCCGGTAGAGTGGCAGCGGAGTCGGGAGGAAGTAGCGAGTCACCAGTAGACTCGCAGCGATGTCGGAAGGTGTTAGCGAGTCGTCAGCAGATTCACAGCTGTGTCGGATGGTGTTAGCGAGTCGCCCGTATAATCGCAGTAATGACAAGAAGTGTCTGCCGAGTTCTGCTATATTCTGCGGTCAGCTCCAAGGACACTTCAGAGAGTGAGATTTCAAAAAGAAAAATGTAGTAAAAATAAAATAGAATAACACCAACTGTCGTCGGCGATCAGAATAAAGACTCACAATTTTGTGAACTAAGCGCCAAAGGAGAGAAGCTGCAGAAAAATCTTCTTTTCCGGGAGTTCCCAGATGTCTAGGAGCAAGATGAGGGCTGGAGTCGGCAGCCGATGGGGAGCTGCACCACCACCGCGTCTGAGTGCCGATCGTCAGCCACAATGAGAATCCTGGGATGTCCTGCAGGGGCCCAGTTAGCGTAGGAGGGAGCCGGCACCCGACCCAAAGGTTCACTTACTTGCAGTAAGAATCGCTATTAAAAGCCGGGTTTCCTCTGGGCTTCTTAGAAGCTGGCGATTCTGAGGTGGAGTGAGGAGAGCTTAGAATAGCTGTTGCTATGGCAGCTTGCGAGTCTGGAGGGGAGCCGCGGCAATGGCGGGAACGGCGGGAAAGTCCTGAAAATTGGCGGGAAAAGTTCTGAGCGGGTTTGCGGGTCCCCCTGGCACCCAGAACCGGGAAAAAAAAAAAGGAGAGGGTACTCCAAACCCCAGGCGAACTTCCGGAGTCCAACTAGACCAGGTAGATAGAGAAGAAAGATTCAATTTCAGAAGATCTTCTAGTGGGTGATCCAAATTAGGGAAAAAATCCGGAAAAGAGAGGTCCAGAAGATCCAGGTAGTTCCAGATGATGTATTGAATAGATCCTTGTTGATTTGGTAGGAATTCTCCCCAAAGGGGGAAGTCCTGTTGGTTTCTTCAGGCTGAGAAGCAGGAGCTCGAGCTAAACACGTCTGCTCTCCATGAGCTCCAAAGCCACGCCCCTGAATTTTTCTCCTAAACTACTGGAGCAGTGATGCTGTTCTTTGGGATTCCTGCTTAGGTTCATGAAGAGAGCAGAATGGGACAAAAAATTTGAATGTATCTTCTTTCTAGCCAGAGATATAGTCAAACGTATGCTTAAATGTCTATTTTCACTGTTTAGACGCGAAAACACACTTTCATGTCAAAGCAATGAATTTTTCTCCTAAACTACAGGAGCTGTGATGCTGTTCTTTGGGATTCCTGCTTAGGTTCATGAAGAGAGCAGAATGGGACAAAAAATGTGAATGTATCTTCTTTCTAGCCAGAGATATAGTCAAACGTATGCTAAAATGTCTATTTTCACTGTTTAGACGCGAAAACACACTTTCATGTCAAAGCAATGAATTTTTCTCCTAAACTACTGGAACTGTGATGCTGTTCTTTGGGATTCCTGCTTAGGTTCATGAAGAGAGCAGAATGGGACAAAAAATTTGAATGTATCTTCTTTCTAGCCAGAGATATAGTCAAACGTATGCTTAAATGTCTATTTTCACTGTTTAGACGCGAAAACACACTTTCATGTCAAAGCAATGAATTTTTCTCCAAAACTACTGGAGCTGTGATGCTGTTCTTTGGGATTCCTGCTTAGGTTCATAAAGAGAGCAGAATGGGACAAAAAATTAGAATGTATCTTCTTTCTAGCCAGAGATATAGTCAAACGTATGTTTAAATGTCTATTTTCACTGTTTAGACGCGAAAACACACTTTCATGTCAAAGCAATGAATTTTTCTCCTAAACTACTGGAGCTGTGATGCTGTTCTTTGGGATTCCTGCTTAGGTTCATGAAGAGAGCAGAATGGGACAAAAAATTTGAATGTATCTTCTTTCTAGCCAGAGATATAGTCAAACGTATGCTTAAATGTCTATTTTCACTGTTTAGACGCGAAAACACACTTTCATGTCAAAGCAATGAATTTTTCTCCAAAACTACTGGAGCTGTGATGCTGTTCTTTGGGATTCCTGCTTAGTTCATAAGAGAGCAGAATGGGACAAAAAATTTGAATGTATCTTCTTTCTAGCCAAGATATAGTCAAACGTATGCTTAAATGTCTATTTTCACTGTTTAGACGCGAAAACACACTTTCATGTCAAAGCAATGAATTTTTCTCCAAACTACTGGAGCTGTGATGCTGTTCTTTGGGATTCCTGCTTAGGTTCATAAGAGAGCAGAATGGACAAAAAATTTGAATGTATCTTCTTTCTAGCCAGAGATATAGTCAAACGTATGCTTAATGTCTATTTTCACTGTTAGACGCGAAAACACACTTTCATGTCAAAGCAATGAATTTTTCTCCTAAACTACTGGAGCTGTGATGCTGTTCTTTGGGATTCCTGCTTAGGTTCATGAAGAGAGCAGAATGGGACAAAATTTGAATTATCTTCTTTCTAGCAAATATAGTCAAACGTATTTAAATGTCTATTTTCACTGTTTAGACGCGAAAACACACTTTCATGTCAAAGCAATGAATTTTTCTCCTAAACTACTGGAGCTGTGATGCTGTTCTTTGGGATTCCTGCTTAGGTTCTGAAGAGAGCAGAATGGGACAAAAAATTTGAATGTATCTTCTTTCTAGCCAGAGATATAGTCAAACGTATGCTAAATGTCTATTTTCACTGTTTAGACGCGAAAACACACTTTCATGTCAAAGCAATGAATTTTTCTCCTAAACTACTGGAGCTGTGATGCTGTTCTTTGGATTCCTGCTTAGGTTCATGAAGAGAGCAGAATGGGACAAAAAAATTTGAATGTATCTTCTTTCTAGCCAGAGATATAGTCAAACGTATGCTTAAATGTCTATTTTCACTGTTTAGAGCGAAAACACACTTTCATGTCAAAGCAATGAATTTTTTCTCTAAACTACTGGAGCTGTGATGCTGTTCTTTGGGATTCCTGCTTAGGTTCATGAAGAGAGCAGAATGGGACAAAAATTTGAATGTATCTTCTTTCTAGCCAGAGATATAGTCAAACGTATGCTTAATGTCTATTTTCACTGTTTAGACGCAAAACACACTTTCATGTCAAAGCAATGAATTTTTCTCCTAAACTACTGGAGCTGTGATGCTGTTCTTTGGGATTCTGCTTAGGTTCATGAAGAGAGCAGAATGGGACAAAAAATTTGAATGTATCTTCTTTCTAGCAGAGATATAGTCAAACGTATGCTAAATGTCTATTTTCACTGTTTAGACGCGAAAACACACTTTCATGTCAAAGCAATGAATTTTTCTCCTAAACTACGGAGCTGTGATGCTGTTCTTTGGGATTCCTGCTTAGGTTCATGAAGAGAGCAGAATGGGACAAAAAATTTGAATGTATCTTCTTTCTAGCCAGAGATATAGTCAAACGTATGCTTAAATGTCTATTTTCACTGTTTAGACGCGAAAAACACACTTTCATGTCAAAGCAATGAATTTTTCTCCTAAAACTACTGGAGCTGTGATGCTGTTCTTTGGGATTCCTGCTTAGGTTCATGAAGAGAGCAGAATGGGACAAAAATTTGAATGTATCTTCTTTCTAGCCAGAGATATAGTCAAACGTATGCTAAATGTCTATTTTCACTGTTTAGACGCGAAAACACACTTTCATGTCAAAGCAATGAATTTTTCTCCTAAACTACATGGAGCTGTGATGCTGTTCTTTGGGATTCCTGCTTAGGTTCATGAAGAGAGCAGAATGGGACAAAAAATTTGAATGTATCTTCTTTCTAGCCAGAGATATAGTCAAACGTATGCTTAAATGTCTATTTTCACTGTTTAGACGCGAAAACACACTTTCATGTCAAAGCAATGAATTTTTCTCCTAAACTACAGGAGCTGTGATGCTGTTCTTTGGGATTCCTGCTTAGGTTCATGAAGAGAGCAGAATGGGACAAAAATTTGAATGTATCTTCTTTCTAGCCAGAATATAGTCTTTGAATGTATCTTCTTTCTAGCCAGAGATATAGTCAAACGTATGCTTAAATGTCTATTTTCACTGTTTAGACGCGAAAACACACTTTCATGTCAAAGCAATGAATTTTTCTCTAAACTAGGAGCTGTGATGTTGTTCTTTGGGATTCCTGCTTAGGTTCATGAAGAGAGCAGAATGGGACAAAAATTTGAATGTATCTTCTTTCTAGCCAGAGATATAGTCAAAAGTATGCTTAAATGTCTATTTTCACTTTTAGACGCGAAAACACACTTTCATGTCAAAGCAATGAATTTTCTCCTAAAACTACGGAGCTGTGATGCTGTTCTTTGGGATTCCTGCTTAGGTTCATGAAGAGAGCAGAATGGGACAAAAAATTTGAATGTATCTTCTTTCTAGCCAGAGATATAGTCAAACGTATGTTAAATGTCTATTTTCACTGTTTAGACGCGAAAACACACTTTCATGTCAAAGCAATGAATTTTTCTCCTAAACTACTGGAGCTGTGATGCTGTTCTTTGGGATTCCTGCTTAGGTTCATGAAGAGAGCAGAATAGGAAAAAAATTTGATGTATCTTCTTTCTAGCCAGAGATATAGTCAAACGTATGCTTAAATGTCTATTTTCACTGTTTAGACGCGAAAACACACTTTCATGTCAAAGCAATGAATTTTTCTCCTAAACTACTGGAGCTGTGATGCTGTTCTTTGGGATTCCTGCTTAGGTTCATGAAGAGAGCAGAATGGGACAAAAAATTTGAATGTATCTTCTTTCTAGCCAGAGATATAGTCAAACGTATGCTTAAATGTCTATTTTCACTGTTTAGACGCGAAAACACACTTTCATGTCAAAGCAATGAATTTTTCTCCTAAACTACTGGAGCTGTGATGCTGTTCTTTGGGATTCTGCTTAGGTTCATAAGAGAGCAGAATGGACAAAAAATTTGAATGTATCTTCTTTCTAGCCAGAGATATAGTCAAACGTATGCTTAAATGTCTATTTTCACTGTTTAGACGCGAAAACACACTTTCATGTCAAAGCAATGAATTTTTCTCCTAAACTACTGGAGCTGTGATGCTGTTCTTTGGGATTCCTGCTTAGGTTCATGAAGAGAGCAGAATGGGACAAAAAATTTGAATGTATCTTCTTTCTAGCCAGAGATATAGTCAGTATAGTCAAACGTATGCTTAAATGTCTATTTTCACTGTTTAGACGCGAAAACACACTTTCATGTCAAAGCAATGAATTTTTCTCCTAAACTACAGGAGCTGTGATGCTGTTCTTTGGGATTCCTGCTTAGGTTCATAAAGAGAGCAGAATGGGACAAAAAATTGAATGTATCTTCTTTCTAGCCAGAGATATAGTCAAACGTATGCTTAATATGTCTATTTTCACTGTTTAGACGCGAAAACACACTTTCATGTCAAAGCAATGAATTTTTCTCCTAAACTACGGAGCTGTGATGCTGTTCTTTGGGATTCCTGCTTAGGTTCATGAAGAGAGCAGAATGGGACAAAAAATTTGAATGTATCTTCTTTCTAGCCAGAGATATAGTCAAACGTATGCTTAAATGTCTATTTTCACTTTTAGACGCGAAAACACACTTTCATGTCAAAGCAATGAATTTTTTCTCCTAAACTACAGGAGCTGTGATGCTGTTCTTTGGGATTCCTGCTTAGGTTCATGAAGAGAGCAGAATGGGACAAAAAATTTGAATGTATCTTCTTTCTAGCCAGAGATATAGTCAAACGTATGCTTAAATGTCTATTTTCACTGTTTAGACGCGAAAACACACTTTCATGTCAAAGCAATGAATTTTTCTCCTAAAACTACTGGAGCTGTGATGCTGTTCTTTGGGATTCCTGCTTAGGTTCATGAAGAGAGCAGAATGGGACAAAAAATTTGAATGTATCTTCTTTCTAGCCAGAGATATAGTCAAACGTATGCTTAAATGTCTATTTTCACTGTTTAGACCGCGAAAACACACTTTCATGTCAAAGCAATGAATTTTCTCCTAAACTACTGGAGCTGTGATGCTGTTCTTTGGGATTCCTGATTAGGTTCATAAAGAGAGCAGAATGGGACAAAAAATTTGAATGTATCTTCTTTCTAGCCAGAGATATAGTCAAACGTATGCTTAAATGTCTATTTTCACTGTTTAGACGCGAAAACACACTTTCATGTCAAAGCAATGAATTTTTCTCCTAAACTACAGGAGCTGTGATGCTGTTCTTTGGGATTCCTGCTTAGGTTCATGAAGAGAGCAGAATGGGACAAAAAATTTGAATGTATCTTCTTTCTAGCCAGAGATATAGTCAAACGTATGCTTAAATGTCTATTTTCACTGTTTAGACGCGAAAACACACTTTCATGTCAAAGCAATGAATTTTTCTCCTAAACTACTGGAGCTGTGATGCTGTTCTTTGGGATTCCTGCTTAGGTTCATGAAGAGAGCAGAATGGGACAAAAAGTTTGAATTTATCTTCTTTCTAGAAAAAAAAAATATAGTCAAACGTATGTTTAAATGTCTATTTTCACTGTTTAGACGCGAAAACACACTTTCATGTCAAAGCAATGAATTTTTCTCCTAAACTACTGGAGCTGTGATGCTGTTCTTTGGGATTCCTGCTTAGGTTCATGAAGAGAGCAGAATAGGACAAAAAATTTGAATGTATCTTCTTTCTAGCCAGAGATATAGTCAAACGTATGCTTAAATGTCTATTTTCACTGTTTAGACACAAAAACACACTTTCATGTCAAAGCAATGAATTTTTCTCCTAAACTACTGGAGCAGTGATGCTGTTCTTTGGGATTCCTGCTTAGGTTCATGAAGAGAGCAGAATGGGACAAAAAATTTGAATGTATCTTCTTTCTAGCCAGATATATAGTCAAACGTATACTTAAATGTCTATTTTCACTGTTTAGACGCGAAAACACACTTTCATGTCAAAGCAATGAATTTTTCTCCTAAACTACTGGAGCTGTGATGCTGTTCTTTGGGATTCCTGATTAGGTTCATAAAGAGAGCAGAATGGGACAAAAAATTTGAATGTATCTTCTTTCTAGCCAGAGATATAGTCAAACGTATGCTTAAATGTCTATTTTCACTGTTTAGACGCGAAAACACACTTTCATGTCAAAGCAATGAATTTTTCTCCTAAACTACAGGAGCTGTGATGCTGTTCTTTGGGATTCCTGCTTAGGTTCATTAAGAGAGCAGAATGGGACAAAAAATTTGAATGTATCTTCTTTCTAGCCAGAGATATAGTCAAACGTATGCTTAAATGTCTATTTTCACTGTTTAGACGCGAAAACACACTTTCATGTCAAAGCAATGAATTTTTCTCCTAAACTACTGGAGCTGTGATGCTTTTCTTTGGGATTCCTGCTTAGGTTCATGAAGAGAGTAGAATGGGACAAAAAATTTGAATGTATCTTCTTTCTAGCCAGAGATATAGTCAAAAAATTTGAATGTATCTTCTTTCTAGCCAGAGATATGGTCAAACGTATGCTAAAATGTCTATTTTCACTTTTTAGACGCGAAAACACACTTTCATGTCAAAGCAATGAATTTTTCTCCTAAACTACAGGAGCTGTGATGTTGTTCTTTGGGATTCCTGCTTAGGTTCATGAAGAGAGCAGAATGGGACAAAAAATTTGAATGTATCTTCTTTCCAGCCAGAGATATAGTCAAACGTATGCTTAAATGTCTATATTCACTTTTTAGACGCGAAAACACACTTTCATGTCAAAGCAATGAATTTTTCTCCTAAACTACAGGAGCTGTGATGCTGTTCTTTGGGATTCCTGCTTAGGTTCATGAAGAGAGCAGAATGGGACAAAAAATTTGAATGTATCTTCTTTCTAGCCAGAGATATAGTCAAACGTATGCTTAAATGTCTATTTTCACTGTTTAGACGCGAAAACACACTTTCATGTCAAAGCAATGAATTTTTCTCCTAAACTACTGGAGCTGTGATGCTGTTCTTTGGGATTCCTGCTTAGGTTCATGAAGAGAGCAGAATGGGACAAAAAGTTTGAATTTATCTTCTTTCTAGAAAAAAAAAATATAGTCAAACGTATGTTTAAATGTCTATTTTCACTGTTTAGACGCGAAAACACACTTTCATGTCAAAGCAATGAATTTTTCTCCTAAACTACTGGAGCTGTGATGCTGTTCTTTGGGATTTCTGCTTAGGTTCATGAAGAGAGCAGAATAGGACAAAAAATTTGAATGTATCTTCTTTCTAGCCAGAGATATAGTCAAACGTATGCTAAAATGTCTATTTTCACTGTTTAGACGCGAAAACACACTTTCATGTCAAAGCAATGAATTTTTCTCCAAAACTACTGGAGCTGTGATGCTGTTCTTTGGGATTCCTGCTTACGTTCATAAAGAGAGCAGAATGGGACAAAAAATTTGAATGTATCTTCTTTCTAGCCAGAGATATAATCAAACGTATGCTTAAATGTCTATTTTCACTGTTTAGACGCGAAAACACACTTTCATGTCAAAGCAATGAATTTTTCTCCTTATCAAGTTATTTTTATTAGAATAAATATAAAAAAAAAGGGGGGGTGGAGGGAAGGTCAGGGTGGGGAAGGGTACATAAAAAAGGAAATGGATGGTGGGTAGTGGAGGGGAGGGGGAACACACATTATATACAATATATTATTATGATAAAAGTTGTATAACAGTTGTACAGAAAACAAGTAAGACAAAGTTGGAATTAACAATAGGTTGTAAAAGTAGAGCAAATATCAATCGACAAGTTATTAACACTACAGTGAGAAACTGAGTAATGGCTTTTTCAAGGGGAAAAAGGGAGTACGGTTAAAGAGCAGAAATTTCAGAGCAAGAAGTCTAGATATAACTGTTTATATTTTCGAACCCAGAAAACAAGCAAAGTGTCAAGAACAGAAGTCTATTATAGACTTGAATTTAACTTGGGGGGAGTTAAGGTATAAGAGAAGGGCAGTAGAGGTTAGCCCAGGATTCCCACTGGATCAAAAATTTAGACCAGCTATTGGTTCTTATTGCAAAAGAGTATTCGTGGAAACAATGGTCGGTAACTTTTTCTATCAGATTCTTTATTAGTGGAGGTTCTTGTTGTTTCCACCTGGCTGCCAGCAGGGCCTTGGCTGTAAGAATAACATGAGAGATTAGGGATCTAACATGAGGGGGAATATTCTCAATTCCAATGAGCAAGAGAGCAAACTGCGGAGTAAGAGTAATATGGAATTTTGTAACATTTTTAAGTAAGATAGCTACATCTATCCAAAATTGTTGAATCCTAGGACAATACCAAAAAATGTGGGATAATTTGCCAGTAGCACCACAATCTCTCCAGCACAGTGGGGATTGTTCCGGATAGCAACGGTGAACAGCCACTGGGGTATAGTACCATCTCGATACCATTTTATAATGGCTCTCGTGCAGAGTGGCACATTTAGAGCTAGAGTAAGCGGATTTTAAAGCTTTGGGGAAGTTCTCTAAATTTATTTTGACGTTTAGTTCGTCTTCCCAGGCTTTTAGGAATGAGAGACAGGGGAGATCCAGCTCATCGTTGAGAATTCGGTAGAGACGATTTGTAGTCCATATTGATTACTTTTGGAATAGCCTGATTAATTCTGTAGTTATAGAGGGAAGCTTAAAATCAGGGCGGTGAGTCTGAAAATAGTTGTTCATGAGTCTCCATTGCGTTCTATCGTCTCTAGTTAGAGAGAAGATAGTTTGCATATTTTGGAAGGATTTTAGTTGTCCATCATGGAGCAGGTCATGAATGTGGGAGTTTTTCCTCAATTTCCAGTGAGATAAATCCAATGTTGGGATTAAAGTTTCCAGAGTCTCAAGAGGGATATTTTTTAGTAAGATTTTCACAGAAAATTTATTAGCTTTAGAGTTCAGTTCTTTCCAGGCCTTTAGAGTCGTTTTAACAATTGGTTGAGAAGGGATTTTAATGTTAGGATTGGTCAAATATGCAATGAGAAGAATTTTCAAAGATTTGTTAGTATAGGAACCTTCAATAGAGGTCCAGGGCATGTCGGCGGAATCCAAGAACCAATTCTGAGATTGTTTTATTAGTGTTGCTAGGTAATAATTGAAAACATTAGGGACACCCAGACCAGCAGAAAGTTTATGTCGCTGTAGTGAAGATGACGCCACTCTTGAACTTTTCGATTGCCAAATAAATGAGCGTAGTTGGGATTGGAGTTTTGAGATCCAACTTCTGGGGATGAATAGGGGAATTGATCGAATTATATATAGAAATTTGGGGAAGAGAAGCATTTTGAAGGATTCAATTCTGCTCAGCCATGATAAATCAATTTTGGACAAACGTTGGTATTCCAGGCAAAACGAGTTATACAGTGATGATAGGTTCGAGTGAACTATGTCCTTTAAAGGTTTTGTTAGGGTTATGCCCAAATAGGAGATGTTTTTATCCATCCAAGAAAAGTTAAATTCTTCTTTGAGATACGTAAGTAGGGTATCATCAATGTTGTAATCCAAAACTTGAGATTTGGAAGTGTTGATTTTATAGTAAGAAATTTGGGAGAAACTTCTAAGTTCAAAATCAGGTGTCTTAAAGATTTCAGGGGGTTGGAAATTGATAGTAAAGTGTCATCCGCGAATAATGAGATCTTATATTCATGTTGGTCGATTGGGATCCCTTTGATGTTCTTGTTGGACCGTATACTAGCGGCTAGAGGTTCTATAAAAAACGCAAATAAAAGTGGGGAAAGAGGACAACCTTGTCTTGTTCCATTAGAGAGGTGGAATTTAGGAGACAGAGAGGTGTTAGATGATACTCTAGCCGATGGGGATTTGTACATTGATTCAATTGTTCTAAGGATGTTACCACTAAGACCAAATTTTTCGAGAGTTTTGAATAGGAATAGGCAATGTACCCTGTCGAATGCCTTCTCAGCATCTAAAGCTAAGAAGGCAGATGGTTGTTTGGACTGTTCAATGTTGGAGATTAAATTCAGGGCACGTCTTGTGGCATCAGTGGTAGTTCGAGTTGGTATGAAGCCGGCTTGATCTGGATGAATCAGATTTTTGACATATTTGCTTAGTCTATTAGCTGCTAATTTAGCTAGAATTTTTGTGTCAGTATTTAAGAGTGAAATTGGTCTGTAGTTTTTGACATCTGAAGGGTCCCCTTTGTCCTTATATATTACTGTGATGGTAGCCTCTAGCATGTCCTCTGGTAGGATACCTCGTGTAGCAACATAGTTTGCCAATTTGGTAATGTATGGGGCCAAGATAAGTTTGAACTCTTTGTAAATTTCGGTTTGAAAACCGTCGGGGCCAGGTGCTTTCCCAAGTTTGGATTTGTCAATAACCTCTGAGACTTCGGAGAGGGTAAGTTCAGGTCGGTTAGTTCCGCCGGTGTTAATGAGGGTAAGTCCAGTTTATTTAAGTAATGGAGAATTTCTTCTTCATTCGGGGAGTAATTGGAAGGGCAGTCTTTAAGGTTGTACAGAGATGAGTAGAAAGAGGCAAATTCCGAAGTGATGGCAGCTGGATGATGGTGCATTTTATTGTGTTGGTCCTTAATAACTTTAATTCTTGTTGATGTTCTTTGGCATTTAATTTTTTGGGCCAGTAATTTGGAAGATCTATTATCTGAATGATAATGTAGTGATTTAAGTTTTTGGTTAATTTTATCATACTCTGAAGTAAGGATTGATTTTAATTCCAAACGGAGCTTAAAGATTTCTTCCAAAATTTGGGGGTTCTTGGAAGTTTGATGTAGCAATTCCAGGTCATGGATTTTGGATACAGTGTTCTTGAGCTTTAGTTGGTTATTTTTGTTTAGTTGGGCGTTCAATTGGATAAGTTTGCCTCGGATAACAGCTTTAAAAGCTGACCATAGAATTTCTGTCGGGGTATCCTGGAGGTCATTGTCTTGGAAGTAGTTGAGAATACATTCTTCAATTTCTTTTTTATATGTTGGGTGGGAATATAAAAACTATTGTTTCTCCATTGCTTATTTGATGTTTCCTTCGGGCCAATTTTAACATCAAACATGATGGGGGCGTGATCTGACCAGGTTCTAGTCCCTATCTCTACCCTAGTGAATTTAGGAAGGGAGAAAATGCCAGTTAAAACCAAGTCAATTCTAGAATAAGAATTATGTCTTTTAGAAAAGTAGGAGAATTCAATAGAGGAGGAATTTAGGCAACGGAAAGCATCGTAAAGGTCGTTTTTGTGAAGCCAAGGATCTAAAGATTCGTTGTTTTTGTTTCTTTCCTTATTTGAAGAGTCGGATTCGCTGTTAGGAACTGTGTTAAAGTCTCCAAATAATATAAGGTCTCCTTGAACTTTATCACTAATTAATCTTATGATTTTATTTAGGAACGTCTTCTGTGCTTTATTAGGGGCGTAGATGCAAATAAGAGTAAACAAATGGTTGTTTAATTTACAAGTAAGCACTAAATACCTTCCCTCTGGGTCCTCTAGTCTGTCTATTTGCTCGAATACAACATTGTTACTGATCATAATAGCCACCCCGGCCTTTTTCCTCTGATTACTGGCGTAGAAGATGTTGGAAAAGTTTTTGTTGGTGAGTCTATGAGGTTGAAGGGAAGAAAATTTTGTCTCCTGGAGACCTACTACGTCGGGTTTAAATTCTTTAATTGTTTTCCACAGGAAGAATCTTCTTTGTGGGGAATTCAATCCATTGCAATTTTGTGAAAGAAAGCGAAGAGACATGGTTGAGAGTTAGGGTGATTTAATAGGCACGGGAATGGCTATTATAAAGATGGTATATCTGATTCGTTCAGAAGTAGAGGGGTATTCGTGTAGTGGGAAAAATCTAATTGTTGAGAGTTAAAGAGTTGAAAAAGTCACTCAATAACTCAGAAGAGGGGATCAAGTGATCTCGTTCTAATACCTCTTTGTGGGGCTAGTGATATTGGCAATGAATCTCAGCCAAAGTAGTAGGATACTGATCTAATTAAGGAATGGTGAAACCTAGGTCTTTGAGTGTTTCCAGACCTTTCTTAACCTCCGAAAAAGTAAAGAATCTTTCCTGAAAATGGAAAGAGACTTTAGTAGGGTTAAAACCCCATTTGTACATAATTGAGTTGTCCTGTAGGAGTTTAGTGATTGGGAAGAGTTCCTTCCTTTGTATCATAGTCGGTTTAGAAATGTCAGCAAAAATTCTAATGTGGTGGTATGGCGAGGGGAAGGTTTTCTTCTTCTTTATAAAATCCATTATCTGATCTCTATATATATATAAAAAATAAAACAAGTTGCGCCAGACTGCTGAGCAGTTATTGAGAGCGGTTAATATGGCCAAGTGCTCACCTGTTTTGGTTGTGCCACGGTCGCACAACTGACTGGCGGGCGGGGAGACAGCTTGTCTGGAACGCTGGATCAGACGGGCCTGAGGTGGGGAGATGGAAGGTGATCCTAATGGGTCCGTGTCCGATGCTGAGGGGCTGGCTACCGTGTGATGAGAGGGCTGTTAAGGTCCTGAAGACAAGCGAGTCCGCTGCTCAGGATGTGCTGAGTTCCCCAGACGTGCGAGCCGGCAGGTTCAGAGCACGAGGATGGGACTGTGGTGTTGAAGCGAGCAGGGTCCGGGAGCCGTGCTGCTCAAAGCCGCGGTTCCCCGAGGGGAAGGCGTGGGGCGTGTGCAGTGATGTAAACTGAAGGTTAGCGCTCGGATTACAACCAGGACACTGCTCTCAGTATATTTACCTTTAGGCTTTATTAAAAGAGTGTAGAATTCCAATTCCTCCACAACGCGTTTCTGCGCTTAGTGCGCCTTTCTCAAGTGGAACCACTTGAGAAAGGCGCACTAAGCGCAGAAACGCGTTGTGGAGGAATTGGAATTCTACACTCTTTTAATAAAGCCTAAAGGTAAATATACTGAGAGCAGTGTCCTGGTTGTAATCCGAGCGCTAACCTTCTGTTTACATCACTGCATTATCTGATCTCTGACATGTAAAAAATGAAATTTGACTAGGACATCTCTAGGGATCTCAGTGGGTAAAGACTTAGGTTTTCTAAGGCGAAAGACCGAGACTATAGTAAGGTCAAGGTCTGTTAAGGTGGGAATTGATTGTTTCAGAAGGTTTTTAGTAAAGCGGTCCAGAATTGATTCATCTATACCACGAAGTTTTAAATTAAAGCGTCTGTCTTTATCGTCCAGTTCCGTAAGTTTATTTTGCATAGCATTGCATTTTTCCTTCAGTGTGGTATGATCCTTGATTAGGGTCTCATGTTTGGAGATTAGAGTGGATAGCTCCGTTTTATTTTTTTCCACTTGGTGGGAGGTCTTGTCTACAGTTATTTGCATGAGGTCGAATTTTGCTTCTAATCTTTGTTCAAACAGGTTGTTTTTTCTGTCTAAAGCATAAAAAATATCTTTAAAGAAGGTCTTGTTAATTGGGCCTGTCCAGTCAATCCCCTCAAAGGGATCCGGTAGTTGCGGGGTAGGAGACTCTGTCCTCGGTTTTTGTTTGAGTGGGCTGTTATTTGGAGTGTCATCAGATTCAGAGGACTCAGGAGAGTTTCGAGTCAGGAGGGTGGCTGACTTCTTTTTAGTGGCCAAATCCTTTCTTTTCTGAGAGGGGGCCTGAGGTTTAAGAAAACCTCCCTCATCCATAGCCACTTGGGAGGAAGAGTCCTGATCACTATTAGAGTGCATAGGGGATCTAGATCGGTGTTGTGATTGTGCATGAGCGGACTTAATATCCGATCTTGGTGGTTTAGGGTTAGACATGATTAGATGTAGTGTAGTCGTAGTAGGTTTTAATGAAAACCAGATTTGAATGGAGTGGTAAAGAATTTTGTGTGGGGAACTTAATCCACAATACTGTCTAATATATAGATATAATATCTATTATAGGGCGGTAGATGGAATGGCTGAGATGGGTTTAATAAAGGCACATATAAGGAGTTAATTGAGATTATTGAATGCAAGACCGAATAGCTGGTATAAATGCAAAGGATACAGTGGAGCTAGTGGTTATTTTTGGTTAAAAGTTAGGGCCAGAGAAGAATACTCCAAGGGGGTTAAAGTCAGAGCTGTAGTCAGAGTGGGAAGGATTATAAAACCTTGAAAATATGAGAAATTTTTAACTATTGGGAAGAGTAGTGATAATATAGGGGTCTAATGACCTTATGAAGGTGAACAGTTCTCAACTGCTCGCCTCTATGAAACTTCCCTTGGTTAGGAATTAAAATGGGAAGAAGGCCTGAGGGAAATTTGTAAGAGTATGAACAGAGGAAATGCGTTACATACAAACAGGTGTATATAGAGGGAAAAGGTTAGGAATGATAAGAAAGGACAATAGGAGATAGTGTTTTAAAGAAAGTTAGAGAAGTAGAATTATAAATGAAGAATAAAGACAGCTGCAGAAAAGAAAATATCACATAAGGAACATCAATTAGAGGGTTTTACCTAAAACGACCTGATGTAAATCCAAGACAAGACAATATAGTTTGTTGTACCGAAATCCACAAGATCCAGAAGTCCTATACCAAATAGGAATGCTTCCACAGGGTGAACGAGTCCGAAAGAGCTGGCAATGTAGAAGAAGTTGGTTAAATGAAGATCCGGGGTTGATTCAAGTCGTCTACGGTGATGCTGAAGACGTCAATCTTATAAAAAGCAAATCCAATCTTCTATGATGATGATGTTGCTTGTTACTTCATGTATTATGTAGCAGAAAAAGGATGAGGAAAAGTCACAATGTTCCTATTGAGGACTTGAAACAATATTCAATGTAGAAAAAACAGGAGCTATTAGAAGCAGTGATGAAGGGGTTAATCCCTCTGCTATCACGCGAGTTAAAATGATGTTAAGTCAATGGGCAAAGATCCAGCAGGGGACTCGCAGTAGAATTGGAAGGTAGCGAGTAAGTTGTTATATATCTGGGAGTCTCGGACAGAATCGCTGTGATATGGCAGTACCTTACAAGTAGTGAAAGCCGTTATAAGAGCAAGTTGTTACCAGGGACGTAGCGAGTCGTCTGCTGAGTCGCCGTGATGGTCGGAGATATCCTGCGAGTCAGGGCTGTTGTTATAAAAAAATTTTAACAGATTCCAGCCGAGTCGCGGTGAAACCAAGAGGCAGCGAGTGAGTTACCACGGCAACCAGCGAGTCTCCACAGGTTCGCTCCAGAGTCGGGAACAAGGGGCGAGCACTAAAAGCAGCCGTAGAAGTTAATGTCCAAATAAATTGCAGCTAGTCCCAATGTTGAAGGGGTTAACACTTCTGCAAGCATGCGAGATAAAGCTGTCGTTATGTCATAGGACTTCAAGAGCCGGGTCACTGTTAAATCAGACGATGGCGTGTGAGTTGTTATAGTAAGCTGGGAGCCCTCGTTAGAATCGCGGTGATTTAAGAAGATCCGTGCGAGTAGTGGAGGCCACTATAGTAGCGAGTCGCTAGTAAGGTCGCAGTGGTATTATGCAAGTCCAGGACTGTTGGTATAGCACTTCACGCGGGTTCAGCAGAGTCGCGGTGGAGTTAAAAGACAGCGAGTGAGTTGCTATGGTGACTGGCGAGTCTCCGGGAGATTCGCTTGGTGTCGGAAGCTGCGGGTGAGTAGAGGAAGCCGATGTAGCAGCGAGTCGCCAGGAGAATCTCAATGAAGTCTGGAAAGTCCCGGAGTACAGCGATAATCTCCAATGCAAATTGCAGCAAACAGCCAGCAGAGGTCTCAGTGATCCAATCTGACAGGAGCCCACGGGGAGCAAGGGAGACCCGAAAGAACCCGACAACAGCTTCAGCAAGGAGCAAACCAGCAATTCAGCAGCTGTCCCGGGCACAGGGGGAACAGAGGAACCTCCACTGATCGGGATGATTTTAGAGATAAATTTGCTATTCCGGAATTCCTCCAGTAGCAATCTGAGAGAAAAAAGAAAACAAATATCGCCCTCTGCCGCCAGCGGTTGCTATGACCGCTTTTAGGTACGCAATGCTATTGTAAAAATGGCGGGAAAAAAGAGAGGACGACTAGCGCCCTCTGCCGCCAGCAGTTGGTATAACAACTCTTAGTCTAAGCAATGCAATAATAAAAATGGCGGGAAAAAAAAGGCGGGAAAAAAAATGCAGAGTCATCCAGTGAATAAAAAGTGGACGGAAGGCACCAAGGAGCTAACAAAGGCTAGGAAGCCTCCCACCTGATCAGAATGCCGTCTATGTCGATCTTTGGAGCTGCCAAGGGCTTTCCAGTCAGGGGAGAACCGCAAGAGAGCCGGTATCAGCCACTGACACAAGATGTATAAGGATCCCAGATGAAGGAAAAATCACCGCTCCACGCTTGGTTTCTTCAGGGGATTTCTCAGTTGAAGAAGCGTCGGATGTATCCTGAAGCCGGGTGTTAGTAGCTGTTACTATAGGAACTCCCGGGCCCACCGCTCAGACGCGATAATGGCGGGAAAAGCGGGGATGTCCCGCAAAAAGGCGGGAAAAGTCCTGAAGCGGGTTTTAGGGTCCTGTGGGCTCTTGGAACTGGGAGGAAGCCCAAGATAGTTGGTTAAAAGTTCCAGGCAGGCATCCAGAGGTAATTGAAGGCAAGAAAATGGGGAAGAAGTACAGATCCAGGAAGATCTTCTAGTGTAGAAGTCCAGGGAGGCAAAGGAGTCCAGAAAGAAGATGTCCAGATGGTCCAGAAGGTCGAAGAGGTTCTTGGTGGTGTTCCAGATAGATCCTAGTTGGTGTAGATGGAATTCTCCCCTAAGGAAGAAGACCAGTTGGTTTTACAGGCTGAGATGCAGGAGCTCGAGCTAAACACGTCTAGTCTGCATGAGCTCCAAAGCCACGCCCCTGAATTTTTCTCCTAAACTACTGGAGCTGTGATGCTGTTCTTTGGGATTCCTGCTTAGGTTCATAAAGAGAGCAGAATGGGACAAAAAATTTGAATGTATCTTCTTTCTAGCCAGAGATATAGTCAAACGTATGCTTAAATGTCTATTTTCACTGTTTAGACACAAAAACACACTTTCATGTCAAAGCAATGAATTTTTTCTCCTAAACTACTGGAGCTGTGATGCTGTTCTTTGGGATTCCTGCTTAGGTTCATGAAGAGAGCAGAATGGGACAAAAAATTTGAATGTATCTTCTTTCTAGCCAGAGATGTAGTCAAACGTATGCTTAAATGTCTATTTTCACTGTTCAGACGCGAAAACACACTTTCATGTCAAAGCAATGAATTTATCTCCAAAACTACTGGAGCTGTGATGCTGTTCTTTGGGATTCCTGCTTAGGTTCATAAAGAGAGCAGAATGGGACAAAAAATTTGAATGTATCTTCTTTCTAGCCAGAGATATAGTCAAACGTATGCTTAAATGTCTATTTTTACTGTTTAGACGCGAAAACACACTTTCATGTCAAAGCAATGAATTTTTCTCCTAAACTACAGGAGCTGTGATGCTTTTCTTTGGGATTCCTGCTTAGGTTCATGAAGAGAGTAGAATGGGACAAAAAATTTGAATGTATCTTCTTTCTAGCCAGAGATATAGTCAAAAAATTTGAATGTATCTTCTTTCTAGCCAGAGATATAGTCAAACGTATGCTAAAATGTCTATTTTCACTTTTTAGACGCGAAAACACACTTTCATGTCAAAGCAATGAATTTTTCTTCTAAACTACAGGAGCTGTGATGTTGTTCTTTGGGATTCCTGCTTAGGTTCATGAAGAGAACAGAATGGGACAAAAAATTTGAATGTATCTTCTTTCTAGCCAGAGATATAGTCAAACGTATGCTTAAATGTCTATTTTCACTTTTTAGACGCGAAAACACACTTTCATGTCAAAGCAATGAATTTTTCTCCTAAACGACAGGAGCTGTGATGCTGTTCTTTGGGATTCCTGCTTAGGTTCATGAAGAGAGCAGAATGGGACAAAAAATTTGAATGTATCTTCTTTCTAGCCAGAGATATAGTCAAACGTATGCTTAAATGTCTATTTTCACTGTTTAGACGCGAAAACACACTTTCATGTCAAAGCAATGAATTTTTCTCCTAAACTACTGGAGCTGTGATGCTGTTCTTTGGGATTCCTGCTTAGGTTCATGAAGAGAGCAGAATGGGACAAAAAGTTTGAATTTATCTTCTTTCTAGAAAAAAAAAATATAGTCAAACGTATGTTTAAATGTCTATTTTCACTGTTTAGACGCGAAAACACACTTTCATGTCAAAGCAATGAATTTTTCTCCTAAACTACTGGAGCTGTGATGCTGTTCTTTGGGATTCCTGCTTAGGTTCATGAAGAGAGCAGAATAGGACAA
Organism: Allobates femoralis; assembly: GCA_033576535.1. Classification (NCBI taxonomy): domain Eukaryota; kingdom Metazoa; phylum Chordata; class Amphibia; order Anura; family Aromobatidae; genus Allobates; species Allobates femoralis. The sequence goes on from JARQOC010000010.1 coordinate 141,262,927, forward strand.
AAAATTTGAATGTATCTTCTTTCTAGCCAGAGATATAGTCAAACGTATGCTAAAATGTCTATTTTCACTGTTTAGACGCGAAAACACACTTTCATGTCAAAGCAATAAATTTTTCTCCAAAACTACTGGAGCTGTGATGCTGTTCTTTGGGATTCCTGCTTAGGTTCATGAAGAGAGCAGAATGGGACAAAAAATTTGAATGTATCTTCTTTCTAGCCAGAGATATAGTCAAACGTATGCTTAAATGTCTATTTTCACTGTTTAGACGCGAAAACACACTTTCATGTCAAAGCAATGAATTTTTCTCCTAAACTACTGGAGCTGTGATGCTGTTCTTTGGGATTCCTGCTTAGGTTCATGAAGAGAGCAGAATGGGACAAAAAGTTTGAATTTATCTTCTTTCTAGAAAAAAAAAATATAGTCAAACGTATGTTTAAATGTCTATTTTCACTGTTTAGACGCGAAAACACACTTTCATGTCAAAGCAATGAATTTTTCTCCTAAACTACTGGAGCTGTGATGCTGTTCTTTGGGATTCCTGCTTAGGTTCATGAAGAGAGCAGAATAGGACAAAAAATTTGAATGTATCTTCTTTCTAGCCAGAGATATAGTCAAACGTATGCTAAAATGTCTATTTTCACTGTTTAGACGCGAAAACACACTTTCATGTCAAAGCAATGAATTTTTCTCCAAAACTACTGGAGCTGTGATGCTGTTCTTTGGGATTCCTGCTTACGTTCATAAAGAGAGCAGAATGGGACAAAAAATTTGAATGTATCTTCTTTCTAGCCAGAGATATAGTCAAACGTATGCTTAAATGTCTATTTTCACTGTTTAGACGCGAAAACACACTTTCATGTCAAAGCAATGAATTTTTCTCCTTATCAAGTTATTTTTATTAGAATAAATATAAAAAAAAAGGGGGGGTGGAGGGAAGGTCAGGGTGGGGAAGGGTACATAAAGAAAGGAAATGGATGGTGGGTAGTGGAGGGGAGGGGAACACACATTATATACAATATATTATTATGATAAAAGTTGTATAACAGTTGTACAAATAACAAGTAAGACAAAGTCGGAATTAACAATAGGTTGTAAAAGTAGAGCAAATATCAATCGACAAGTTATTAACACTACAGTGAGAAACTGAGTAATGGCTTTTTCAAGGGGAAAAAGGGAGTACGGTTAAAGAGCAGAAATTTCAGAGCAAGAAGTCTAGATATAACTGTTTATATTTTCGAACCCAGAAAACAAGCAAAGTGTCAAGAACAGAAGTCTATTATAGACTTGAATTTAACTTGGGGGAGTTAAGGTATAAGAGAAGGGCAGTAGAGGTTAGCCCAGGATTCCCACTGGATCAAAAATTTATACCAGCTATTGGTTCTTATTGCAAAAGAGTATTCGTGGAAACAATGGTCGGTAACTTTTTCTATCAGATTCTTTATTAGTGGAGGTTCTTGTTGTTTCCACCTGGCTGCCAGCAGGGCCTTGGCTGTAAGAATAACATGAGAGATTAGGGATCTAACATGAGGGGGAATATTCTCAATTCCAATGAGCAAGAGAGCAAACTGCGGAGTAAGAGTAATATGGAATTTTGTAACATTTTTAAGTAAGATAGCTACATCTATCCAAAATTGTTGAATCCTAGGACAATACCAAAAAATGTGGGATAAATTGCCAGTAGCACCACAATCTCTCCAGCACAGTGGGGATTGTTCCGGATAGCAACGGTGAACAGCCACTGGGGTATAGTACCATCTCGATACCATTTTATAATGGCTCTCGTGCAGAGTGGCACATTTAGAGCTAGAGTAAGCGGATTTTAAAGCTTTGGGGAAGTTCTCTAAATTTATTTTGACGTTTAGTTCGTCTTCCCAGGCTTTTAGGAATGAGAGACAGGGGAGATCCAGCTCATCGTTGAGAATTTGGTAGAGACGATTTGTAGTCCATATTGATTACTTTTGGAATAGCCTGATTAATTCTGTAGTTATAGAGGGAAGCTTAAAATCAGGGCGGTGAGTCTGAAAATAGTTGTTCATGAGTCTCCATTGCGTTCTATCGTCTCTAGTTAGAGAGAAGATAGTTTGCATATTTTGGAAGGATTTTAGTTGTCCATCATGGAGCAGGTCATGAATGTGGGAGTTTTTCCTCAATTTCCAGTGAGATAAATCCAATGTTGGGATTAAAGTTTCCAGAGTCTCAAGAGGGATATTTTTTAGTAAGATTTTCACAGAAAATTTATTAGCTTTAGAGTTCAGTTCTTTCCAGGCCTTTAGAGTCGTTTTAACAATTGGTTGAGAAGGGATTTTAATGTTAGGATTGGTCAAATATGCAATGAGAAGAATTTTCAAAGATTTGTTAGTATAGGAACCTTCAATAGAGGTCCAGGGCATGTCGGCGGAATCCAAGAACCAATTCTGAGATTGTTTTATTAGTGTTGCTAGGTAATAATTGAAAACATTAGGGACACCCAGACCAGCAGAAAGTTTATGTCGCTGTAGTGAAGATGACGCCACTCTTGAACTTTTCGATTGCCAAATAAATGAGCGTAGTTGGGATTGGAGTTTTGAGATCCAACTTCTGGGGATGAATAGGGGAATTGATCGAATTATATATAGAAATTTGGGGAAGAGAAGCATTTTGAAGGATTCAATTCTGCTCAGCCATGATAAATCAATTTTGGACAAACGTTGGTATTCCGGGCAAAACGAGTTATACAGTGATGATAGGTTCGAGTGAACTATGTCCTTTAAAGGTTTTGTTAGGGTTATGCCCAAATAGGAGATGTTTTTATCCATCCAAGAAAAGTTAAATTCTTCTTTGAGATACGTAAGTAGGGTATCATCAATGTTGTAATCCAAAACTTGAGATTTGGAAGTGTTGATTTTATAGTAAGAAATTTGGGAGAAACTTCTAAGTTCAAAATCAAGGTGTCTTAAAGATTTCAGGGGGTTGGAAATTGATAGTAAAGTGTCATCCGCGAATAATGAGATCTTATATTCATGTTGGTCGATTGGGATCCCTTTGATGTTCTTGTTGGACCGTATACTAGCGGCTAGAGGTTCTATAAAAAACGCAAATAAAAGTGGGGAAAGAGGACAACCTTGTCTTGTTCCATTAGAGAGGTGGAATTTAGGAGACAGAGAGGTGTTAGATGATACTCTAGCCAATGGGGATTTGTACATTGATTCAATTGTTCTAAGGATGTTACCACTAAGACCAAATTTTTCGAGAGTTTTGAATAGGAATAGCCAATGTACCCTGTCGAATGCCTTCTCAGCATCTAAAGCTAAGAAGGCAGATGGTTGTTTGGACTGTTCAATGTTGGAGATTAAATTCAGGGCACGTCTTGTGGCATCAGTGGTAGTTCGAGTTGGTATGAAGCCGGCTTGATCTGGATGAATCAGATTTTTGACATATTTGCTTAGTCTATTAGCTGCTAATTTAGCTAGAATTTTTGTGTCAGTATTTAAGAGTGAAATTGGTCTGTAGTTTTTGACATCTGAAGGGTCCCCTTTGTCCTTATATATTACTGTGATGGTAGCCTCTAGCATGTCCTCTGGTAGGATACCTCGTGTAGCAACATAGTTTGCCAATTTGGTAATGTATGGGGCCAAGATAAGTTTGAACTCTTTGTAAATTTCGGTTTGAAAACCGTCGGGGCCAGGTGCTTTCCCAAGTTTGGATTTGTCAATAACCTCTGAGACTTCGGAGAGGGTATAGGGAAAGTTCAGGTCGGTTAGTTCCGCCGGTGTTAATGAGGGTAAGTCCAGTTTATTTAAGTAATGGAGAATTTCTTCTTCATTCGGGGAGTAATTGGAAGGGCAGTCTTTAAGGTTGTACAGAGATGAGTAGAAAGAGGCAAATTCCGAAGTGATGGCAGCTGGATGATGGTGCATTTTATTGTGTTGGTCCTTAATAACTTTAATTCTTGTTGATGTTCTTTGGCATTTAATTTTTTGGGCCAGTAATTTGGAAGATCTATTATCTGAATGATAATGTAGTGATTTAAGTTTTTGGTTAATTTTATCATACTCTGAAGTAAGGATTGATTTTAATTCCAAACGGAGCTTAAAGATTTCTTCCAAAATTTGGGGGTTCTTGGAAGTTTGATGTAGCAATTCCAGGTCATGGATTTTGGATACAGTGTTCTTGAGCTTTAGTTGGTTATTTTTGTTTAGTTGGGCGTTCAATTGGATAAGTTTGCCTTGGATAACAGCTTTAAAAGCTGACCATAGAATTTCTGTCGGGGTATCCTGGAGGTCATTGTCTTGGAAGTAGTTGAGAATACATTCTTCAATTTCTTTTTTATATGTTGGGTGGGAATATAAAAACTATTGTTTCTCCATTGCTTATTTGATGTTTCCTTCGGGCCAATTTTAACATCAAACATGATGGGGGCGTGATCTGACCAGGTTCTAGTCCCTATCTCTACCCTAGTGAATTTAGGAAGGGAGAAAATGCCAGTTAAAACCAAGTCAATTCTAGAATAAGAATTATGTCTTTTAGAAAAGTAGGAGAATTCAATAGAGGAGGAATTTAGGCAACGGAAAGCATCGTAAAGGTCGTTTTTGTGAAGCCAAGGATCTAAAGATTCGTTGTTTTTGTTTCTTTCCTTATTTGAAGAGTCGGATTCGCTGTTAGGAACTGTGTTAAAGTCTCCAAATAATATAAGGTCTCCTTGAACTTTATCACTAATTAATCTTATGATTTTATTTAGGAACGTCTTCTGTGCTTTATTAGGGGCGTAGATGCAAATAAGAGTAAACAAATGGTTGTTTAATTTACAAGTAAGCACTAAATACCTTCCCTCTGGGTCCTCTAGTCTGTCTATTTGCTCGAATACAACATTGTTACTGATCATAATAGCCACCCCGGCCTTTTTCCTCTGATTACTGGCGTAGAAGATGTTGGAAAAGTTTTTGTTGGTGAGTCTATGAGGTTGAAGGGAAGAAAATTTTGTCTCCTGGAGACCTACTATGTCGGGTTTAAATTCTTTAATTGTTTTCCACAGGAAGAATCTTCTTTGTGGGGAATTCAATCCATTGCAATTTTGTGAAAGAAAGCGAAGAGACATGGTTGAGAGTTAGGGTGATTTAATAGGCACGGGAATGGCTATTATAAAGATGGTATATCTGATTCGTTCAGAAGTAGAGGGGTATTCGTGTAGTGGGAAAAATCTAATTGTTGAGAGTTAAAGAGTTGAAAAAGTCACTCAATAACTCAGAAGAGGGGATCAAGTGATCTCGTTCTAATACCTCTTTGTGGGGCTAGTGATATTGGCAATGAATCTCAGCCAAAGTAGTAGGATACTGATCTAATTAAGGAATGGTGAAACCTAGGTCTTTGAGTGTTTCCAGACCTTTCTTAACCTCCGAAAAAGTAAAGAATCTTTCCTGAAAATGGAAAGAGACTTTAGTAGGGTTAAAACCCCATTTGTACATAATTGAGTTGTCCTGTAGGAGTTTAGTGATTGGGAAGAGTTCCTTCCTTTGTATCATAGTCGGTTTAGAAATGTCAGCAAAAATTCTAATGTGGTGGTATGGCGAGGGGAAGGTTTTCTTCTTCTTTATAAAATCCATTATCTGATCTCTATATATATATAAAAAATAAAACAAGTTGCGCCAGACTGCTGAGCAGTTATTGAGAGCGGTTAATATGGCCAAGTGCTCACCTGTTTTGGTTGTGCCACGGTCGCACAACTGACTGGCGGGCGGGGAGACAGCTTGTCTGGAACGCTGGATCAGACGGGCCTGAGGTGGGGAGATGGAAGGTGATCCTAATGGGTCCGTGTCCGATGCTGAGGGGCTGGCTACCGTGTGATGAGAGGGCTTTTAAGGTCCTGAAGACAAGCGAGTCCGCTGCTCAGGATGTGCTGAGTTCCCCAGACGTGCGAGCCGGCAGGTTCAGAGCACGAGGATGGGACTGTGGTGTTGAAGCGAGCAGGGTCCGGGAGCCGTGCTGCTCAAAGCCGCGGTTCCCCGAGGGGAAGGCGTGGGGCGTGTGCAGTGATGTAAACAGAAGGTTAGCGCTCGGATTACAACCAGGACACTGCTCTCAGTATATTTACCTTTAGGCTTTATTAAAAGAGTGTAGAATTCCAATTCCTCCACAACGCGTTTCTGCGCTTAGTGCGCCTTTCTCAAGTGGAACCACTTGAGAAAGGCGCACTAAGCGCAGAAACGCGTTGTGGAGGAATTGGAATTCTACACTCTTTTAATAAAGCCTAAAGGTAAATATACTGAGAGCAGTGTCCTGGTTGTAATCCGAGCGCTAACCTTCTGTTTACATCACTGCATTATCTGATCTCTGACATGTAAAAAATGAAATTTGACTAGGACATCTCTAGGGATCTCAGTGGGTAAAGACTTAGGTTTTCTAAGGCGAAAGACCGAGACTATAGTAAGGTCAAGGTCTGTTAAGGTGGGAATTGATTGTTTCAGAAGGTTTTTAGTAAAGCGGTCCAGAATTGATTCATCTATACCACGAAGTTTTAAATTAAAGCGTCTGTCTTTATCGTCCAGTTCCGTAAGTTTATTTTGCATAGCATTGCATTTTTCCTTCAGTGTGGTATGATCCTTGATTAGGGTCTCATGTTTGGAGATTAGAGTGGATAGCTCCGTTTTATTTTTTTCCACTTGGTGGGAGGTCTTGTCTACAGTTATTTGCATGAGGTCGAATTTTGCTTCTAATCTTTGTTCAAACAGGTTGTTTTTTCTGTCTAAAGCATAAAAAATATCTTTAAAGAAGGTCTTGTTAATTGGGCCTGTCCAGTCAATCCCCTCAAAGGGATCCGGTAGTTGCGGGGTAGGAGACTCTGTCCTCGGTTTTTGTTTGAGTGGGCTGTTATTTGGAGTGTCATCAGATTCAGAGGACTCAGGAGAGTTTCGAGTCAGGAGGGTGGCTGACTTCTTTTTAGTGGCCAAATCCTTTCTTTTCTGAGAGGGGGCCTGAGGTTTAAGAAAACCTCCCTCATCCATAGCCACTTGGGAGGAAGAGTCCTGATCACTATTAGAGTGCATAGGGGATCTAGATCGGTGTTGTGATTGTGCATGAGCGGACTTAATATCCGATCTTGGTGGTTTAGGGTTAGACATGATTAGATGTAGTGTAGTCGTAGTAGGTTTTAATGAAAACCAGATTTGAATGGAGTGGTAAAGAATTTTGTGTGGGGAACTTAATCCACAATACTGTCTAATATATAGATATAATATCTATTATAGGGCGGTAGATGGAATGGCTGAGATGGGTTTAATAAAGGCACATATAAGGAGTTAATTGAGATTATTGAATGCAAGACCGAATAGCTGGTATAAATGCAAAGGATACAGTGGAGCTAGTGGTTATTTTTGGTTAAAAGTTAGGGCCAGAGAAGAATACTCCAAGGGGGTTAAAGTCAGAGCTGTAGTCAGAGTGGGAAGGATTATAAAACCTTGAAAATATGAGAAATTTTTAACTATTGGGAAGAGTAGTGATAATATAGGGGTCTAATGACCTTATGAAGGTGAACAGTTCTCAACTGCTCGCCTCTATGAAACTTCCCTTGGTTAGGAATTAAAATGGGAAGAAGGCCTGAGGGAAATTTGTAAGAGTATGAACAGAGGAAATGCGTTACATACAAACAGGTGTATATAGAGGGAAAAGGTTAGGAATGATAAGAAAGGACAATAGGAGATAGTGTTTTAAAGAAAGTTAGAGAAGTAGAATTATAAATGAAGAATAAAGACAGCTGCAGAAAAGAAAATATCACATAAGGAACATCAATTAGAGGGTTTTACCTAAAACGACCTGATGTAAATCCAAGACAAGACAATATAGTTTGTTGTACCGAAATCCACAAGATCCAGAAGTCCTATACCAAATAGGAATGCTTCCACAGGGTGAACGAGTCCGAAAGAGCTGGCAATGTAGAAGAAGTTGGTTAAATGAAGATCCGGGGTTGATTCAAGTCGTCTACGGTGATGCTGAAGACGTCAATCTTATAAAAAGCAAATCCAATCTTCTATGATGATGATGTTGCTTGTTACTTCATGTATTATGTAGCAGAAAAAGGATGAGGAAAAGTCACAATGTTCCTATTGAGGACTTGAAACAATATTCAATGTAGAAAAAACAGGAGCTATTAGAAGCAGTGATGAAGGGGTTAATCCCTCTGCTATCACGCGAGTTAAAATGATGTTAAGTCAATGGGCAAAGATCCAGCAGGGGACTCGCAGTAGAATTGGAAGGTAGCGAGTAAGTTGTTATATATCTGGGAGTCTCGGACAGAATCGCTGTGATATGGCAGTACCTTACAAGTAGTGAAAGCCGTTATAAGAGCAAGTTGTTACCAGGGACGTAGCGAGTCGTCTGCTGAGTCGCCGTGATGGTCGGAGATATCCTGCGAGTCAGGGCTGTTGTTATAAAAAAATGTTAACAGATTCCAGCCGAGTCGCGGTGAAACCAAGAGGCAGCGAGTGAGTTACCACGGCAACCAGCGAGTCTCCACAGGTTCGCTCCAGAGTCGGGAACAAGGGGCGAGCACTAAAAGCAGCCGTAGAAGTTAATGTCCAAATAAATTGCAGCTAGTCCCAATGTTGAAGGGGTTAACACTTCTGCAAGCATGCGAGATAAAGCTGTCGTTATGTCATAGGACTTCAAGAGCCGGGTCACTGTTAAATCAGACGATGGCGTGTGAGTTGTTATAGTAAGCTGGGAGCCCTCGTTAGAATCGCGGTGATTTAAGAAGATCCGTGCGAGTAGTGGAGGCCACTATAGTAGCGAGTCGCTAGTAAGGTCGCAGTGGTATTATGCAAGTCCAGGACTGTTGGTATAGCACTTCACGCGGGTTCAGCAGAGTCGCGGTGGAGTTAAAAGACAGCGAGTGAGTTGCTATGGTGACTGGCGAGTCTCCGGGAGATTCGCTTGGTGTCGGAAGCTGCGGGTGAGTAGAGGAAGCCGATGTAGCAGCGAGTCGCCAGGAGAATCTCAATGAAGTCTGGAAAGTCCCGGAGTACAGCGATAATCTCCAATGCAAATTGCAGCAAACAGCCAGCAGAGGTCTCAGTGATCCAATCTGACAGGAGCCCACGGGGAGCAAGGGAGACCCGAAAGAACCCGACAACAGCTTCAGCAAGGAGCAAACCAGCAATTCAGCAGCTGTCCCGGGCACAGGGGGAACAGAGGAACCTCCACTGATCGGGATGATTTTAGAGATAAATTTGCTATTCCGGAATTCCTCCAGTAGCAATCTGAGAGAAAAAAGAAAACAAATATCGCCCTCTGCCGCCAGCGGTTGCTATGACCGCTTTTAGGTACGCAATGCTATTGTAAAAATGGCGGGAAAAAAGAGAGGACGACTAGCGCCCTCTGCCGCCAGCAGTTGGTATAACAACTCTTAGTCTAAGCAATGCAATAATAAAAATGGCGGGAAAAAAAAGGCGGGAAAAAAATGCAGAGTCATCCAGTGAATAAAAAGTGGACGGAAGGCACCAAGGAGCTAACAAAGGCTAGGAAGCCTCCCACCTGATCAGAATGCCGTCTATGTCGATCTTTGGAGCTGCCAAGGGCTTTCCAGTCAGGGGAGAACCGCAAGAGAGCCGGTATCAGCCACTGACACAAGATGTATAAGGATCCCAGATGAAGGAAAAATCACCGCTCCACGCTTGGTTTCTTCAGGGGATTTCTCAGTTGAAGAAGCGTCGGATGTATCCTGAAGCCGGGTGTTAGTAGCTGTTACTATAGGAACTCCCGGGCCCACCGCTCAGACGCGATAATGGCGGGAAAAGCGGGGATGTCCCGCAAAAAGGCGGGAAAAGTCCTGAAGCGGGTTTTAGGGTCCTGTGGGCTCTTGGAACTGGGAGGAAGCCCAAGATAGTTGGTTAAAAGTTCCAGGCAGGCATCCAGAGGTAATTGAAGGCAAGAAAATGGGAAGAAGTACAGATCCAGGAAGATCTTCTAGTGTAGAAGTCCAGGGAGGCAAAGGAGTCCAGAAAGAAGATGTCAAGATGGTCCAGAAGGTCGAAGAGGTTCTTGGTGGTGTTCCAGATAGATCCTAGTTGGTGTAGATGGAATTCTCCCCTAAGGAAGAAGACCAGTTGGTTTTACAGGCTGAGATGCAGGAGCTCGAGCTAAACACGTCTAGTCTGCATGAGCTCCAAAGCCACGCCCCTGAATTTTTCTCCTAAACTACTGGAGCTGTGATGCTGTTCTTTGGGATTCCTGCTTAGGTTCATAAAGAGAGCAGAATGGGACAAAAAATTTGAATGTATCTTCTTTCTAGCCAGAGATATAGTCAAACGTATGCTTAAATGTCTATTTTCACTGTTTAGACACAAAAACACACTTTCATGTCAAAGCAATGAATTTTTCTCCTAAACTACTGGAGCTGTGATGCTGTTCTTTGGGATTCCTGCTTAGGTTCATGAAGAGAGCAGAATGGGACAAAAAATTTGAATGTATCTTCTTTCTAGCCAGAGATATAGTCAAACGTATGCTAAAATGTCTATTTTCACTGTTTAGACGCGAAAACACACTTTCATGTCAAAGCAATGAATTTTTCTCCTAAACTACTGGAGCTGTGATGCTGTTCTTTGGGATTCCTGCTTAGGTTCATGAAGAGAGCAGAATGGGACAAAAAATTTGAATGTATCTTCTTTCTAGCCAAGAAAGCAAAAAATTATATGTTCTTATTACACGATATGTCTATCAAATGTCTATTTTCACTTGTTTAGACGCGAAAACACACTTTCATGTCAAAGCAATGAATTTTTCTCCTAAACTACTGGAGCTGTGATGCTGTTCTTTCGGATTCCTGCTTAGGTTCATGAAGAGAGCAGAATGGGACAAAAAATTTGAATGTATCTTCTTTCTAGCCAGAGATATAGTCAAACGTATGCTTAAATGTCTATTTTCACTGTTTAGACGCGAAAACACACTTTCATGTCAAAGCAATGAATTTTTCTCCAAAACTACTGGAGCTGTGATGCTGTTCTTTGGGATTCCTGCTTAGGTTCATGAAGAGAGCAGAATGGGACAAAAAATTTGAATGTATCTTCTTTCTAGCCAGAGATGTAGTCAAACGTATGCTTAAATGTCTATTTTCACTGTTAGACGCGAAAACACACTTTCATGTCAAAGCAATGAATTTTCTCCAAAACTACTGGAGCTGTGATGCTGTTCTTTGGGATTCCTGCTTAGGTTCATAAGAGAGCAGAATGGGACAAAAATTTGAATGTATCTTCTTTCTAGCCAGAGATATAGTCAAACGTATGCTTAAATGTCTATTTTACTGTTTAGATGCGAAAACACACTTTCATGTCAAAGCAATGAATTTTTCTCCTAAACTACTGGAGCTGTGATGCTGTTCTTTGGGATTCCTGCTTAGGTTCATGAAGAGAGCAGAATGGGACAAAAATTTTGAATTATCTTCTTTCTAGCCAGAGATATAGTCAAACGTATGCTAAATGTCTATTTTCACTGTTTAGACGCGAAAACACACTTTCATGTCAAAGCAATGAATTTTTCTCCTAAACTACTGGAGCTGTGATGCTGTTCTTGGGATTCCTGCTTAGGTTCATGAAGAGAGCAGAATGGGACAAAAAATTTGAATGTATCTTCTTTCTAGCCAGAGATATAGTCAAACGTATGCTTAAATGTCTATTTTCACTGTTTAGACGCGAAAACACACTTTCATGTCAAAGCAATGAATTTTTCTCCAAAACTACTGGAGCTGTGATGCTGTTCTTTGGGATTCCTGCTTAGGTTCATGAAGAGAGCAGAATGGGACAAAAAATTTGAATGTATCTTCTTTCTAGCCAGAGATATAGTCAAACGTATGCTTAAATGTCTATTTTCACTGTTTAGATGCGAAAACACACTTTCATGTCAAAGCAATGAATTTTTCTCCAAACTACTGGAGCTGTGATGCTGTTCTTTGGGATTCCTGCTTAGGTTCATAAGAGAGCAGAATGGGACAAAAATTTGAATGTATCTTCTTTCTAGCCAGAGATATAGTCAACGTATGCTAAATGTCTATTTTTATTGTTTAGACGCGAAAACACACTTTCATGTCAAAGCAATGAATTTTTCTCCTAAACTACTGGAGCTGTGATGCTTTCTTGGGATTCCTGCTTAGGTTCATGAAGAGAGCGAATGGGACAAAAAATTTGAATGTATCTTCTTTCTAGCCAGAGATATAGTCAAAGTATTTAAATGTCTATTTTCACTTTTAGACGCGAAAACACACTTTCATGTCAAAGCAATGAATTTTTCTCCTAAACTACTGGAGCTGTGATGTGTTCTTTGGATTCCTGCTTAGGTTCATGAAGAGAGCAGAATGGGACAAAAAATTTGAATGTATCTTCTTTCTAGCCAGAGATATAGTCAAACGTATGCTAAATGTCTATTTTCACTGTTTAGACGCGAAAACACACTTTCATGTCAAAGCAATGAATTTTTCTCCTAAACTACTGGAGCTGTGATGCTGTTCTTTGGGATTCCTGCTTAGGTTCATGAAGAGAGCAGAATGGGACAAAAAATTTGAATGTATCTTCTTTCTAGCCAGAGATATAGTCAAACGTATGTTAAATGTCTATTTTCACTGTTTAGACGCGAAAACACACTTTCATGTCAAAGCAATGAATTTTTTCTCCTAAACTACTGGAGCTGTGATGCTGTTCTTTGGGATTCCTGCTTAGGTTCATGAAGAGAGCAGAATGGGACAAAAAAGTTTGAATTTATCTTCTTTCTAGAAAGAAAATATAGTCAAACGTATGTTTAAATGTCATATTTTCACTGTTTAGACGCGAAAACACACTTTCATGTCAAAGCAATGAATTTTTCTCCTAAACTACTGGAGCTGTGATGCTGTTCTTTGGGATTCCTGCTTAGGTTCATGAAGAGAGCAGAATGGGACAAAAAGTTTGAATTTATCTTCTTTCTAGCCAGAGATATAGTCAAACGTATGTTTAAATGTCTATTTTCACTGTTTAGACGCGAAACACACTTTCATGTCAAAGCAATGAATTTTTCTCCTAAACTACTGGAGCTGTGATGCTGTTCTTTGGGATTCCTGCTTAGGTTCATGAAGAGAGCAGAATGGGACAAAAAGTTTGAATTTATCTTCTTTCTAGGCAGAGATATAGTCAAACGTATGTTTAAATGTCTATTTTCACTGTTTAGACGCGAAAACACCACTTTCATGTCAAAGCAATGAATTTTTCTCCTAAACTACTGGAGCTGTAATGCTGTTCTTTGGGATTCCTGCTTAGGTTCATGAAGAGAGCAGAATGGGACAAAAAGTTTGAATTTATCTTCTTTCTAGCCAGAGATATAGTCAAACGTATGTTTAAATGTCTATTTTCACTGTTTAGACGCGAAAACACACTTTCATGTCAAAGCAATGAATTTTTCTCCAAAACTACTGGAGCTGTGATGCTGTTCTATGGGATTCCTGCTTAGGTTCATGAAGAGAGCAGAATGGGACAAAAAGTTTGAATGTATCTTCTTTCTAGCCAGAGATATAGTCAAACGTATGTTTAAATGTCTATTTTCACTGTTTAGACGCGAAAACACACTTTCATGTCAAAGCAATGAATTTTTCTCCTAAACTACTGGAGCTGTGATGCTGTTCTTTGGGATTCCTGCTTAGGTTCATGAAGAGAGCAGAATGGGACAAAAAGTTTGAATTTATCTTCTTTCTAGCCAGAGATATAGTCAAACGTATGTTTAAATGTCTATATTCACTGTTTAGACGCGAAAACACACTTTCATGTCAAAGCAATGAATTTTTCTCCTAAACTACTGGAGCTGTGATGCTGTTCTTTGGGATTCCTGCTTAGGTTCATAAAGAGAGCAGAATGGGACAAAAAATTTGAATGTATCTTCTTTCTAGCCAGAGATATAGTCAAACGTATGCTTAAATGTCTATTTTTACTGTTTAGATGCGAAAACACACTTTCATGTCAAAGCAATGAATTTTTTCTCCTAAACTACTGGAGCTGTGATGCTGTTCTTTGGGATTCCTGCTTAGGTTCATGAAGAGAGCAGAATGGGACAAAAAAATTTAATGTATCTTCTTTCTAGCCAGAGATATAGTCAAACGTATGCTAAAATGTCTATTTTCACTGTTTAGACGCGAAAACACACTTTCATGTCAAAGCAATGAATTTTTCTCCTAAACTACTGGAGCTGTGATGCTGTTCTTTGGGATTCCTGCTTAGGTTCATGAAGAGAGCAGAATGGGACAAAAAATTTGAATGTATCTTCTTTCTAGCCAGAGATATAGTCAAACGTATGCTTAAATGTCTATTTTCACTGTTTAGACGCGAAAACACACTTTCATGTCAAAGCAATGAATTTTTTCTCCAAAACTACTGGAGCTGTGATGCTGTTATTTGGGATTCCTGCTTAGGTTCATGAAGAGAGCAGAATGGGACAAAAAATTTGAATGTATCTTCTTTCTAGCCAGAGATATAGTCAAACGTATGCTTAAATGTCTATTTTCACTGTTCAGATGCGAAAACACACTTTCATGTCAAAGCAATGAATTTATCTCCAAAACTACTGGAGCTGTGATGCTGTTCTTTGGGATTCCTGCTTAGGTTCATAAAGAGAGCAGAATGGGACAAAAACTTTGAATGTATCTTCTTTCTAGCCAGAGATATAGTCAAACGTATGCTTAAATGTCTATTTTTATTGTTTAGACGCGAAAACACACTTTCATGTCAAAGCAATGAATTTTTCTCCTAAACTACTGGAGCTGTGATGCTGTTCTTTGGGATTCCTGCTTAGGTTCATGAAGAGAGCGGAATGGGACAAAAAATTTGAATGTATCTTCTTTCTAGCCAGAGATATAGTCAAACGTATGCTTAAATGTCTATTTTCACTGTTTAGACGCGAAAACACACTTTCATGTCAAAGCAATGATGAATTTTTCTCCTAAACTACTGGAGCTGTGATGCTGTTCTTTGGGATTCCTGCTTAGGTTCATGAAGAGAGCAGAATGGGACAAAAATTTGAATGTATCTTCTTTCTAGCCAGAGATATAGTCAAACGTATGCTAAAATGTCTATTTTCACTGTTTAGACGCGAAAACACACTTTCATGTCAAAGCAATGAATTTTTCTCCAAAACTACTGGAGCTGTGATGCTGTTCTTTGGGATTCCTGCTTAGGTTCATAAAGAGAGCAGAATGGGACAAAAAATTTGAATGTATCTTCTTTCTAGCCAGAGATATAGTCAAACGTATGCTTAAATGTCTATTTTCACTGTTTAGACACGAAAACACACTTTCATGTCAAAGCAATGAATTTTTCTCCTAAACTACTGGAGCAGTGATGCTGTTCTTTGGGATTCCTGCTTAGGTTCATGAAGAGAGCAGAATGGGACAAAAAATTTGAATGTATCTTCTTTCTAGCCAGAGATATAGTCAAACGTATGCTTAAATGTCTATTTTCACTGTTTAGACGCGAAAAACACACTTTCATGTCAAAGCAATGAATTTTTCTCCTAAACTACTGGAGCTGTGATGCTGTTCTTTGGGATTCCTGCTTAGGTTCATGAAGAGAGCAGAATGGGACAAAAAATTTGAATGTATCTTCTTTCTAGCCAGAGATATAGTCAAACGTATGCTTAAATGTCTATTTTCACTGTTTAGACGCGAAAACACACTTTCATGTCAAAGCAATGAATTTTTCTCCTAAACTACTGGAGCTGTGATGCTGTTCTTTGGGATTCCTGCTTAGGTTCATGAAGAGAGCAGAATGGGACAAAAAGTTTGAATTTATCTTCTTTCTAGAAAAAAAAAATATAGTCAAACGTATGTTTAAATGTCTATTTTCACTGTTTAGACGCGAAAACACACTTTCATGTCAAAGCAATGAATTTTTCTCCTAAACTACTGGAGCTGTGATGCTGTTCTTTGGGATTCCTGCTTAGGTTCATGAAGAGAGCAGAATGGGACAAAAAGTTTGAATTTATCTTCTTTCTAGGCAGAGATATAGTCAAACGTATGTTTAAATGTCTATTTTCACTGTTTAGACGCGAAAACACACTTTCATGTCAAAGCAATGAATTTTTCTCCTAAACTACTGGAGCTGTGATGCTGTTCTTTGGGATTCCTGCTTAGGTTCATGAAGAGAGCAGAATGGGACAAAAAGTTAGAATTTATCTTCTTTCTAGCCAGAGATATAGTCAAACGTATGTTTAAATGTCTATATTCACTGTTTAGACGCGAAAACACACTTTCATGTCAAAGCAATGAATTTTTCTCCTAAACTACTGGAGCTGTGATGCTGTTCTTTGGGATTCCTGCTTAGGTTCATAAAGAGAGCAGAATGGGACAAAAAATTTGAATGTATCTTCTTTCTAGCCAGAGATATAGTCAAACGTATGCTTAAATGTCTATTTTTACTGTTTAGACGCGAAAACACACTTTCATGTCAAAGCAATGAATTTTTCTCCTAAACTACTGGAGCTGTGATGCTGTTCTTTGGGATTCCTGCTTAGGTTCATGAAGAGAGCGGAATGGGACAAAAAATTTGAATGTATCTTCTTTCTAGCCAGAGATATAGTCAAACGTATGCTTAAATGTCTATTTTCACTGTTTAGACGCGAAAACACACTTTCATGTCAAAGCAATGATGAATTTTTCTCCTAAACTACTGGAGCTGTGATGCTGTTCTTTGGGATTCCTGCTTAGGTTCATGAAGAGAGCAGAATGGGACAAAAAATTTGAATGTATCTTCTTTCTAGCCAGAGATATAGTCAAACGTATGCTAAAATGTCTATTTTCACTGTTTAGACGCGAAAACACACTTTCATGTCAAAGCAATGAATTTTTCTCCAAAACTACTGGAGCTGTTATGCTGTTCTTTGGGATTCCTGCTTAGGTTCATAAAGAGAGCAGAATGGGACAAAAAATTTGAATGTATCTTCTTTCTAGCCAGAGATATAGTCAAACGTATGCTTAAATGTCTATTTTCACTGTTTAGACACGAAAACACACTTTCATGTCAAAGCAATGAATTTTTCTCCTAAACTACTGGAGCAGTGATGCTGTTCTTTGGGATTCCTGCTTAGGTTCATGAAGAGAGCAGAATGGGACAAAAAATTTGAATGTATCTTCTTTCTAGCCAGAGATATAGTCAAACGTATGCTTAAATGTCTATTTTTCACTGTTTAGACGCGAAAACACACTTTCATGTCAAAGCAATGAATTTTTCTCCTAAACTACTGGAGCTGTGATGCTGTTCTTTGGGATTCCTGCTTAGGTTCATGAAGAGAGCAGAATGGGACAAAAAATTTGAATGTATCTTCTTTCTAGCCAGAGATATAGTCAAACGTATGCTTAAATGTCTATTTTCACTGTTTAGACGCGAAAACACACTTTCATGTCAAAGCAATGAATTTTTCTCCTAAACTACTGGAGCTGTGATGCTGTTCTTTGGGATTCCTGCTTAGGTTCATGAAGAGAGCAGAATGGGACAAAAAGTTTGAATTTATCTTCTTTCTAGAAAAAAAAAATATAGTCAAACGTATGTTTAAATGTCTATTTTCACTGTTTAGACGCGAAAACACACTTTCATGTCAAAGCAATGAATTTTTCTCCTAAACTACTGGAGCTGTGATGCTGTTCTTTGGGATTCCTGCTTAGGTTCATGAAGAGAGCAGAATGGGACAAAAAGTTTGAATTTATCTTCTTTCTAGGCAGAGATATAGTCAAACGTATGTTTAAATGTCTATTTTCACTGTTTAGACGCGAAAACACACTTTCATGTCAAAGCAATGAATTTTTCTCCTAAACTACTGGAGCTGTGATGCTGTTCTTTGGGATTCCTGCTTAGGTTCATGAAGAGAGCAGAATGGGACAAAAGTTTGAATTTATCTTCTTTCTAGCCAGAGATATAGTCAAACGTATGTTTAAATGTCTATTTTCACTGTTTAGACGCGAAAACACACTTTCATGTCAAAGCAATGAATTTTTCTCCAAAACTACTGGAGCTGTGATGCTGTTCTATGGGATTCCTGCTTAGGTTCATGAAGAGAGCAGAATGGGACAAAAAGTTTGAATGTATCTTCTTTCTAGCCAGAGATATAGTCAAACGTATGTTTAAATGTCTATTTTCACTGTTTAGACGCGAAAACACACTTTCATGTCAAAGCAATGAATTTTTCTCCTAAACTACTGGAGCTGTGATGCTGTTCTTTGGGATTCCTGCTTAGGTTCATGAAGAGAGCAGAATGGGACAAAAAGTTTGAATTTATCTTCTTTCTAGCCAGAGATATAGTCAAACGTATGTTTAAATGTCTATATTCACTGTTTAGACGCGAAAACACACTTTCATGTCAAAGCAATGATTTTTTCTCCTAAACTACTGGAGCTGTGATGCTGTTCTTTGGGATTCCTGCTTAGGTTCATGAAGAGAGCAGAATGGGACAAAAAGTTAGAATTTATCTTCTTTCTAGCCAGAGATATAGTCAAACGTATGTTTAAATGTCTATATTCACTGTTTAGACGCGAAAACACACTTTCATGTCAAAGCAATGAATTTTTCTCCTAAACTACTGGAGCTGTGATGCTGTTCTTTGGGATTCCTGCTTAGGTTCATGAAGAGAGCAGAATGGGACAAAAAGTTTGAATTTATCTTCTTTCTAGCCAGAGATATAGTCAAACGTATGTTTAAATGTCTATTTTAGGAGACTATGCATTGCACTTTGTATTAATTCTTGCCAGTTATTAATGTCCATTGTTAAAAAAAAAAAAAAAAATTTTACTACGTTTCTCTGTTGTCAAAATATAGTGACGTCACTGGAGTTCCTCCCTCTGTGTGATGTCAATAATTGAATGACTCTGCACTTTTTCGCTATAATTATGTGGAAGTTCATTGTGATCATGACATTCCCTGATGAAGGAGTTGAGAAATAACTCTGAAACACGTAGGATATTAAAGAAGAATCGTTGATCCAGACATTCCCTTGTACTGGCTTCTTTTTTTCCTTTTCTGAAGTGGCAGCACTGACCTCGAGGTACTGTGTCCTGGGAGCTGATCAAACCACAGGGATCTGTGGAAAGTACGGTCCTGCAGCAGCTACTTGTATTTGAGCGATCATTACCAGTTGTGGGTTTTCACAACTACATCAGGTGAGCAGCCTCTTTGTATAAATATTTATTGCCTTTTCTAAAGAAGGTATCACCCTATGTGCGCATTCTTGAATTTATAGATTAATTACAGTGATGACATACTGGTGTTTGGTAAAACTCAAGCTGAACATAATCGTGCTCTATACAACATCTTAGAATGCCTGCTCTCTGCTGGACTCACTTTAAACAAAGAAAAGTGCGAATTTGATAGAAGTTCATTAGAGTTCTATGGTCACATCTTCTCAGCAAGAGGAGTACAACCTGGCCCTAAGAAAGTAGAATCCATCAAGACAGCCTCAATTCCACAAACTGCCAGTGAAGTACGCTCTTTTCTTGGAATGGCAAGCTACTGTGCTAGATATATTCCAAATTTTTCAACTATTAGCAGTCCATTAAGAGAACTTACAATGCAAAATTGTGTTTTTCAATGGTCCCAAGACTATCAGACCTCTTTTGAAGCAATTAAAAATGATCCGGCACTTCAAACCGAATTAATTGTGGATGCCAGTCCCGTGGGGCTGGGTGCTATCTTAGCACAATATAAGGATAATAATCAAGATCCTCACATCATTTCTTATGCACGTAAAAGTTTAGCAAGCACTGAAAAGAAATATTCTCAACCTGAAATAGAAAGCTTGGCAGTTGTCTGGGGATGGGAACACTTTCACTTATTTCTCTATGGAGCTCCCTTCACCACCGTCACCGACCATCAAGCACTTCTTACTATCTTCGGAAATCCCAGAGCTAAAATGCCTGCACGCATTGAACGATGGGGTCTATGTCTACAGGACTATAACTACAAAATTATTCACAAACCTGGAAAATTCAGCAATTGGGCTGACTATCTTTCAAGACATCCTATGAATGATGCCTCTATTGAAGAATACATACGCTTCATTACAGCTCATGCAATGCCTAAAGCACTCTCCATTGATCACTTTGTGAATGCAACAACGAGTGACAAAACGCTATGTGCTTTAATACAAATCATACAAAATCGAAGGTGGCATGAAATTCAAAAAGAAAAATTTCCAGAGTCTGATATTGATCTGAAGGAATTAAAACTATTCTCAAGTGTGCGGGATGAATTATCAGTCACTGAAAAACACCTCATTCTTCGAGGTACCAAACTGGTTGTACCTAAGACTTTGCGCAACTTAGTCAAACAGATCGCACATGAAGGTCATCTAGGAATTGTTGGTACTAAAAAATTACTTAGAGAAAAAGTGTGGTTCCCAAACATGGATCAATTGGTGGAAGAGAAGATTAGACATTGCTTCACCTGTCAATTCATTACTCCATCATCAAACTTAGAACCAATGCAAATGTCTCCGCTACCCACTGCTGTCTGGGAGGAAGTGGCTGTCGACATATATAGACCATTACCCAATGGCCAGTACATTCTAGTAACAATTGATGAATATTCATTTCTTTCATATCTTCAACATCTGCCACTAGTCTCATACCAGAACTGGATGACATATTCTCTGCCTATGGCATCCCAAGAGTGGTTAAAACAGGCAATGGACCTCCGTTCAATGGACATGTGTTTACACAATTTTCTGAATACTTGGGGTTCAGTCACAGGAAAATCACACCTTGCTGGCTGCAAGCCAATAGTATAGTAGAACGTTTCATGCGCACTATGGGGAAAAGAGTCAAGGCAGCGAGTCTGGAGCACACTCCGCTGAAACAGTCATTATACAAATTTATGCGCAATTATCGCAATATGCCACATTCTTCTACTAATGCTACTCCAGCTCATCTAATGTTCAACAGAACTCCGTGCATAAGTATCCCTGACGTGACCAGTCATCCCTTACCAAGTGACTCCTCTGTGCGATCAGCAGACTCTTCTAGCAAACAAGCTATGAAACATTATGCAGACAGAAGGCGAAGGGCACAGCCAAGTGCCATCAAAAAAGGGGATGTTGTCGTCGTGCGTCAAAAACCAACCAACAACACCTCAGCTACATATAATCCTACACAATACAATGTTACTGATAAGAAAGGCAGCATGGTCACGGCTGAGCGAAATGGACACTTCATAACTCGAAATTCTTCACATTTTAAAATCATACCGCAAAATGATGATAATGAACTTGGTACTCGATGGTGGAGAGGACCACCCGGAAGTGAACAATTCTTCAATAATGGACACACTCACTGAGCCCAGACGCTATCCAACACGAGAAAGGAGGGCTTAATCGTGGCTTTTTGAAGAAGTGTAAAGGAGAAAAGAACGAAAAACATACAGAGTTCTTTCTTGTTGTTGTGTTTTGGTTTTTTTTGTTGTCTGTTTGTGTTCTTTTTTTTTCCTTCGGTGCCTGATTTGAATAGACTAAAAAGGCGAAAACCGACATATATATTTATTGGACATTTTTACAAAAAAAAAAAAAAGGGGGATGATGTAATGTACAATAATTAGATCTGCCTCTTTAAGAAAACTAGGTCTGGTGTATCATGGGTAAGGGGAAGAAGGAGGTGGGAAGTTAAGTTAAGTTTTGGTTTCACTTTGAAGCATGCTGCTGAAAAAGACTGTTCTGATATATGATGGAGAAAGATGGAATACAAGAATAAAGTACAGTTAAAGTTTACCTTGGTGAATGCCTCATATCGTGTCGACATTACAGGCACCTCAACAGAAAAGTGACATTAATATTTAGTAGATCCACCTTTTGCAAAAATAACAGCCTTTAGTCGCTTCCTGTAGCTGTTAATGAGTTCCTGGATCCTGGATGAAGGTATTTTTGACCATTCCTCCTTACAATTGCAGTTCAGTTAAGTTTGATGGTCGCCGAGCATGGACAGCCCGCTTCAAAACATCCCACAGATGTTCAATGATATTCAGGTCTGGGGACTGGGATGGCCATTCCAGAGCATTGTAATTGTTCCTCTGCATGAATGCCTGAGTTGATTTGGAGCGATGTTTTGGATCATTGTCTTACTGAAAGATCCATCCCCGGCGTAACTTCAACCTTGACACTGATTCTTGAACATTATTCTCAAGAATCTGCTGATACTGAATGAAATCCATGTGACCCCCAACTTTAACAAGATTCCCGGTGCCGTCATTGGCCACACAGCTCCAAAGCATGATGGACCCTCCCCCAAATTTGACAGTGGGTAGCAAGTGTTTTTTCCTTGGAATGCTGTGTTTCTGTGGCGCCATACATAACGCCTTGTTGTATGACCAAACAACTCAATCTTTATTTCATCAGTCCACAGGACCTTCTTTCAAAATGAAACTGGCTTGTCCAAATGTGCTTTTGCATACCTCAGGCGACTCTGTTTGTGGCGTGCATGCAGAAAGGCTTCTTTCGCATCACTCTCCCATACAGCTTCTCCTTGTGCAGTGTGCGCTTTATTGTTGACCGATGCACAGTGACACCATCTGCAGCAAGATGATGCTGCAGGTCTTTGGAGGTGGTCTGTGGATTGTTCTTGACTGTTCTCACCATTCTTCTTCTCTGCCTTTCTGATATTTTTTGTTGGCCTGCCACTTCTGGCCTTTACAAGAACTGTCCCTGTGGTCTTCCATTTCCTTACTATGTTCCTCACAGTGGAAACTGACAGGTTAAATCTCTGAGACAACTTTTTGTTTCCTTCCCCTGTACAACTATGTTGAACAATCTTTTTTTTTAGATCATTTTGAGAGCTGTTTTGAGGAGCCCATGATGCCACTCCTCAGAGAAGATGCAACTAGGAGAACAAGTGGACACCTGAAATAGCTTTTCTCATGATTGGATACACCGGGCTATGAAGTACAAAGCTCAATGAGGTTACCAAACCAATTTATTGCTTCAGTAAGTCAGTAGTTAGGAGTATTCAAATCATAAAAATCAGAAGGGTGCCACATGTCAAATTTTGAAATAATGGTTAGTATAATTAACCTCATTTCAAACCTGAAATATTACGGTGTACATCAGTTAATACATATATCACTCTGAAATAGCTGTTGCAAAAAACTATTTTAAACAAAAAAAAGAGTAAGATTAAGAGGGGTGCCCAAACGTTTTCATATGACTGCATTAGTCAAATGAGTATTTTGATCACATGATACTTTTTATACATGTTGTCCTACTCCAAGCTTTATAGGCTTGAGAGCCAACTTACCAATTAAGTAAATCAGGTGATGTGCATCTCTATAATGAGGAGTGGTGTGGTGTAATGACATCAACACCCTATATAAGGTGTGCTTAATTATTAGGCAAATGCCTTTCCGTAGGCAAAATGGGTCAGAAGAGAGATTTGACGGGCTCTGAAAAGCCCAAAATTGTGAGATGCTTTAAACAGGAATGGTTTCCACGGTCCGCGCTGCTGCTATTCAATCAAAGTACTTCACAAAGGTTGTTACCATCATTAGGTCCTTAGGTAACCCTGAGGATGGTGCTGGGACAGCACTGAAATGCGTTGGTATGGATGAATAAAGGACCTAATGATGGTAACAACCTTTGTGAAGTACTTTGATGAATAGCAGCAGCGCGGACCGTGGAAACCATTGCTGTTTAAAGCTTCTGTTTTCCCGCGGATTTTGGCGTGACGGTGGAGGTTCTGCAGCAGCTGCTTAAGCGCTCAAGCTGGTTGTGGGTTTCACAACCTACAAAGGTGAGTGGACCCCTATAAAATCCTTACAATAGCAAAAGTGTCTTTTTGATAAGGCACAATCTGCGCCTCTTGTGTCTCCTTTTTTTCTATAGCAAAATTGTGAGATGTCTTGCAGAGGTATGCAGCAGTCATGAAATTGCCAAACTTTTAAAGCATGATCACCGAACAATCAATCGTTTCATGGCAAATAGCCAACAGGGTCGTAAGAAGTGTGTTGGTCAAAAAAGGCGCAAAATAACTGCCCATGAATTGAGGAAAATTAAGGGTGAAGCTGCCAAGATGCCATTTGCCACCAGTTTTGCCATATTTCAGAGCTGCAACATTACTGGAGTATCAAAAAGCACAAGGTTTGCGATACTCAGGGACATGGCCAAGGTAAGGAAGGCTGAAAAACGACCACCCTTGCACAAGAAACATAAGATAAAATGTCAAGACTGGGCCAAGAAATATCTTAAGACTGATTTTTCAAAGGTTTTATGAACTGATGAAATGAGAGTGACTCTTGATGGGCCAGAGGCTGGATCAGTAAAGGGCAGAGAGCTCCACTCAAGCTCCAGAAAGGTGGAGGTGGAGTACTGGTGTTGAGCCCTTGGCCCTGGGATACTCGGGTATCAGGCTTGGAGGGGTTTTCACGGGGATGTCATGGGTGGCAGCGCCTGAGCCCGTGGCCTGGGTGACACTTCAATAGAGGGGTTATGTACAGTGGATAAGAGTTATTGTCACGTGATGGGTCACCAGGGCCACCACAGTCTTCCGGAGGGCGATGGTATTGCAGCAAGGATGGCAAAGCTCCCTACAGGTGGAGCTGGTCCTCCGGGGCAGTGTTCCTGTAAGCAAACAGGGTGAATTCTGCAGCACAAAGACACGGAGGCAAAGTCTCCTGGGTACTTTACTGTAAACGGTCATCAGCATATGAGTCCACCGTTCAGCAAAAGTTGTTAAAGTAACGGGTAGCTCTATGGGTGGCTGCAAGTGGATGCCAGGTGGTATGGTGGTACCCGTGGGATACCTTAATTGACGAACCCGTGTCCTTTCTTCCCCGCCTAGGATGAGTGTATACCCAATGGCTCCTTCAAGGTAGACTTGCGGCTCCCCTCCCTTGTGGTGAGGAAGCAGGCAGACCACTCCATCTGGCAGGATGTTGCAGCCGGTGAACAGACCGCAGCAGCCGGTTGACGACTTCAGAGGTAGACTTTTGCCATTTCCTAGAGTCCTGCGTTCCCGTGATGGACTGGGGAATTCCCTGGAGTATGGTCGCTCCACGCTGGGGTTCCCCCTTTCTCTCTAGGGCCCAGACTCATGCGTCAGGCACCCTCTCTCAGGATTTCCTCAGGATCCTCTCTCATCTTCCCTCCGGATCAGCGTAGAGCTGCCCAGGTTAACCTTGCTCCACACTCCTCCTCGACTCCTCTCCAACTCCCTTCTCCTCACTCTCTCTGTTCCATTCTGAATCTCTCCTCCCCCTTGAGGTGCATATATTTCCCTCCCAGGAGTAAACTCCCACCTCTACTCTAATGTGGGAGTGCAGGAATGGGTCCCACCCACCAGCCTAGGATCCACTTGCAGTTGGGGAAAATTACACCACTTTTATGAGTGCAACACCCCACTGTGACGCCTGACCATGTGGGGCGCCACACTGGTATGGGCTGGTATCATCAAAGATGAACTTGTGGGACCTTTTCAGGTTGAGGATGGAGTGAAGCTCAACTCCCGGACCTACTGCCAGTTTCTGGAAGAGAACTTCTTCAAGCAGTAGTACAGGAAATAGTTGGTATCGTTCAAAAAAAACTTGACTTTCATGCAGGACAATGCTCCATCACATGCATCCAACTACTCCACAGCACGGCTGGCAAGTAAAGGTCTAACAGAAGAAAAAATAAAGACATGGCCCCCTTGTTCACCTGATCTGAACCCCATAGAGAACCTGTGGTCCCTCCTAAAATGTGATATCTACAGGGAGGGAAAACAGTACACCTCTGGGAACAGTGCCTGGGAGGCTGTGGTGGCTGCTGCACGTAAAGTTGATCGTAAACAGATCAAGCAACTGACAGAATCTATGGATGGAAGGCTGTTGAGTGTCATCATAAAGAAAGGTGGCTATATTGGTCCCTAATTTTTTTGTGCTTTGTTTTCGCATGTCAGAAATGTTTTTTTCTAAATTGTGTGCAGTTATATTAGTTTACTTGGTGAAAATAAACAAGTGAGATGAGAATATATTTGGTTTTTATTAACTTGCCTAATAATTCTGCACAGTAATAGTTACCTGCACAAACAGATATCCTCCTAAGATAGCCAAATCTAAAAAAAAATGACTCCAACTTTCAAAAATATTGAGCTTTGATATTTATGAGTCTTTTGGGTTGATTGAGAACATAGTTGTTGATCAATAATAAAAGTAATCCTCTAAAATACAACTTGCCTAATAATTCTGCACATAGAGTAGGATCAGGGATGTGCACCGATGGGAGCATGGATACCCACAGGATCCACACTACTAGCCTGGCTGCAGGTTATTCACAGATACATGAGGGAGTAAAGGACAACTCAAAAGCACCTAGAAACCTACAACAAGGACAATTCAGCGAGTATTCAAATCCAAAATTAGTAATGCTCAGATGATCTGCGCTGCCGTCAGGATGAATGACAAGGAACACAAGGCTTCTTATGATGCTGCTGCTTTATTCCCTATGCATTTCGGTGCTGTCCCAGCACCTTCCTCAGGGGTACTTCCTTGACCCTGAGGAAGGTGCTGAGACAGCACCGAAACGTGTAGGGAATAAAGCAGCAGCATCATAAGAAGCCTTGTGTTCCTTGTCATTCATCCCGATGGCAGCGCGGATCATCTGAGCATTACTCCTTTTGGATTTGAATACACCATCACTGTGCACGTGGAAGTGAAGATCTAGTGGCAGCTGTGATGGGGCATGGACGTACAGTGGCCCGCGCCACCCACCTCCCCCAGTGTTCGCTGATCACAGATAGTGGTTTACATGCATGTGACTACGCGGCAGCACATAGCGCTTTAGGGCCTGTTTCAGGGAGGGGAACCTCCTACTTGTTACTGCTGCTGCCCCCACCCCTCACTTCATCTTACCATGCTCTTCTTTCCATGTGCGTTCCACTGTGGAACACATATAGCAAGCTGGTGTCACCTCCTCCATGCTAGGAGAAAGCGGCACTCCCTGCTTTATGCATTCCACAGTGGAACGCAGGCCGACACCTCCTCCTCATGAGTCTGTTTGCAGGGAGACTGGAGCAGCAGGTGCACCAGGAGAGATAAGTACAGATTTTTTTTTAATAAGTGAGTACACAATGGCCAGAGGATTATGGGGGAAGGAGGGGGGTGCATTATACACTATGTAGAGTTTTGAGGCTGCACTATATGGAGAGTTTTGAGGCTGTACTAGATGTAGAGTTTTGAGGCTGCACTAGATGGAGAGTTTTGAGGATGCACTAGATGGAGAGTTTTGAGGCTGCAATTGATGGAGAGTTTGAGGCTGCACTAGATGGAGCGCTTTGAGGCTGCATTATTATATATGGAGGAATATGAGGCTGCATTATAATAAATGGAGGAATGTGAGGCAGCATTTTACTATATGAAGGGCTATGAAGCTGTATTATACTATATGGAGGGCTTTGAAGCTGCATTATGCTATATGGACTGAGACTGAATTATACTGTATAGAGGAATGTTAGGCTGCATTATACTATATGGAGGCATGTGAGGCAATGCAAACACATACTGATAGGATGTTTAGATTGTGAGCTCCAAGAGGGACAGCATGACGGATGTATGTAAAGTACTATGGAATTAATAGTGCTATATAAATGAATAAAAATTCTTATGTGAGGCTGCATTATACTATATGGAGGAATGTGAGGCTACATTATATG
The DNA here is from genome assembly GCA_033576535.1 of Allobates femoralis. Taxonomy (NCBI): domain Eukaryota; kingdom Metazoa; phylum Chordata; class Amphibia; order Anura; family Aromobatidae; genus Allobates; species Allobates femoralis. Next base: position 141,290,549 of record JARQOC010000010.1, read on the forward strand.
GAGGACTATGAGGCTGCATTATACTATATGGAATATAATGGGGGTGCATTATAATAATTGGATGACTATGGGGGCTACCTTATGAATGGAGGACTAGGGGATGCATTCTAATACATAGAGGACTATGGGGGCACATTGTAATATATGGAGGAATATGGGGATGCATTTTAATATTTGAAGGACTATGGTGGCAGGAGGGGAAGACCATATAAACCATAATGGGGAACATATATACCACGACAAGGGCCATATTTCAGGAGGAGGACCATATATACCAAGATTAGGGACATTAATACCTAATGAAGGATAGAGGGGTCAATTTGTGAGACTTTAAAAGATTTATAATGTTACATGGGGACCATACAGCTGACCAAAGTGTGAGCGGGGGGGAAGAGGGGTGGCCATGTCTAAATTTCCCACCAGACTCTAGTTACGCAACTGGACAACACAGTTACTCCATCTGCATCATTACAGTCAGTAGTCCCTTCAACGCAAACACCCTAGTCTTGTGTTGCAGGGGACTTGAATATTAGCTCTAACTGAACCACTGAATGTAGGGGCAATGACTGCGAACCTAACCTTAGACAGCACGAGTGTTCTTTTGGGACAAATAGGAATTTATTCCATCCTGGAACACTCATTCTCCTTCTTGGGCAAACAGCAAATTATATTTCTTTACAAACTATTTAAAAACACTACTAGCTGTTCATTTTAAGTGGAAGTAGAGTTGGGCAGATGGTTTAAAATTACAATTTTACCCCTTCACTTAATGTTTGCCTAAAAGTTAGGTTATTGGCAAATTTTTGGCAATAGTAAAAAGTGTTTAATTTGACTGAAAAATATGTTTATAACCACCTTGAGTTTTCAGAAGTGTATTGAACCCATTTTGATGCACACACAACCTCATTAATGTCCAAAGGCTAAGGAAAAATAGGTGTTATCCAACAGTGATATTCAGGTGATGTGTACAAGTCCAATATTGAAGAATGAAGTGTAAAAGAAAAAAAAGATATTTTATGATCCAATTTATTTTTTCATTTTAACTATGCACTAGACAGTTGCCTGTAAATTTTGATATTTTTTTGCAAATAAGACAAAAGAAAAATCTGCAGAAAAAAACAAACTATGACATGCCAGTTTCAATGCAGGAATCATACTTCTGTTACCCGAAAGTCTTGGTTTCAGGATTTTTGCAGTGTGAGATCAAAATAAGGCTATTGTTATTAGCATCCTGAATAGGGCCTGTGTGCAATATATACCCTATGGGAATAAACATGCTAGAAATAGGAGGAAACCACTATGGCTAAAAAAGGCTGTAAGGGATGCAATAAATGACAAAAAAAAAGCATTTAGGGAATTAAAGCAAGTAGTTAGTGATGAGGCATTAAATAAATACAGAAAATTAAATAACATTTGTAAAAAGCAAATCAAGGCAGCAAAGATTGAGACAGAGAGACTCATTGCCAGAGAAAGTAAAAATAATCCCAAAATATTTTTTAACTACATAAATAGTAAGAAACTAAAAAATGATTGTGTTGGCCCCTTTAAAAATAATCTGGGTAAAATGGTGGATGAGGATGAGGAAAAAGCCAATATGCTAAATGACTTTTTTTCAACAGTATTTACACAAGAAAATCCCATGACAGACAATATGATCAGTGATAACAAAAACTGTCAATTAAATGTCACCTGCTTAACACAGCAGGAAGTACGGCATCGTCTAAAAATCACTAAACTTGACAAATCCCCGGGCCCCGATGGGATAAACCCCAGAGTGCTGTAGGAATTAAGTACTGTCATAGATAGACCATTATTTTAATCTTTAAAGATTCCATAATAACAGGGTCTATACCACAGGACTGGCGTATAGCAAATGTGGTGCCAATATTCAAAAAGAGAACAAAAACTGAACTTGGAAATTATAGGCCAGTAAGCTTATCCTCTACTGTGGGTAAAATCCTAGAGGGTTTTCTAAGAGATACTATACTGGAGTATCTGAAGAAATATAACCTCATGACCCAATATCAACATGGTTTTACAAGGGACCGTTCCTGTCAAACTAATCTGATAAGCTTCTATGAAGAAGTAAGTTCTGGACTGGACCAAAGGAATGCAGTGGATGTGGTGTATATGGACTTTTCAAAAGCTTTTGATACGGTGCCACACAAAAGGTTGATACATAAAATGAGAGCAATGGGTATAGGGGAAAATATGTGTAAGTGGGTTAAAAACTGGCTTAGCGATAGGAAACAAAGGGTGGTCATTAATGGAGCACACTCAGAATGGGTCACAGTTAACAGTGGGGTACCACAGGGGTCAGTGTTGGGCCCGCTTCTTTTTAATATATTTATTAATGACCTTGTAGGGGGCATACAGAGTAGAATCTCAATATTTGCAGATGACACTAAACTCTGCAGGGTAATCAATACAGAGGAGGACAATTTTATATTACAGCAGGATTTATGTAAACTAGAAGCTTGGGCTGATAAATGGCAAATGAGCTTTAATGGGGATAAATGTAAGGTCATGCACTTGGGCAGAGGAAACAAAAGGTATAATTATGTGCTTAATTGTAAAACACTGGGCAAAACTGTCACTGAAAAAGACCTGGGTGTGTGGGTAGATGACAAACTCACATTTAGTGGCCAGTGTCAGGCAGCTGCTGCAAAGGCAAATAAAATAATGGGATGCATTAAAAGAGGCATAGATGCTCATGAGGAGAACATAATTTTACCTCTATACAAGTCACTAGTGCGATCACACTTAGAATACTGTGTACAATTCTGGTCTCCAGTGTATAAGAAAGACATAGCTGAACTACAGTGGGTCCAGAGAACAGCGACCAAGGTTATTAGAGGACTGAGGGGTCTGCAATACCAAGACAGGTTATTAAACTTGGGCATATTTAGCTTGGAAAAATGAAGGCTTAGGGGTGATCTTATAATAATGTATAAATATATGAGGGGACAGTCCAGAGAACTTTCTAATGATCTCTTTACTCTTAGGCCTGAGATGGGGACAAGGAGGCATCCTCTACGTCTGGAGGAAAACAGGTTTAATCATAATCACAGACGTGAGTTCTTTACTGTAAGAGCAGTGAGACTATGGAACTCTCTGCCACATGATGTTGTAATGAGTGACTCACTACTAACATTTAAGAAGGGCCTGGATGCCTTTCTTGAAAACTATAATATTACCAGTTATATATACTAGATCCTTTGATAGGGCGTTGATCCAGGGAATTTGTCTGATTGCCATATCTGGAGTCAGGAAGGAATTTTTTCCCCCAATGTGGAGCTAGTGTTGCCACATGGGTTTTTTTTGCCTTCCTCTGGATCAACATGTTAGGCGATGGGTTGAACTAGATGGACTTAAAGTCTTCCTTCAACCTTAAAAACTATGTTACTATGTTATGGAGCTGTTACTGCAGTATTACCCTGATCATTTAAGGCCGGTATCACACTAACGTTTGGCTCCGCTGTGTATGACAGCGGCCGAACGCCTTTCAGTGACGCATCCATCGTGCATCCATATGGGAACACACGGTGTATGTGTGGTGCCCCACTGGTCAGGCATCATAGTTGGGGTACTCCACCCATAAAAGAGTGTGCTGTTATCCCTGCCACAGTGGAATGCAGGGTTTATAGGAGACTCCCACCCCGGCACTCCCACCTAGGTAAACAGTTGGAGACTAGTCCCTGGGGGAGGGAGTTAGGGGAGGAGGGAGGTAGAAAAACAGGGGATTCTAGTTTGCCTCGAGTAGAGAAGAAAGGAGGGAAGAGAGAAGAAAGAAGGGAGCCCTGAGTGAGGAAAGGGGACTCCAAGAGAGGAGGCCTGATAGAGGAACAGGCAGCCCAGAAACAGAGAGAGGGAACCCCCACACCAGAGCGACAATATTCCGGGGAACCCTAGTCCACCACAGGGAGCCGGCTCGGAGGACGCGGTGCCGGGTGTCTAGCTCCTGAGCCGCTAACACTGGCCGTCGCGGGTCAGTCTACTGCCCCAACACCCTGTCCTCACAGCACCACCACACCAGGATTACCCACCAAGGTCAAGCCCCTTCTTGAGAGCTGGGAAGCACAGGAACTCAATAGCACCCCAACGGGCCTGGTAGTAAGGGGTAGTGCAAGGACAGGGATCAGCAGCAGGACACGGGATCGACTAAAGAAGGCATACCACAGGAGTCTCCGGGAGACTTTGCAGCCCGCTGTGACTACCCAGCCAGTTACCTCTTGAGGCAGACTACAACAATTTATGTTAGTGAGGGATGTATTGGACTTCATGAGTAAAATGGTGCTATACTGCCAATACTAGACAACCACGAAAAAATTGTATATGTGCACCTAACTAGATTGGATACGACCACTTGTTTGTATGCAAGTAATTTTAAATGTTTAATGCAGTACTATAGCAGATAAATTTCAATCCGTTTATATACATAAAAAAGGAAGGACTGACAGTTTCAAGAGACAAAAGGCACTGGGTGCCGCTTAATACATAAATCATATGGGTATAAAAGTAAAAAGACCACAGGGTATCATTAGTAACAAGGTAAAAAATACAGACTTGGTAAAAAACATCACTGTTAGTTCAGTCATATATAAAGTACATTTTAAGTAAGCTGACAGACAAAATTCACAGATTAGTCTGCACAATTTCCCAAAATAGATGCTCTATGGCAATTATAGGGTGGAATGCATACCCAAAGTAGTGATAGGAGAGGCACATAGTGTCAGAGAAGCCCCCACACATGTTTCCCTGTTTTTCTCAGGGGGCTGTTGTAATTGCGTGCAATACAAGCCCGGTTTTTAAAGGATTCCTTAACACTTACAGCTATGGCCAATGATGGCGCACCTCAACGCGGCCGCCGGCGGAGTCCCGGAAGAGGGGAAATCCCCTTAGACGTCATGTGAATTCGGGGCCCCGCCTATTGCGGCCGCGTCATAGTCACATGTTTGCGGTGGTTGACGCATGTGCACTGGCCATATTGGGGGGGAGATATACAAGCAATTGCTTCTCACGGCAGTGCAGTGTTAGGGTTTAACCAATCACTGCCATCTCACAGAAAAAATGTGAATACATTCACTCAGCCAATTTCTCCACTCCCCAGTGGATTTAGGGACTCGGAATATTAATCTACCATTAAGGGGACTCGAGGAAGAAAAAATGAAAGTGTGGAAGAGGACACATATATACAATAAAAATAGCCCCAATAATATCCATGTTTCAAGTCACTCATATGTGACAAGTGTAAGGGCAAAATGTCAAATAGTGGGTCTTCCAAAATTCTTGGTCATATGTGTATATCCAAGTCCTCGTAGGAAATCCAAAAATTCCAAACTCCAAAATATACGTGAACTAAAAGTGAACATAAAAACACACATAAATTAAAATACGCAAACATCACAAAGCATTCACTGATCTCAGGGAGACCAGTCCAATAAAACACTGCGGGCAGTTAGCTAGAATTCCTAGGCGCATTGCCCCAGGGCAGGAGACGGACATTCTGAAATATCCACCAAAAGTAGGTAGAAGGAAAGGTAGTACAGAGCTTTGCAGGAGACCAGGGAATGCAATGACCCATAGGGAGAAAGGGAATTCCGAAAGGGAAAAAGGAACAGCGAAGGTGCGTCCAAAACATACCACTACTGCAGTTGGTACAAGCACGGGGAGCATAGAGGGATCGGGAAAGGGGCTGACCATGCTTCCACAGGGTGAGGTTCACAGAAAGGGGGAGAAACTAAGTCGCTCATTAAGCCCATAAGGTGACATTGTTCCAAGCCTATGGATCCAGCAGCACTACAACTTGGCTAAGGTCTTTTTTAGATCTCCGCCTCGTAAAGCCAAGTGGACCTGGTCAATGCCGCGGACCCATAGGCTTGAAGGATCACAATGATGGTGAAGCTTAAAATTTTGTGTTATGGTGCGTATAGTTGACAAATCCTCCACCTTTACTGCCCCCTCAATCCCCTTCACATGCTCACACACCCTCCTCCGGAACTCCCTCGATGTTAACCCTATATACACAAGCCCACAACTGCATGTAGCATAGTAAATTACACCTACTCTGCTACAAGTAATATATTGCCTTATTTCGAAGTCCCTTTCCCGTTAGCACTTGCAAAATACGTAGCACTGATGATATTCCAGCAGGACAGGCAATAGCCACACGGGTAACAGCCCCATTTGGGTCTTCCGACATTAAAAGGAAGTACCGATTTCCGCACATAATGGCTGTGGACCAGAATATCTTGCCTCTCTTCGCTGTCATGAGTGGACGGTCCGGGATGAAATCCCATAGAACTGGATCAGTTTTTAGAACCTGCCAGTGTCTGTTGAGGATGCCCCTGATAGAGTGCCATTGATTGTTATACGTTGAGATGACCCTCACCACGGGTCTGCCAGCTGCATCCCCTGGAGGTTTGCAACACAATAAAGTATTCCTCGGTGTTCCTCTTGCTCTGCTGTATCCTCGCTTAATGCTTCGGTTGCTATATCCTCTGTCAACAAACTGCTCCTTCATGTCCGCCGTACACACTTCGAAGTCCAAATCCATGGAGCAAATCCGTCTTAGGCATAAAAACTGCCCAATCGGGCTAGCTCCAATGGTGGACTCCGTGTGCGAGGACGACGCATGTAGGAGGGAGTTGACAGAGGTCTCCTCCTGAAAATGCTTGTCTCAACATAGCCCCCGCTTGAATAGAGATTTTTATATCCAAGAATTCAATTGTTCTTGGATGATGTTAATATGTGAGGACGATGTTGAGGTCATTGCAATTCTAGAAGGAGATGAACGTGTCCAGTTCGGGGACGGTTCCACCCCAGATAATTAGTACATCATCAATATAGTGCAAGCAGCACTGCGCATGGGCCACGGCTGGTACCCAGTCGCCGAAAACCTCCCGCTCCCACCAACCAAGAAAGAGGTTTGCGGACAACGGGGCTCAGGCCGCGCCCATCGCAGTGCCATGCTTCTGGAGGTAGAACCAATCTCCAAACAGGAAAAAGTTATGTGTTAAAACAAACTCTAGCAGAACGAGGACAAGAGAGCAGAGGTGTGAGTCCAAGTTAATAATCTCCAGGAAATACCGAGCTGCTCGTAACCTGTGGTGGTGCTCGATACAAGTATATAAGGCCTCCATGTCAACGGCTACCAGAGATACACCACCTTCTAGATTAAGTCCATCCAGACGCCGCAGGACATCCGTGGTGTCCGTGACATAGGAGGGCTGCGTCTCCATGAATGGGTGTAGGAAATATTCAATAAACTTGCAAGTCATATCGCATAGCCCTCCTATGCCAGAGACAATTGAATGACCCGGCGGGGTCTGGAGATTTTCGTATATCTTAGGTAATAAATAGAAGGTGGGTATCACGGGTGCCTTGATGAGGAGGCCATCCAAAACTTTTTTGGAATAACACCTTGTTCAAAGGCATCCTCAAGGACATTGGCAAGTTCAGCTGAGAAATGACCCAAGGGGTTCGAGGAGAGACGTTCATAGTATACTTTATTGCGCAATTGGCGCATTGCTTCCCGCTCACACATGTCCTAAGGCCAAAATACAACATTTCCCTTCTTATCGGCTGGCTTTATTATCACATTTTTCAGGTCTGCCAACTCCCGAAGAGCCATTCTCTATTGATAGGAGAGGTTTTTTTTGCTTTTTTGGTGTCTAATCTATTTGTTCTAAATCTCTTAAAACCAGCATGTTAAATATTTCAATTTGTGGACACGTAGACAAGGGGGGAATCGTTGTTGACCTCGGACACACATGTTTTTGGAACGTACCTGTATTATGTGAACAGGATTCATCCTCGAGTTCCTCCAGTGGTCGTAGGTGATGATTCCGTGGTTGGTACGGGAGTCGCCTGTCACTTAGAGTGCAGCTTGTGGAGGATCAACTTCCTTAGAAATAAACTTAAGTCTTTGGCTACAATAAAAGAGTCTAAGTTAGAGCTTGAGACAAAGGTGAGCCTGAGACTTAACACCTCTTTCTGGGGTTCAGTCAGCCTATAATGGGTCAAATTAATTACCTCTAAAGGATTTTTATTCTTATGAGCCCCAGAACGTTTGTCCCTTCTACGGTATCTCCTTTGTCCCTTTGTTTTTAGCAGACTCTGCTTTAGTTAAGGGGCGACTTCCACCCTCCTCCTCACCGGACACTTCCTCCTCCAATGATGACACTGATGACGCCGGGGGTCCCAAGGGCTGAGGGTCAGCTGTTGAAGTAGGTTTCTTTTTCCCCAATACTACCCTGCCACTTGTATACATATCCATTCCTAAAGTCTGTCATGTCCCTTTGGTACTTGTTAGACATAGTCTCCACAATCTCTTTCTCCCACTTGGAGTATTCGCGCTAAAGCATGTCATTCATTTTTGTTAGTTCATCTTGAGTCATCTGTGTTAAAAGAGTCTCCAGAATCTTAGTGATCTCAGACTCTAAATCTAGGATTGATTTCTCATTATGTGCAATCAACAATTCCATGAAATTATGAGAGCAGGTGGTGGCCACCTCCTCCCATGCTTCTTTAAAGTCTTCTTCAATGGTGTTAAATGAGGGAAATACCTGTATCCTTAGGCCCCGAGGCACTAATCCCTTCTCAATATATCTTTGCATGAAGGACTTATTCCACCACAATCGTGTTTTTTGGTGTAACAAGGCCTTCATGCTATTTAGCTGCTCAGTCACTGCCTTTTTGTCAGACGGTGGTACCACGTCTCCTTCACTGTCAAAAACCTGATCCAATATGGAGAGCCAAAGTTTTTCCCTGGCTCGATGGTCCATTGCCCCAGACACAGTTGCTGTGAAAAGACACAGAAGCAGAATACAACAATTTATGTTAGTGAGGGATGTACTGGACCTCATGAGTAAAATGGTGCTATGCAGCCAATACTAGACAACCATGAAAAAATAGTATATATGCACCTAAACAGATTGGATACGACCACTTGTTTGTATGCAAGTAATTTTAAATGTTTAATGCAGTACTATAGCAGACAGACAAATTTAATCCGTGTATTTACATAAAAAAGGAAGGACTGACAGTTTCAAGAGGCAAAAGACAATGTGTGCCGCTTAATACATCAATCACATGGGTGTAAATGTAAAAAGACCACTTAGTATCATTAGTATCATTAGTAACAAGGTAAAAAATGCAGACATCACTGTTAGTTCAGTCATATATAAAGTGCATTTTAAGTAAGCTGACAGAACAGAATTCACAGATTAGTCTGCACAATTTCCCAAAATAGATGCTCTATGGCAATAATAAGGTGCAATGCATACCCAAAGTAGTGATAGGAGAGGCACACAGTGTCAAGGAAGCCCCGACACGTGTTTCCCTGTTTTCCTCAGGGGGCTGTGGTAATAGTGTACAATACAAGCCCGGATTTTAAAGGATTCCTTAACAAGCCCGCTGACAACTTCCGTCACCCCTCGAACTCCGTAGGCAAGGTACTATTGCTTTGTTCCACTATGGGGATGGGTGGGGTTTATACGGGAACCCAGACTAAGAGACAAAGTGTTTGTTGGGGGAGGGAGGTGGAACCACACTTATGCTGTGGTCACCCAGACTGGGACCTTTACCGGGGAGACCAGGTCACCTACAAGCGGCATGCGGGACCCATCGGATGGTTCGCCATTAGAGTGTCCCGCCTTTAAGCCAAAGAATATTGACTGTACCCGGAATTGTATATAGTTTTATTTTTGCCTTTTCCCCTTTTAAGAATAATGCCTGCTGACCCTTCCCCTCCTTTTTGCTTTGAACCTCATAAACGTTTATGAGAACTCTGCCCCAGTTACCCTGTTTTATCATATTAATAATGTGTGTTGAGCCTGGACTGTTGCTGTTAAGCCAGAAACTCTCATGTGACATCATGTGTTTATTCAAAGCGGCCCAGCGGTGATAAAGCACACTGGACTGTGAAGGACAATAATTACAGCTGGGTCCACACAGTTACCGCTCCCCGTGTGACCAAGGAAACGTTAATAATGTTTTAAGTTTGGTGCCTCCCAAAAAGGGAAGAACAAAGAAGTGTAAATATTGTATATATGTTACTGGTTAATATTGTTTATTGAAAGAAAAAGAGAATTTCACTCTACCGGTACACCAGGTAAACACACTTGCGGACGAGTGTATTCCACCAAGGGGGAATGTGGCGCCCCACTGGTCAGGCGTCACAATTGGGGTACTGCACCCATAATAGAGTGTGCGGTTATCCCTGTCACAGTGGAATGCAAGGTTTGTAGGAAGCTCCCATCCCAGCACTCTCACACCCCCACTTAGGTAAACGGTTGGAGACTAGTCCCTGGTGGAGGGAGTTAGGGAAAGAGGGAGATAGAAAAATGGAGGATTCTAGTTTGCCCTGAGGAGAGAAAAAAGGAAGGAGAAAGGAAAGAAGGGAGCCCTGAGTTAGGAAAGGGGACTCTGAGAGAGGGCATCTGATAGAGGCACAGGCAGCCCAGGAACAGAGAGAGGTAACCCCATACTGGAGCCCCCATACTCCGGGGGGAACCCTAGTCCACCACGGGGAGCAGGCTCAGAGGACGCGGTGCAGGGTGTCTAGCCCTTGAGCCGCTAACACGGCCGTTGTGGGTCAGTCTACCGGCCTCGACACCCTGTCCACACAGCACGGCCACACCAGGATTACTCACCAAGGTCGAGCCCCTTCTTGAGAGCTGGGAACCACAGGAACTCAATATCACCCCAACGGGTCTGGTAGTAAGGGGTAGAGCAAGGACAAGGATCAGCAGCAGGACATGGGATCGACTAAAGAAGGCATACCACGAGAGTCTCCGAGAGACCTTGCAGCCTGCTGTGACTACCTGGCCGGTTACCTCTTGAGAAACACTGCTTTGCACTGTGAACTGTATCACCACCAGCATTTTTCTAGTAAAGTACCCAGGTAGAGTGACAGAGTCTCCATGTGTTTGTTCTTCCACCGTGCTGCTGATCATTCATATTTACAGTCTGTATCCCCATCAGCGGTGCACTCCTGCCATGGAGGCCCAGCTCCACCTACAGGGAGCTGTTCTATCAAAGCTACAGTACCATCACCTTCCAGAGGACTGAAGTGGTGCTTGTGTCCAGTCACCAGAATCTGCAGGTGGCGTCACGTGAACTTTATATTTTATTATTTTTCAATTCCCCTTTTTTAAAAGAGATGACCAGGGCCACAGGTCTGGGCAGACCACCAGTGACATCCCAACCACAGCAGAGGGCCCAGATACCCGAGTTCCCATACCCTGGGGTGCGACATATGCGGTCGCCCACAGATGCAAGCATTTGCATCTGCATGCGTTGTTTCACAGAGGACAGAAACACTACTTGTTAGATTTTCTGTGCAGCCCAGGATGTGTGATTTGTATGCAAGCCTCTGCAAGCATACAAATCATATATTAGCCCAATGAGAACGCACTGCCATCCGGATGTCTGTGTTCGGCACTGCGTTTGCGTCTGCATGCCACACGCATGCAGACCAAACGCTAGTGTGAAAGTAGCCTAAGTCTCACATTGAGTGACTATACAGGTACAGCACCACCCTATATCACTGAAGTCTTTGAAGATAGGAGTCTGTGAAAAGTAATTCAATCAGCTGAAATACACCAAAATCAGATTAAGCCTTTTTCTATTCCTATTTGAAATTAGATGTACATATTGACCTCCTAGTCCTACACAGGAGAAGTATAAAATGGTACCATTTGGTCAACCCCTATCTTTTTTCCTGGCAGTAATGGTTTACTGTAATTGGCTTATCGAGATCATGTGATGGGAGAGCTGCAGGACACTATTCCTAAGCCATGTTGCAACACCTGATATTAGCCCTCTCAGTGACATAGTCGTAACTCGCACCAGTGTTAATCGCCACTCTACTCACTGCATTTATCACTCTGCTCTTCTCAGCCTCATTTTGTCTCTCTGAGACATGTCCTGTACGCTTTCCAACTCTGCTGCTTGTGAGTTTCCACCTAACTATAGGGTGGCATGGCCAGATTCTGCAGGACCTGTGTCCGGCATAGTTTAAGTACCATGGCCATTCCCCAAGCAGTAGGGGCTTTATTAGGCAGTTTCCCCCACCACTCCTCACCTGATATAAGTTCTAGTTCATGCTTCATCTAGATTCCTGAAAGGTGCTCCCTGTATTGTCTTCCATTTTCTGACACGGCTAGCCTACTCGATTATCCTTTTGAATCTGTACACCTGTAGCTCGCATCCATGTTTCAGACCCTCCAGTCAGCAGCAGCAGCAGTCCCAGGGACTGTCCTGGAGTAGTACCTGTTGAATACCAGTGGCCAAGCCTAACTTCACTATAAGAGGCTCTAATGATCACCTGGAAGTTACTTAGCCATGCCCCTAATGGTAAGTCCAGCCTGTGGTGCGGTGGGTCCACTCCACATTCTCCAGCGTTACACTTAGCAGTGTATGACATGTCACTCATTTTTGCTTTTCTTTTTTTGATCTTCACACATCTAATTGCTGAGTATGAGACTGGTTAGTTATTCATGTTATCCTTTCTGGCATATATGTGCAATGGTTGCAAGGGCCTGGGGTACTCGACCATCCGGGGATCAGTCAGATAGATGTCACGGTGGCAATCCCTGGGATGCAGTGTGGTGAAATGTGGAGATGATGGGAGTAGTTGGGGTGCCAGGAGGTGCAGAAGGACTGGACAGACACAGGGGATGCGGTTCTTACCAGGTTCTTTTACTTGCAGTTCTTAGTTCAGTGCAGACCCAGCCAGGGCACTGTGGTCTTCCAGATTGCAGCTTGGCCAGCCCTGAGAGTCCAGGAACACTTTGCTGATACACTTTTCAATAGCGTTTGTTCGCACATGCAGTCCAGTAGCCTCCGGTTTCCTGGCTTGAACATACAGTCTCACACCAGATTGGTACATATGATTAATGCAAAGCAGTCTGTGGAGCGCTCAGGAAAGGCAGGCAGGGTGAATTATAGATAAAACTTAGCTTTTTATTATTCTCCTTCACAGCCACAACGCGTTTCCACTGACACAGCAGTCTTCCTCAGGTGGAATGAAGGAGCACTTCAAAGACACAACTTTTATAAGTAAAAAACAACCCTCATTGGTTAACAACCCCCTTTATGTCAACCAATCCTTAAATCCCCTGATTAACCCTATAAATACTACAACCATCATATTACATCTTCCCATTCATAAAATAAGCCTCTCCCACAACACTACCCATAACATTCCTATCCATCATATCTGCAAAATCTAAAAATATATAAAATGTGTAAAATACAGATAAAAACCAAAAAACATAAAATATACAATATAAAATATATGAAGGGAAAGAAAAATAATAAACCAATATCTGAACTGTAAGGCTGCTACATTCAAGAATTCTATCTGGAAACTTTCTCAATGGTAAGGTTGAGTCCTTCAGGGTATAGTGTCCCCAACCTGAACATCCAGTAACTCTCTTTCCGTATTAGGTTACTCAATCTATCTTCCACACCCTCCTTGATCTGATCTATGATGGTGAACATCATCCTTCCTGGATCCTTTTGATGATTAGTGGCATAATGGCGAGAGACACTGTGCAACTGGTATCCCACCCGGATGTTGTGCCTATGCTTATTCAGCCTCGCATGTGCAGTCTGAATCGTCCTCCCCACATACTGGAGCCCACAAGGGCATTCAATTAGATATATTATGTATGAGGATTGGCATGTGACCTTGTGCCTGATCTGCAAGGTTTCATTAGTGGTGTTTGAATGAAAATTCTTCGCTTGGTTTTGGATCACGTTGCAACATAAACACTTAGGTGTGTTGCAGGCATAACAACCCCAATTAATGTTGCAACTCTCCTGTACCATTTTATGTTTCCACGTTATATTACTGGGCGCAACGAGATTCTTTAGGCTCCTGTTCCTTCTATAAATAATTTTAGGTCTGTCGGGGATCACTGAATTCAAAAGGGGGTCTCCTTTCAAGATGAACCAGTGTTTCTCCAGCATTTTTTGCACGATGGATCTGGAACGGCAAAAAGTGGTCACTAACTCCACTTATTTGGCTGCATTCCAGATTCCCGTGTATTTTTACCCTTCTCCATCTTGTCCAGACATGAGTCCTGACTGAGATTGCATGTCTTTTTATAGGCATCCTTGAGGATGTTATTGGGATAACCCTTCTCAATGAACCGCTTTCTGAGGATTTTGGATTCACTTTGAAAGTCTGGATCAAAAGTACAATTCTTACGGACCCCCCAATACTGGCCGTAGGGCACGTTCCTGATCCACCTTAGGAGGTGCCCACTGTCAAACCTTAAGTAGCTGTTGACGTCCACTGGCTTGAAATGAGTCGCAGTGGACACCATCCCCAGGTGGTCAAGTCGCACCCACAGGTCCAGAAATTGAACTGAGGTAGGAGAGATGGTAACTGTGAAGGTCAATCCCCAATCATTCAGATTAAGACCTTTGACAAAGGCTTCTGCCTCCTCCACTGACCCCCTCCAAAGGATGAATAGATCATCAATGAACCTTCAAAAAAATGCTACCCCTTCTCTTTCAATATCAGGCTGCGCAATGAGGACCGATTCTGCCGCACCCATGAAGATGTTAGCATAACTGGGCGCGAATCTGGTCCCCATCGCACAGCCTTTTGTCTGACGATAGAGATCCCCCTCAAAGGAGAAGACATTGTTATTCAATATAAATGTGATGGCACTTATCAAAAATTCCCTTTGTTCCACTTGGGATGGTGGTGTCATTCAACAGATAATTATTAATTGCCCTCAACCCCAATTCATGTGAAATGTTATTATAAAGGGCAGAAACATCTAATGTCAAAAGAACAAAAAAAAGGGGTAGACTCCTCAGTTCACTAATGAGTTGCGATGAATCCTGCAAATAAGATTTCAATTCCTTAACATATTTTTGCAAAAACAAATCCACATAATGGGATAGCTTGCAAGTTATGGACCCAATAACCGATATTATGGGTCTCCCCGGGGGGTTCGTCGGATCTTTATGCAATTTGGGTAGGAAATATAGGAAGGGTACTTTATACTGTGCGATATCAAGAAATTTATATTCTTTCTTATTCAGGATTTCCCTATCATAGGCTTCCTTGATCAACCTATTATATTTAAAAATATATTGGATCTAAAGAACTGCAAAAACTGCAAAAACTGACTGATTGAACAAGAGTAAGAAGGAGAGGATCTATCAACACAGATAATAATGGATTTTTTTGTCAATAATCGGTTTAATCATAGAGAATTGTTGATTGCAGATGCTATTGGGAAAAATAATCTAGGTAATCAGGGGGCAGAATCAGAGGGGAATATAGGTCTCAATGAAGTGGATAATAAACATATGATTGGTTTGTTTCAGGAGCTGGAGAATAAAAGTAAGATAGAGATTACTAATCATATTGACACCATGTTTCTGAGGAGATATATAGAGGAGAATGTGGCCCCAAAGGGCTTGAGGTTATCACAGAAATCCTCATTCCCCCAGGATAAAGATTTTACTATGAAATCGGAGGTACTCTCCCTTGAATGTTCTATGTGTTTCCTCAAATTATTCATCTCCAAAAGGGATTCATTAGCTGATCAGGCACTTGAGGGTGTTAGAAGCTTGAGAGGAAATCTTGAGCCTTATTCTCATTCTATGGAATTTAAAACATATGATTTGGGGCTTAGGATGAAATTGAATAAATTTGAAGAAGATCTGATAAGGAAGAAAGCTGCTAAAGTCTGCATTTTTTACCTTGTTACTAATGATACTAAGTGGTCTTTTTACATTTACACCCATGTGATTGATGTATTAAGCGGCACACATTGTCTTTTGCCTCTTGAAACTGTCAGTCCTTCCTTTTTTATGTAAATACACGGATTAAATTTGTCTGTCTGCTATAGTACTGCATTAAACATTTAAAATTACTTGCATACAAACAAGTGGTCGTATCCAATCTGTTTAGGTGCATATATACTACTAGCTGTGAGCCCGATGCAAATGCATCGGGTGTCTAGAATATTTTTTTTTTTTTTTAGATTTTCAAATAATAATCCAATATAGTAGATAGGAATTTTTTATTTTATTATTTATTTTGTTTTGTTTTTTTACTATTTTTATTATTATTAAATGTATTTATTATTTGTTATTTTATGAAAATTTATTTGTATTAAAATTATTTTATTTTATTTAAAAACCGCATCTGCGGCGCGGTTGCGGTAATCCCCATAGAAAGTATAGGGGGACTTGCGGCAGGTGCGGCAAAACCGCACTTGCCACACCTGCCGCAAGTCCCCCTATACTTTCTAAGGGGATTACCGCAACCGCGCCGCAAGTGCTCGCACTCAGCCAGCGACTCGCAATGCGGCGTGGCCATTGCTCGCGCGTGGTGACGTCACAGCGTGACATAGCCACGGCGTTTTCGGGGTCCGACACAAAAATGCCTACGGCAATTATATAGTAGATAGCTACTTTTTGGGGGAGTCCAATACTTTTTTTGGGGGGTCCAATACTTTTTGGGGGGGTCCAATACTTATTGGGGCGCGTTCAATGCTTTTTGGGGTGCGTTCAATACTTATTGGGGCGCGTTCAATGCTTTTTGGGGCGCGTTCAATGCTTTTTGGGCCTGTTCAATACTTTTTGGGGGCGTTCAATACTTATTGGGTGTGTTCAATACTTTTTGGGGCGCGTTCAATACTTTTTGGGGCGCGTTCAATACTTATTGGGGCGCGTTCAATACTTTTTTGGGCGCGTTCAATACTTATTGGGGTGTGTTCAATACTTATTGGGACGCGTTCAATACTTTTTGTGGCGCGTTCAATACTTTTTGGGGCGCGTTCAATACTTATTGGGGTGCGTTCAATACTTTTTGTGGCGCGTTCAATACTTATTGGGGTGTGTTCAATACTTATTGGGGTGTGTTCAATACTTATTGGGACGCGTTCAATACTTTTTGTGGCGCGTTCAATACTTTTTGGGGCGCGTTCAATACTTATTGGGGTGCGTTCAATACTTTTTGGGGCGCGTTCAATACTTATTGGGGTGTGTTCAATACTTATTGGGGTGTGTTCAATACTTATTGGGACGCGTTCAATACTTTTTGGGGCGCGTTCAATACTTATTGTGACGCGTTCAATACTTATTGGGGTGTGTTCAATACTTTTTGGGGCGCGTTCAATACTTTTTGGGGCGCGTTGAATACTTATTGGGGTGCGTTCAATACTTTTTGGGGCGCGTTCAATACTTTTTGGGGCGCGTTCAATACTTATTGGGGTGTGTTCAATACTTTTTGGGGCGCGTTCAATACTTATTGTGACGCGTTCAATACTTATTGGGGTGTGTTCAATACTTTTTGGGGCGCGTTCAATACTTTTTGGGGCGCCTTCAATACTTATTGGGGTGCGTTCAATACTTTTTGGGGCGCGTTCAATACTTATTGGGGTGCGTTCAATACTTTTTGGGGCGTGTTCAATACTTATTGGGGTGCGTTCAATACTTTTTGGGGCGCGTTCAATACTTTTTGGGGCGCCTTCAATACTTATTGGGGTGCGTTCAATACTTTTTGGGGCGCGTTCAATACTTTTTGGGGCGCCTTCAATACTTATTGGGGTGCGTTCAATACTTTTTGGGGCGCGTTCAATACTTTTTGGGGCGCCTTCAATACTTATTGGGGTGCGTTCAATACTTTTTGGGGCGCGTTCAATACTTATTGGGGTGCGTTCAATACTTTTTGGGGCGCGTTCAATACTTATTGGGGTGTGTTCAATACTTTTTGGAGTGCTTTGCTGGGCTAAACCTGAATGGTGCACAGGGGGTTAATCACATGAGTGAAGATGTGCTGATTGACTCACTGGGTTGCAGCTGGGAGTGAGTAGGCTGGAACCTGCCAGGTGTCTGAGTGAGGAGAGGATGATTCAGAAGTTCAGAGCACTGGCATGTGAAGAGGTGCTGGAAGTGATCCGTCTCAGTGGGTAAGTGATGGGAGCCTACCAGCTGATGTGTGCTTGGCAGCCAGTGTCCAAGGGCCAGGCGGTCACAGCTGACTTTGGGACATTGAGGGGGGGGGGGGCTGTGCGGCCATTGAGGGGGGAGGGGGGGGTCTGTGCGGCCATTGGGGGGGGGGGGGCGGGCTGTGCGGCCATTGGGGGGGGGTCTGTGCGGCCATTGGGCGGGCTGTGCGGCCATTGGGGGGGGGGGTCTGTGCGGCCATTGGGGGGGGGGGGTCTGTGCGGCCATTGAGGGGGGGGGGGGGGTCTGTGCGGCCAGTAGTAGTAGTAGTATGATTGATGATGATCTGTGATAGCGACTCGCAATGCTTGCACTACCCAGCGACTCGCAATAGATCCCCATTGAAAGTATAGGGGGAGTTGCGGCAGCTGAGGTAGCGACTCGCAATGGCCTCGCGGCCATTGCTCGCGCTACCTCAGCGGTAACTCGCTAACTTTGTAGCCGGGCCTCTGGGAGGATGATGATGATGATGATGATGATGATGATGATCATCTGTGACTCGCAATGCTTGCACTACCCAGCGACTCGCATGGATCCCCATGCAACGTATAAGGGGACTTGCGGCGGCTGACGTAGCGACTCGCAATGGCCTCGCGGCCATTGCTCGCGCTACACAGCGAGTCGCAATGAATCCCCATTGAAAGTATAGTGGGACGTGCGGCAGCTGAGGTAGCGACTCGCAATGGCCTCGCGGCCATTGCTCGCGCTACCTCAGCGGTAAATCGCTGACTTTGTAGCCGACCCTCTGGTTCTATTTTCGGCCAGCGACTCGCAATGGCCGCTTCGCGGCCATTGCTCGCGCGTGGTGACGTCACATAGTGACAAAGCCACGGCGATTTCGGGGGCCGACACGAAAATGCCTACGGCAATTATAGAGTAGATTTTTTCATGGTTGTCTAGTATTGGCTGCATAGCACCATTTTACTCATGAGGTCCAGTACATCCCTCACTAACATAAATTGTTGTATTCTGCTTCTGTGTCTTTTCACAGCAACTGTGTCTGGGGCAATGGACCATCGAGCCAGGGAAAAACTTTGGCTCTCCATATTGGATCAGGTTTTTGACAGTGAAGGAGACATGGTACCACCGTCTGACAAAAAGGCAGTGACTGAGCAGCTAAATAGCATGAAGGCCTTGTTACACCAAAAAACACGATTGTGGTGGAATAAGTCCTTCATGCAAAGATATATTGAGAAGGGATTAGTGCCTCGGGGCCTAAGGATACAGGTATTTCCCTCATTTAACACCATTGAAGAAGACTTTAAAGAAGCATGGGAGGAGGTGGCCACCACCTGCTCTCATAATTTCATGGAATTGTTGATTGCACATAATGAGAAATCAATCCTAGATTTAGAGTCTGAGATCACTAAGATTCTGGAGACTCTTTTAACACAGATGACTCAAGATGAACTAACAAAAATGAATGACATGCTTTAGCGCGAATACTCCAAGTGGGAGAAAGAGATTGTGGAGACTAAGTCTAACAAGTACCAAAGGGACATGACAGACTTTAGGAATGGATATGTATACAAGTGGCAGGGTAGCATTGGGGAAAAAGAAACCTACTTCAACAGCTGACCCTCAGCCCTTGGGACCCCCGGCGTCATCAGTGTCATCATTGGAGGAGGAAGTGTCCGGTGAGGAGGAGGGTGGAAGTCGCCCCTTAACTAGAGCAGAGTCTGCTAAAAACAAACGGACAAAGGAGATACCGTAGAAGGGACAAACGTTCTGGGGCTCATAATAATAAAAATCCTTTAGAGGTAATTAATTTGACCCATTATAGGCTGACTGAAGTATTTATAGGGTTAATCAGGGGATTTGAGGATTGGTTGACATAAAGGGGGTTGTTAACCAATGAGGGTTGTTTTTTACTTATAAAAGTTGTACCTTTGAAGTGCTCCTTCATTCCACGTGAGGAAGACTGCTGTGTCAGTGGAATCGCGTTGTGGCTGTGAAGGAGAATAATAAAAAGCTAAGTTTTATCTATAATTAACCCTGCCTGCCTTTCCTGAGCGCTCCACAGACTGCTTTGCATTAATCATATGTTCCAGTTTCTCCTTTGGAGGATCAGCATCAGGAGCAGCTTGGAAGGCACATTAACAAAAGGACCTGTGTGGTGTGAGGTAAATGCCTGGAGCTACAGGACCTTTCCTGTCTGAGTGGTCACCTGTTCAGAGCTGGGGCTGGAGGAAGCAGCTCACAGGGAGCAGCACACAGAGATTCCAGGGAGAGCGATCAAGCTCCACACTTCAAGTGATTTACCAGGGCTGTGCAGGGCAGTGCACAGCCCTCCAAGGTAAGCAGCTTTTTTACTAGTTAGGGGAAGAAATATTTTATACAGGTGCACCCATTGCGCATTATTTTCTGTTTATTTACATATTCACACCAGATTGGGACCGGTCTCCTCATGCAGCTAGTTCCTCTACCAACAACCTTAAAGGCGGTTGTAGATTCAGGGTCCGTCTGGCCAGGGTTTCGTGGCGACCTACCCACTGGTCCCACTCTGCCCCAGCTTTAGCCTCCCTAGAACTCCATCTTGATCTGATGTTGCTCTTTTGCTTCCCACTTACATTCTAATTAATTCTTCACTCCACCCCCTAAACTAACTCCTCCCTCCAGCCAGGAGATTGGCTGCTCATGTATGAGCCTCTTCCGCCCAGAATCTCCCTGACCTGGAGTTTAGAATGGTGTTGGGTTTGTGTTGCTTTACCTGAGAGCAGTAACACCACACCTGTGAATTAGGTGCAGTATCACTGTGGTGATCAAGATGCGGGGGCACCACATATGTTTTTTTCCATCCCTATTTTGATCTGCTCTCAGATGAGACTCATCTCAGCTGTCATTTCATCAGGTTTCCTTTATTAACTGATGTTCTGTATCGTACTTGGCCCTGTGTCGGCCAATGACTGTAAGGCTTCTAAGGCTATATGCCAACATAGAATGTGTGGTGTGGATTTTTGACATCCAGAATCCGCAATCTTTCAAAGATACGCACAAGTTGGTGGTCTCTTGGTGCCTGTTTGCCACATTTTTTTATGCAGATTTTGCTGCATTTTTTTAGTAATGGTTGACTGTTGTGACAGTGAATAAAGTTAGGTTAAAACACTGCAAAAGAAGAAAAAGGGTTTCTTGATGTCATAATGTGATGTGGAACTCCGCTGATTTTTTGGTCACCAGCTCAGTTACAGCAGGCAGCTATCGACTGCCCCAACCCCCGGCTGCCTAGTTTTACCTACCTGGTAATCAAAAAATACAGACCTTTTTTCTTTTAATTTTGTAAGAAATAATTAAGAAAAAAATGATGTGGGTATTTGCCGTATATTTGGTTGCCAGCCAGGTACAACAAAGCAGCTGGGGGCTGGAATTTTCAATATGGAGAGGCCCATGGTTCTGGGCTCCTCCATGCTTCCAATTGCAGCTTGCAGCCACCCCAGAGTGAGTGCACCCACTCATTTTGGGTGCGCCCAAATAATTAAATGCCATATGGAGCCACCGTATAGCGTTTGTGAGATGCGTTACAGATATGCTGCAATTCCGTCACAGGAAACTGTGAATGATCTTGTAAATTATTAACTGCTGGTGTAAAAAAATAGATTGCCTACAGAAGACAAATGAGAAAATAAATTATCTTGTGTTTTCTGGATAAAATGTAGATGATTTTTATACTTGCTTTGATTGTGCCCATGTTTTAGATTACATGGCAATGTATTTAGATGTGTCCATCATCTTCTATTGGAGTCAGAATGTTCTTTAGCCTGAACATTTGGTAAACATGTCATTGTCTCCAGAAACCACAGATTGACATCAATTATGTAAACTGTCAGTAGGGGGCTGATATGTGTCGAATTAATTTGCATATACAAAGGTTGGTTTTGGCAATAAATATCTGAACTTGCTTCTTGAAAAGAAGTGCAAATAGGGTCTTATCTTTATAAAAAAAAAATGGCACTGAGGCCACTTACTGTTGTGCTCACCTGGTATGGTTGTGACACTCACAACCAGTATAAATGACGGTTCAAGCAGCCGCTGCAGGACGCACACTTCCAAGTGTAAGGTGGTGATGCTGAAATGGTTAAGGACGGTGTGCTCGGGTGCGCACCGCTGAAATAAGATGGGAGTCAAACTGGAGTATCAATCAATGGTGCTGTTTATTTCTTCCAACGCGTTTCGGACCCAGCCGTGCTCCTTCATCAGGGAAGGTGCCTTTCACAATCCTATTAATGACCTTATTAAAGAATATTATTTAGATTACTGATAACAGAAAGCACTAGTGTCCAAAAACTATTCTGTTCACTTAGACATTCAATATGTGTCATAAACTGCTGTGCAAAATAATGTGAGCAATAACTATCTACGTTGCTACGGTCGTTTGTCCCAATAAAGCATTCTTTCAGCAGCACATCTGGTTTACACAGTGGTTGTGCTGACGATAAACAATTATTTTTTAGGTGTATTCTTGTAGTGTGTTTGTGTGGCGCCCCGCAACGAGTGCGTCACAAGAGGGTATTGCAGCCATAAATGCAGCCGCAATATTCTCTGACACAGCAGTGATCTAGTTAACTTTGAGATCCAACCCTGCATGCATCACCTAGAACAGAGGGCCAATCCTAGGTCCTGGTGGGCGGAGTGCTAGGGAAGTGTGTAGGGAGAACAGATCCTTAGTCAGTAGGAGACAGATCTAGAACTTGACCTGAGCAGTCTAGAACGTGGAGAGGAGCGGGGGCTCCGCACCCCGTGCAGCCCCCGGGCCGTCACCGGTCGGGTGTCAGCACCTGAGGCCTTAACAACCGGGATCGGGCATCACAACCACGGGTTCCCAAAAGACTCCCGTGCCCAAAACTCACAGCCGGTTCACTGGTACCGAAGCTGGCAGCAGTTCACCTCTGCTACGCGAACCAGAAGCGTGGAGGAGCAGCTTCACAGCAGCACCCCACCACCAGCCAACTTCCAGTCGTCTAACCAGCGGTGTACCCACCGAGGGATCCAAGGCTCCCCAGAACATCCATAACGTATAGCTTGGATAGGGATTGAAGCAGCCTCCCCGTACCCGACCTGGTATTCCTGGGCGACAATGGCAAATTACTTATTAGAATGGAGGAACACTTGCGGATCTCTGAGGGACACTATCACTGCTGAGTCCACCTGGTCCACTACCTGTTAACTGTATACCATGTATTGTCTGCTGGTTACAGTAAAGACCCGTTGCAGAGACTTTCTGTGTCCGTGCTTCCTTATGAACTGTCCGTCCGCACTACAAGGTAACCACAGCTGCCGCACAACATCTTAAGCAGCTCCAGCCTCCGGGGATCACCGCTCAGCCTGTGGGGAGCGTTCCATCTTGCTGCTATTCATCCCCCGGAGGTTCCGCAGCGTCGGTAGTCCTTACCGAAACTACTCATAGGTGGCGTCACGAATAAATTAAAAACCCCTTTAATCTGTTCCCACAAGACGTCTTCACTTTTGATCTGCACTACACCGGGCCCCACTACCGGCAGGCGCGGTCCACCCATGACAAGGAGGAAGGAAGCATCGCTTGTCTAAACCGGAGTCAGCCGGCCACGGTGAGTCATTTGTCCTGTGTAATGTAGTTTCTATGAATGTTTGGTTGACCACTGGCATTTGTAGAGACAAAAATGGATTTGTAGGGAGATGTATGACAGCAGTAGCTTAACATTGTTAACATTGTTCACAGGGCTGCATCTCTACACTAAAGGTCATAATGTGGAGCCTACTGGGACGGGGTACTTGGTACCGGACCGGGGTACTGCTGGGGATATCACGGCGGTCTTGGTCCGGACCGTGTCCCGGGCTCTCACAAGTAAAAGGGGTATTTAGAGGGATAGTTTGTCGTGACACCACCCACGGGTGGTGGTCAGTAAGGGGACCACAGCTGCATTTGATTCTGTCAGGAGGATGGATGGATGCTGCAGCAAGGTGGATGAGTACGCCGCTAGGGATGAGCGAGTATACTCGCTACTACTCGGTATTCCCCGGATAGTAGCGGTATTCGGGCTACTCGCTACTCTCCGAGTACTTATGTGTACTTGGGAGTAGCGAGTAGTCCTAATACTTTCACAGTGTATCTATAGATACACTGTGAAAGTAGCCTAAAAGTGAGTAAAAGTTGTTAAAAAAATAATAAAATTGCATACACATCTTCCGACACCTGCACCGGGACAGGCAGAGAGGACATCCAATCGCTGGACAAGGACCTGTTACTACCAGCCAATCAGATGGCTGGTAGCGATCTGGCCAATCAGATGGCACCACGCCACAACCACGTGATCGGTAGCGGCCACCTGATTGGCCAATTTGCAAGGTCCTAGATGTACTGTGCCCCGAATCGCAGTGTCTGAAGTTTAGGGTTCTAATCTGGCACAAATCCTTAGTCATATTAATAGGCTTGTTAAAGAGTCAATCATGACTTTGAGGTTTGTCACCTAAAGGTGGCGCTAGAGTTCATCCACTTCCTCACTGAAGTGACAATTTACATATTTTGTGAGCAGCATTTTCACCTGCGTTTTTCATCTACAAAACACAGCTGTTTCAAAAACTGCACCAATGTATTTGTGGTGTGTTTTTGCTGCGTTTTTTTTTTTTAAGTGCTGCATTTTCCACCTGATTAGAATGGCTGTCCATTGGAAAACGAAGCCAAAAATGGCCAAATTAATTGACAGGGCCTTGACGGATGATTTATAATAATAATAATAATAATAAATCTATATTTATATAGCACCAACATATTCCGCAGCGTTTTACAATGCAGTGGTTAAAGTACAGAAAATATAATACAACTAGTAAGAAGGCCTGATGCAATTGCATCGGTAGCGCGGTGAAATGAATTGTGTGTATACAGGCGGGTCAGTGGGTAGCAGAGTATACAGGCATCTCTGTGGGTAGCAGAGTATACAGCCGGCTCTGTGGGTAGCAGAGTATACAGGTGGCTCTGTAGGTAGCAGAGTATACAGGCGGGTCAGTGGGTAGCAGAGTATACAGGAGGCTCTGTGGGTAGCAGAGTATACAGGTGGGTCTGTGGGTAGCAGAGTATGCAGACGGCTCTGAGAGTAGACGATTATACAGGTGGCTGTGAGGGCAGCAAAGTATACAGGCGGTTCTGTGGGTAGCAGAGTATACAGCCAGCTGCGTGGGTATCAGAGTTTATACAGGCGGCTCCGTGGGTAGCAGAGTTTATACAGGCAGCTGCGTGGGTAGCACAGTATACAGCCGGCTGCGTGGGTAGCAGAGTATATAGAGGTGTCTCTGTGGGTCGCAGAGTATACAGGCAGTTGCGTTCGTAGCAGAGTATATACAGGTAGCTCTGTGGGTAGCAGAGTATACAGTCAGCTCCGTGGGTAGCAGAGTATATAGGCAGCTGCGTGGGTTGCAGAGTATATACAGATAACTCTGTGGGTAGCAGAGTAAACAGTCAGCTGCATGGATAGCAGAGTATATACAGGCAGCTCTGTGAGTAGCAGAGTATATAGCCGGCTGCGTGGGTAGCAGAGTATATACAGGTAGCTCTGTGGGTTGCAGAGTATACGGGCAGCTGCGTTGGTAGCAGAGTATATACAGGTAGCTCTGTGGGAAGCAGTCTATACAGTCAGCTGCGTGGGTAGCAGAGTATACAGGCAGCTGTGTGGGTAGCAGAGTCTATACAGGTAACTCTGTGGGTAGCAGAGTAAACAGTCAGCTGTGTGGGTAGCAGAGTTTATACAGGCAGCTCTGTGAGTAGCAGAGTATACAGCTGGCTGCGTGGGTAGCAGAGTATATACAGGTGTCTCTGTGGGTCAGAGAGTATACAGGCAGCTGCGTGGGTAGCAGAGTATATACAGGTAGTTCTGTGGGTAACAGCTTTGTGGGCGTGATGGCGACCTTAATGGGCGTCCTGGTGGGTGGAGAGGTGATGTGATGTAATAGCTGTCACCACCGACTTCTTCTATGAGAGCTGCGTACTTCTAGAGTGGAGGAAATAGGGGCTTGTCCTTGCTGTGAGGTAAATTTCGTGAATGCGCGTGCGCGGTGACTGATGCTACTGCGCTCGTGCGGGTGTGAATGGCGTTGCAACTGTGCCTGGTGTGACTGCGGCTGGCGGTGGCGCGCGAGCGCGCCATCGCTCGTGGTGCTATGAATGGCGACGTAACCGTTGGGGACGTGACTGCGGCTTGCAAGCGCGGCACCGCTTGCGGGTCTGAGTCTGTGAATAGCGGCTCGCGAAGGCGCTGCGTGCCACCGCTCGCGACGGTGCCGCGGTGCATGCCGGAATAGCGGTACAACATTGGTGATTATATATATAGATACCTCCAGCAGTACCGGTGTGCAGCGGTGTCATGTTGTGAAGTGTGAAGAGGGCCCGGTAAGAGCCGGCCGGGTGCGGGCAGGAGGGGGGCCCCTCCTGGGGGCACCCAACCGCTGTTCCCCGGCCCCCTCCTGCCTGCAGCAGAGTGCTTAGCAGAGTATGCGGGGCTCATGGGTTAGCAGAGTATATGGGGGTTCAGTGTTTTGCAGACTTTACGGCGGCTCATTGGTTAGCAGAGTATACGGGGGCTCAGTGGTTAGCAGAGTATACGCTGGCTCAGTAGTTAGCACTGTATACGGAGCGTCAGTGTTAGCACTGTATAGTGGGTCAGTGGTTGGCACTGTATATTGTGGCTCAATAATGAGAACAGTAATGTGGCAGAATGGTTAGCACTGTATATGGTGAGTCAGTGATTAGGACTGTATGGTGAAATAACAAAAATTGAGAGGCGCAATCTTGAATAATACCCGGAGGTTAATGGGGATATATTGTTAGTGGCGGTAATCACCACTCACCTGGACTGGTTGTGTTGTCCGTGCACAACCACGGTGTCAGCGTGTAGCTGCTGATTCCAATTTATCGCTCCAAGCGTCGCCGCTCCCAGCCGTCTCTTTAGGTCACGTGTTCCGCCTAGGTCTTCTAACCAGGGATCTCTGACATCAGGGCAGGTTCTTTGATTCTCTAACTAAGCTTCCTCACTACTGTGCAGCTCCAGCCAGATCCCATAAGGGATAATGGTAATGAAAGGCAGTAATTCTGGTATTATTTAGGAGCGCTCAGTAAAGAGTAGCAGATAGCAATAATTAAAGTAGACCTGTTTATTCTGGTTTGTCCACTACGCGCATTTCAACAGCGACCTGCTGTCTTCCTCAGGTGGGGGTACTCTTTACTGAGCGCTCCTAAATAATACCAGAATTACTGCCTTTCATTAGGACTGTATGGTGGCTCAGTGGTTGGCACTGTATATGGTGGCTCAGTGGTTAGCACACTATGGTGGCTCAGTGGTTAGCACTGTATATGATGTCTCAGTGTTTAGCACTGTATATGGTGGCTTAGTGGTTAGCACTGTATGGTGGCTCAGTGGTTAGCACTGTATGGTGGCTCAGTGGTTAGCAAAGTATGGTGGCTCAGTGGTTAGCACAGTATATAGTCGCTCAGTGGTTAGCATTGCACGATGGCTCAGTGGTAACCACTGTAAGGTGTCTCAGTGGTTAGCACTGTATGGTGGCCCAGTGGTTAGCACTGTATGGTGGCTCAGTGGTTAGCAAAGTATGGTGGCTCAGTGGTTAGCACAGTATATAGTCGCTCAGTGGTTAGCACTGTACGGTGGCTAAGTGTTTGGCACAGTATGGTGGCTCAGTGGTTAGCACTATATGGAGGCAGAGTGGTTAAGTCAGTATGGAGGGTTCGTGGTTAGCACTGTATATGGTGCCTCAGTGATTAGCGTACTATGGTGGCTGAGTGGTTAGCACTGTATACGGTGGCTGAGTGGTTAGCACAGTATACGCTGGCTCAGTGGTTAGCACTGTATAAGGTGGCTCAGTGGTTAGCACTGTAGATGGTGACTCAGTGATTAGCGTACTATGGTGGCTGAGTGGTTAGCACTGTATACAGTGGCTGAGTGGTTAGCACAGTATACGCTGGCTCAGTGGTTAGCACTGTATACGGTGACTCAGTGGTTAGCACTTTATAGTGGCTAAGTGGTTGGCAATATACAGTTAGGGCCAGAAATATTTGGACAGTGACACAAGTTTTGTTATTTTAGCTGTTTACAAAAACATGTTCAGAAAGACAATTATATATATAACTAGCTGTGAGCCCGATGCAAATGCATCGGGATTCTAGAACGTGCATTAATTTGATTATAGTAGTTATAGCTGTTAGCCTGATGCAAATGCATCGGGTATCTAAAATATGTTTATTGTTTTTTTTAAAGATTTTTAAATAATAATCGCATAATCAATAGCAATAATATAAGCCATAGCATTATTATTAGCAGTAATAGCAGTATTAATAGCATTATTAGCAGTATTATGAGCATTAATAACAGTATTAATAGCATTAATAGCATTATTATTAGCATTAATAGCATTATTAATAGCATTATTAGCATTAATAATAGCATTATTAACATTATTAATAGCATTAATAGCATTATTATTAGCATTAATAGCATTAATAATAGCATTATTAGCATTAATAATAGCATTAATAACATTATTAATAGCATTATTATTAGCATTAATAGCATTATTAATAGCATTAATAGGATAGATATTAGCATTAATAGCATTAATAGCCTAATTAATAGCATTAATAGCATTATTAATAGCATTAATAGCATTATTATTAGCATTAATAGCATTAATAATGGCATTATTAGCATTAATAATAGCATTAATAACATTATTAATAGCATTAATAGCATTATTATTAGCATTAATAGCATTAATAATGCCATTAATAGGATAAATATTAGCATTAATAGCATTAATAGCATAATTAATAGCATTAATAGCATTATTAATAGCATTAAAAGCATTATTATTAGCATTAATAGCATTAGTAGGATAAATATTAGCATTAATAGCAGAATTAATAGCATTAATAGCATTATTAATAGCATTAATAGCATTATTATTAGCATTAATAGCATTAATAATAGCATTATTAGCATTAATAATAGCATTAATAACATTATTAATAGCATTAATAGCATTATTATTAGCATTAATAGAATTAATAGCATTATTATTAGCATTAATAGCATTAATAATACCATGAATAGGATAAATATTAGCATTATTAGCATTAATAGCATAATTAATAGCATTAATAGCATTATTAATAGCATTAATAGCATTATTATTAGCATTAATAGCATTAATAGGATAAATATTAGCATTAATAGCATTATTAATAGTATTAATAGCATTAATAGGATAAATATTAGCATTAATAGCAGAATTAATAGCATTAATAGCATGATTAATAGCATTAATAGCATTATTATTAGCATTAATAGCATTAATAATAGCATTATTAGCATTAATAATAGCATTAATAACATTATTAATAGCATTAATAGCATTATTATTAGCATTAATAGAATTAATAGCATTATTATTAGCATTAATAGCATTAATAATACCATGAATAGGATAAATATTAGCATTAATAGCATTAATAGCATAATTAATAGCATTAATAGCATTATTAATAGCATTAATAGCATTATTATTAGCATTAATAGCATTAATAGGATAAATATTAGCATTAATAGCATTATTAATAGTATTAATAGCATTAATAGGATAAATATAGGCATTAATAGCAGAATTAATAGCATTAATAGCATTCTTAATAGCATTAATAGCATTATTATTAGCATTAATAGCATTATTAATAGCATTATTAGCATTAATAATAGCATTAATAACATTATTAATAGCATTAATAGCATTATTATTAGCATTAATAGCATTAATAATAGCAATAATAACATTATTAATAGCATTAATAGCATTATTATTAGCATTAATAGAATTAATAGCATTATTTATTAGCATTAATAGCATTAATAATACCATGAATAGGATAAATATTAGCATTAATAGCATTAATAGCATAATTAATAGCATTAATAGCATTATTAATAGCATTAATAGCTATTATATTAGCATTAATAGCATTAATAGGATAAATATTAGCATTAATAGCATTATTAATAGTATTAATAGCATTAATAGGATAAATATTAGCATTAATAGCAGAATTAATAGCATTAATAGCATTATTAATAGCATTAATAGCATTATTATTAGCATTAATAGCATTATTAATAGCATTATTAGCATTAATAATAGCATTAATAACATTATTAATAGCATTAATAGCATTATTATTAGCATTAATAGCATTAATAATAGCATTATTAGCATTAATAATAGCATTAATAACATTATTAATAGCATTAATAGCATTCTTATTAGCATTAATAGCATTAATAGGATAAATATTAGCATTAATAGCATTATTAATAGTATTAATAGCATTAATAGGATAAATATTAGCATTAATAGCAGAATTAATAGCATTAATAGCATTATTAATAGCATTAATAGCATTATTATTAGCATTAATAGCATTAATAATAGCATTATTAGCATTAATAATAGCATTAATAACATTATTAATAGCATTAATAGCATTAATAATAGCATTATTAGCATTAATAATAGCATTAATAACATTATTATTAGCATTAATAGCATAATTATTAGCATTAATAGCATTATTTTTAGCAGTAATATTATTATTATTAGCATTATTTTTTTAATTATTATTTGTTATTTAATTATTTATTATTTTTTATTTATTTTTTTATTATTTTTAATTATTTTTTTTATTATTAAATTTATTATTTAGGCTGAGACCCAGTTCTCTTTCAGGTCCGCTGAAAGGGCTAATATAATTAGCATATATTTAATTTTTTTAGTATTATTTTTATTGAATTATTTATTATTTTTAATTTATTTTTTTATTATTTTTTAATTATTTTTTTAATTATTTTTGTAATTATTAAATTTATTATTTAGGCTGAGACCCAATTCTCTTTCAGGTCTGCTAAAAGGGCTGATATAATTAGCATATATTTAATTTTTTTATTATTATTTTTATTGAATTATTTATTATTTTTAATTTATTTATTTATTATTTTTTAATTATTTTTTTAATTATTTTTGTTATTATTAAATTTATTATTTAGGCTGAGACCCAATTCTCTTTCAGGTCTGCTAAAAGGGCTGATATAATTAGCATATATTTAATTTTTTTATTATTATTTTTATTGAATTATTTATTATTTTTAATTTATTTTTTTATTATTTTTTAATTATTTTTAAATTATTTTTTTTATTATTTAATTAATTTATTTTTTTAAGTGAGAGTGAGACACAGTTCATGCCGAGCCCATTTTGCGAAAATTGTGTCACTGTCCAAATATTTCTGGCCCTAACTGTATATGGTAGCTCAGTGGTTAGCACAGTATGGTGGCTCAGTGGTGAGCAGTGTATATGGTGGCTCAGTGGTTAGCACAGTATGAGGGCTCAGTGGTTGGCAATGTATACGGTGCCTTAGGGGTTAGCACTGTATACGGTGGCTCAGTGGTTAGCACAGTATGGTGGCTTAGTGGTTAGCACAGTATGATGGCTTAGTGGTTAGCAGTGTATTTGGTGGCTCAAAGATTTGCATAGTGTGATGACTCTGTGGTTTGCACAGTGCAGTGACTCAGTGGTTAGCGCAGACAGAGTGGTGAGCGCAAGATGGAGGCAGAGTGGTCAGCGCAAGATGGGGGCAGTGTGGTCAGTGCAGAATGGGGGCAGAGTGGTCAGCGCAGGATGGGGGCAGAGTGGTCAGCGCAGGATGGGGGCAGAGTGGTTAGCACAGGATGGGGGCAGAGTGGTCAGCACAAGATGAAGTGGTCAGCGCAGGATGGAGGCAGAGTGGTGAGCGCAGGATGGAGGCAGAGTGGTCAGCGCAGGATGGAGGCAGAGTGGTGAGCGCAGGATGGGGGCAGAGTGGTGAGCGCAGGATGGGGGCAGAGTGGTCAGCGCAGGATGGTGGCAGAGTGGTCAGCGCAGGATGGTGGCAGAGTGGTCAGTGCAGGATGGAGGCAGAGTGGAGAGCGCAGGATGGAGGCAGAGTGGAGAGCGCAGGATGGAGGCAGAGTGGAGAGCGCAGGATGGAGGCTCAGTGGTCAGCGTATGATGGAGGGCTCAGTGGTCAGTGTAGGATGGAGGGCTCTGTGGTCAGCGCAAGATTGAGGCTCAGTGGTCAGCGCAGGATGGAGGCTCAGTGGTCAGCGCAGGATGGAGGCTCAGTGGTCAGTGCAGGATGGAGGCTCAGTGGTCAGTGCAGGATGGAGGCTGAGTGGTCAGCGCAGGATGGAGGCTCAGTGGTCAGCGCAGGATGGAGTGGTTAGCAGAGGATGGAGGCTCAGTCGTCAGCGCAGGATAGAGGCTCAGTGGTCAGCGCAGGATGGAGGCTGGGTGTTGAGCGCAGGATGGAGTGGTCAGCAGAGGATGTAGGCTCAGTAGTCAGCGCAGGATGGAGGGCTGAGTGGTCAGTGCAGGATGGAGGACTGAGTGGTCAGCGCAGGATGGAGGGCTCAGTGGTCAGCGCAGAATGGAGAGCTCAGTGGTCAGCGCAGGATGGAGGGCTCAGTGTTGAGCGCAGGATGGAGGGCTCAGTGGTGAGTGCAGGATGGAGGGCTCAGTGGTCAGCACAGGATGGAGGGCTCAGTGGTCAGCGCAGGATGGAGAGCTCAGTGGTGAGCGGAGGATGGAGGCTCGGTGGTCAGCGCAGGATGGAGACTCAGTGGTCAGCGCAGGATGGAGACTCAGTGGTCAGCACAGGATGTAGTGGTCAGCAGACAATGGAGGCTCAGTGGTCAGCGAAGGATGGAAGCTCGTTGGTCAGCGCAGGATGGAGGCTCAGTGGTCAGCGCAGGAGGTAGTGGTGAGCAGACGATGGATGCTGAGTGGTGAGCGCAGGATGGAGGGCTCAGTGGTCAGCGTAGGATGGAGGGCTGAGTGGTGAGCGCAGGATGGAGGCTCGGTGGTCAGTGCAGGATGGAAGCTCGGTGGTCAGCGCAGGATGGAGTGATCATCAGAGGCTGGAGGTTGAGTGGTCAGCACAGGATGGAGGCTCAGTGGTCAGCGCAGGATGGAGGCTCAGTGGTCAGCGCAGGATGGAGGCTCAGTGGTCAGCGCAGGATGGAGGCTCAGTGGTCTGCGCAGGTTGGAGGCTCAGTGGTCAGCGCAGGATGGAGGCTCAGTGGTCAGCGCAGGATGGAGGCTCAGTGGTCAGCGGCGGATGGAGGGTCAGTGGTGAGCGCAGGATGGAGGGGGAGTCGGTGGTCAGCGCAGGATGGAGGACCAGTGGGTGGTCAGCGCAGGATGGAGGGTCAGTGGGTGGTCAGCACAGGATGGAGGGCCAGTGAGTGGTCAGCGCAGGATGGAGGGCCAGTGGGTGGTCAGCGCAGGATGGAGGGCCAGTGGGTGATCAGCGCAGGATGGAGGCTCAGTGGTCAGCGGCAGATGGAGGGTCAGTGGTCAGCGCAGGATGGAGGCTCAGTGGTCAGCGGCGGATGGAGGGTCAGTGGTGAGCGCAGGATGGAGGGGGAGTCGGTGGTCAGCGTAGGATGGAGGGCCAGTGGGTGGTCAGCGCAGGATGGAGGGCCAGTGGGTGGTCAGCGCAGGATGGAGGGCCAGTGGGTGGTCAGCGCAGGATGGAGGGCCAGTGGGTGGTCAGCGCAGGATGGAGGGCCAGTGGGTGGTCAGCGCAGGATGGAGGGCCAGTGGGTGGTCAGCGCAGGATAGAGGGCCAGTGGGTGGTCAGTGCAGGATGGAGGGACAGTGGGTGGTCAGCGCAGGATGGAGGGCCAGTGGGTGGTCAGCGCAGGATGGAGGGCCAGTGGGTGGTCAGCACAGGATGGAGGGCCAGTGGGTGGTCAGCGCAGGATGGAGGCTCAGTGGTCAGCGCAGGATGGAGAGCCAGTGGGTGGTCAGCGCAGGATGGAGGGCCAGTGGGTGGTCAGCGCAGGATGGAGGGCCAGTGGGTGGTTAGCGCAGGATGGAGGGGCAGTGGTCAGTGCAGGATGGAGGGCTCAGTGGTCAGCGCAGGATGGAGAGCTCAGTGGTGAGTGGAGGATGGAGGCTCGGTGGTCAGCGCAGGATGGAGACTCAGTGGTCAGCACAGGATGGAGTGGTCAGCAGACAATGGAGGCTCAGTGGTCAGCGCAGGATGGAGGCTCGGTGGTCAGCGCAGGATGGAGGCTCAGTGGTCAGCGCAGGATGGAGGCTCAGTGGTCAGTGCAGGATGGAGGGCCAGTGGGTGGTCAGCGCAGGATGGAGGGCCAGTGGGTGGTCAGTGCAGGATGGAGGTCCAGTCAGTGGTCAGCGCAGGATGGAGGGGCAGTGGTCAGCACAGGATGGAGGGCTCAGTGGTCAGCGCAGGATGGAGACTCAGTGGTCAGCACAGGATGGAGTGGTCAGCAGACAATGGAGGCTCAGTGGTCAGCGCAGGATGGAGGCTCGTTGGTCAGCGCAGAATGGAGGCTCGGTGGTCAGCGCAGGAGGTAGTGGTGAGCAGACGATGGAGGCTGAGTGGTGAGCGCAGGATGGAGGGCTCAGTGGTCAGCGTAGGATGGAGGACTGAGTGGTGAGCGCAGGATGGAGGCTCGGTGGTCAGTGCAGGATGGAGGCTCGGTGGTCAGCGTAGGATGGAGTGGTCATCAGAGGCTGGAGGGTGAGTGGTCAGGACAGGATGGAGGCTCAGTGGTCAGCGCAGGATGGAGGCTCAGTGGTCAGCGCAGGATGGAGACTCAGTGGTCAGCGCAGGATGGAGGCTTAATGGTCAGCGGCGGATGGAGGGTCAGTGGGTGGTCAGCGCAGGATGGAGGGCCAGTGGGTGGTCAGCGCAGGATGGAGGGCCAGTGGGTGGTCAGCGCAGGATGGAGGGCCAGTGGGTGGTCAGCACAGGATGGAGGGCCAGTGGGTGGTAAGCGCAGGATGGAGGGCCAGTGGGTGGTCAGCGCAGGATGGAGGGCCAGTGGGTGGTCAGCGCAGGATGGAGGGCCAGTGGGTGGTCAGCGCAGGATGGAGGCTCAGTGGTCAGCGGCAGATGGAGGGTCAGTGGTCAGCGCAGCATGGAGGCTCAGTGGTCAGCGGCGGATGGAGGGTCAGTGGTGAGCGCAGGATAGAGGGGGAGTCGGTGGTCAGTGCAGGATGGAGGGCCAGTGGGTGGGTCAGCGCAGGATGGAGGGCCAGTGGGTGGTCAGCGCAGGATGGAGGGCCAGTGGGTGGTCAGCGCAGGATGGAGGCTCAGTGGGTGGTCAGCGCAGGATGGAGGCTCAGTGGTCAGCGCAGGATGGAGGGCCAGTGGGTGGTCAGCGCAGGATGGAGGGGCAGTGGTCAGCGCAGGATGGAGGGCCAGTGGTCAGCGGCGGATGGATGGGGAGTCGATGGTCAGCGCAGGATGGAGGGCCAGTGGGTGGTCAGCACAGGATGGAGGGCCAGTGGGTGGTCAGCGCAGGATGGAGGGCCAGTGGGTGGTCAGTGCAGGATGGAGGGCCAGTGGGTGGTCAGTGCAGGATGGCGGGCCAGTGGGTGGTCAGCGCAGGATGGAGGGCCAGTGGGTGGTCAGCGCAGGATGGAGGCTCAGTGGTCAGTGGCAGATGGAGGGTCAGTGGTCAGCGCAGCATGGAGGCTCAGTGGTCAGTGGCGGATAGAGGGTCAGTGGTGAGCGCAGGATGGAGGGGGAGTCGGTGGTCAGTGCAGGATGGAGGGCCAGTGGGTGGTCAGCGCAGGATGGAGAGCCAGTGGGTGGTCAGCGCAGGATGGAGGGCCAGTGGGTGGTCAGCGCAGGATGGAGGCTCAGTGGGTGGTCAGCGCAGGATGGAGGCTCAGTGGTCAGCGCAGGATGGAGGGTTAGTGGGTGGTCAGCGCAGGATGGAGGGGCAGTGGTCAGCGCAGGATGGAGGGCCAGTGGTCAGCGGCGGATGGATGGAGAGTCGATGGTCAGCGCAGGATGCAGGGCCAGTGGGTGGTCAGCGCAGGATGGAGGGCGAGTGGGTGGTCAGCGCAGAATGGAGGGCCAGTGGGTGGTCAGCGCAGGATGGAGGGCGAGTGGGTGGTCAGCGCAGGATGGAGGGCCAGTGGGTGGTCAGCGCAGGATGGAGGGCCAGTGGGTGGTCAGTGCAGGATGGAGGGACAGTAGGTGGTCAGCGCAGGATGGAGGGCCAGTGGGTGGTCAGCGCAGGATGGAGGGCCAGTGGGTGGTCAGCGCAGGATGGAGGGCCAGTGGGTGGTCAGCGCAGGATGGAGGGGCAGTGGTCAGCGCAGGATGGAGGGCTCAGTGGTCAGCGCAGGATGGAGAGCTCAGTGGTGAGCAGAGGATGGAGGCTCGGTGGTCAGCGCAGGATGGAGACTCAGTGGTCAGCACAGGATGGAGTGGTCAGCAGACAATGGAGGCTCAGTGGTCAGCGCAGGATGGAGGCTCGTTGGTCAGCGCAGGATGGAGGCTCTGTGGTCAGCGGAGGAGGTAGTGGTGAGCAGACGATGGAGGCTGAGTGGTGAGCGCAGGATGGAGGGCTCAGTGGTCAGCGTAGGATGGAGGGCTGAGTGGTGAGCGCAGGATGGAGGCTCGGTGGTCAGTGCAGGATGGGGGCTCGGTGGTCAGCGCAGGATGGAGTGGTCATCAGAGGCTGGAGGGTGAGTGGTCAGCACAGGATGGAGGCTCAGTGGTCAGCGCAGGATGGAGGCTCAGTGGTCAGCGCAGGATGGAGGCTCAGTGGTCAGCGCAGGATGGAGGGCCAGTGGGTGGTCAGCGCAGGATGGAGGGCCAGTGGGTGGTCAGCGCAGGATGGAGGGGCAGTGGTCAGCGCAGGCTGGAGGGCTCAGTGGTCAGCGCAGGATGGAGAGCTCAGTGGTGAGCGGAGGATGGAGGCTCGGTGGTCAGCGCAGGATGGAGACTCAGTGGTCAACGCAGGATGGAGACTCAGTGGTTAGCACAGGATGGAGTGGTCAGCAGACAATGGAGGCTCAGTGGTCAGCGCAGGATGGAGGCTCATTGGTCAGCGCAGGATGGAGGCTCGGTGGTCAGCGCAGGAGGTAGTGGTGAGCAGACGATGGAGGCTGAGTGGTGAGCGCAGGATGGAGGGCTCAGTGATCAGCGTAGGATGGAGGGCTGAGTGGTCAGTGCAGGATGCAGGCTCGGTGGTCAGCGCAGGATGGAGTGGTCATCAGAGGCTGGAGGGTGAGTGGTCAGCACAGGATGGAGGCTCAGTGGTCAGCGCAGGATGGAGGCTCAGTGGTCAGCGCAGGATGGAGGCTCAGTGGTCAGTGCAGGATGGAGGCTCAGTGGTCAGCGCAGGATGGAGGCTCAGTCGTCAGCGGCGGATGGAGGGTCAGTGGTGAGCGCAGGATGGAGGGCCAGTGGGTGGTCAGCGCAATATGGAGGGCCAGTGGGTGGTCAGCGCAGGTTGGAGGGCCAGTGGGTGGTCAGCGCAGGATGGAGGGCCAGTGGGTGGTCAGCGCAGGATGGAGGGCCAGTGGGTAGTCAGCGCAGGATGGAGGGCCAGTGGGTGGTCAGCACAGGATGGAGGGACAGTGGGTGGTCAGCACAGGATGGAGGGCCAGTGGGTGGTCAGCGCAGGATGGAGGGCCAGTGGGTGGTCAGCACAGGATGGAGGGCCAGTGGGTGGTCAGCGCAGGATGGAGGCTCTGTGGTCAGCACAGGATGGAGGGCCAGTGGGTGGTCAGCGCAGGATGGAGGGCCAGTGGCTGGTCAGCGCAGGATGGAGGGCCAGTTGGTGGTCAGCGCAGGATGGAGGGGCAGTGGTCAGCACAGGATGGAGGGCCAGTGGGTGGTCAGCGCAGGATGGAGGCTCTGTGGTCAGCACAGGATGTAGGGCCAGTGGGTGGTCAGCGCAGGATGGAGGGCCAGTGGGTGGTCAGCGCAGGATGGAGGGACAGTGGGTGGTCAGCGCAGGATGGAGGGACAGTGGGTGATCAGCGCAGGATGGATCCCCCCTGCCATCCTGTCTGAGCAGAAGCCGGTATTGAAAAGGCAGGAAGTAATGAGCGGTCATGTGATAGGCGGGCTGAAGAGCCTGTCACATGACCGCAGATGACCGGGTGAGACGGAGCGGCGGGTGAGACGGGGTGGGGTGATGGAGAGGTAGGGGGCCGCAAGGGAGATGTGGGGGCAATGGAGCGGAGGGGCACGCAATGGAGCCGAGGGGGGCGCGCAATGAAGTGGGGGGGAGGGCGGGCAATGGAGCGTGGGGGACGCGCAATGAAGCGGGGGGTCGCGCAATGGAGCGGGGAGAGGAGGGAATGGAGCAGCGGGTAGCGGTGGGATGGTCCCTGCGGCGACATGTAATATCCAAGATGGCGCCGAAATCTTGCGAGATTTTGGACGCCATCTTGGAAATATTATGTCGCCGCAAGAAACCGCTAATGCAGTTGCATGGCGTCACCGAGGCCCCCCTCGGTGATACAGCAGCGAGGGGCAGCGGAGACCTCGCGGAGGCCGCGAGGCGGCTCGCGATGACCAATGTGTCATCGCTCGCGGCGGGGCGGACGGGTGGGCAGCGGAGACTGCTCGCAAGGAATCTGGGATTCGGCTACAACGCCCGAATCCCCAAACTCGCGATTATATAAGTAGATAAGTAATTACAGTAAAGAACAAATACACTACACTAATTGGATACAAAACAATTGGCATAGAATCAATGTAAAAAAGAAAATACAATAAATAAAGCAAGAAATGAAGGTGACCCTGATCAAAAGAGCTTATAATCTACAACGGGATAGGGGTTGCACAAGGTACAGGGCTTATTGCACTAATGGTCTTGAGGAAATGGGGGATAGAAATAAGCTTACATGAATGGTCATCAGACAATCTGTGTAGACCTTTTTGGTTTGGTGGAGTTTGTTGAAGAGTAATGTCAAGAGAGATAGCCCATTCACTATCTACAGTGCAAAGGACTTCTATTAGGGAGTATGATAGGCCGCCTTAAAAAAATGTGTTTTTTAGGGATCGTCTGAAGCCATGCAAGATGCGGATAGTCCTGATTTCTTGGGGTAGAGCATTCCAGAAGATTGATGCAGCTCGGGAAAAGTCTTGGAGCCGGGAATGGGAGGATCGGATTAGTGCAGATGTTAGTCGAAGGTCATTTGAAGAACGTAGAGAACGGGTGGGGTGATAGACAGAGATGAGGGAGGAGATATAGGGGGGTGCTGCACTGTGAAGAGCTTTGTGGGTGAGAACAAGCAATTTGAATTTGATCCTGTAGTGTACGGGTAGAAAGTGCAATGACTGGCACAGAGCAGATGCATCTGAGTAACGAGTAGTCAAGGCCGGAATGGATTAGGGCCACGGTTAGGGTTTTTGTTGTTTCCATGGTGAGAAAGGGGTGGACTCTAGAGATATTCTTCAGGTGTAAGCGACAGGAGCGGACGAGAGATTGTGTATGGGAGGAGAAGGAGAGATTGGTGTCAAATATAACACCCAGACAGCGAGCCTGCTGCTTAGGCATTATCATGGTGCCGCAAACTGAGAGATGTCAAATTTAGGGAGGTTAGTGGAGGGTGGGAGCAGAAGGAGTTCAGTTTTGGAGAGGTTTAGTTTCAAATAGAAAGCGGACATGATGTTGGAAAGTGCAGCTAGACAGTCACTGGTGTTCTATACTACTGCAGGGGTAAGGTCAGGGGCTGAAGTGTATAATTGTGTGTCATCAGCATAAGGATGGTACTGGAAGCCAAATCTGCTGATGGTGTGTCCAATCGGGGCTGTGTAGAGAGAGAAGAGAAGAGGACCAAGGACTGAGCCCTGAGGACCCGAATAGTGAGAGGAAGAGGGGAGGAAGTGGAACCAGCGAATGATACACTGAAAGAGCGGTCAGAAAGATAAGAGGAGAGCCTGGAGAGAGCAGTGTCCTTTATGCCAATGGAATGCAGCATGGAGAGTAGGAGATGGTGGTCAACAGTGTCAAAAGCTGCAGAGAGGACAAGGAGAATAAGCAAAGAGTGGTCACCATTACGTTTTGCCGTCAGAAGGTCATTGGTCACTTTGATGAGGGCAGTTTCTGTAGAGTGAAGGCGGCGGAAACTAGACTTTAATGGATCTAGAAGAGAGTGAGCGGAGAGGTAACGGGTGAGGCGGGAGTAGACCAGGCGCTCCAGGAGTTTAGAGATGAAGGGGAGATTGGAGACTGGTCTGTAGTTATTTGTGCAGGATGGGTTGAGAGTGGTTTTCTTTAATAATGGAGTAATGATCGAGTGTTTGAAGGAGGAGGGAGGAGAGATTGAAGATTTTGGTTAGATGAGTTGTGACGACTGGAGAGAGGGACTGGAGTAGGAGTGAGGGAATGGGGTCAGTAGTGCATGTGATGGGACAAGATGAAGAGAGGAGACTGGAGACTTCTTCTGCATTTTTTTTAAACTGCATGAAAAAACGGATCAGTCGCTGCGTCTGCCAGCAAAGTGAGTGTGATTTTCAATTTGCTGTGCAGACATTAGTGTTTTTGACTGTTGCATTAGTGGTTCAGAAAGTGCATCCAGAAAATAATGAGCATGTTAATTAATGCTCTGTTTTTCTTGTGCGCTTTCCACACCACCGACGCTCCATTACCTACGTTCCCTGGCAATCCCACAGTGAGACCTGTTGATGTCTTCCCTCTGGGCATCAGCAGGATCTGAGGTTACTGTACTGACAGGACCTGCCCATATAACTCAGCCTGAGAGTTCTATGCGATGGTCCTGCCGTTGTCCAGAAGAAAGACATTGTCGGGGCTCACTGTTGGATCACCGGGGAGGGTAAGAGTTTGTGTGTCTCTATTTGTTTCCCCTGAAAAATAGCAGCACAAACGGATGATGTGTTTGTGATGCTTTTTTGCAAAAAGAAGATCCGTTTCTAGTGCAGGAACTGCACCAAAAACTAATCAACAAAAAATGGAGCACAAACGCTCAGTGTGAAGGAGTCATTAATCTGTGTTTTAGACCATTTGTGTGGTTTACCTACCAAAATATTGATGGGAATGAAGCCAACCAATAACTTGACTTATTTTTTATTGCTTATACAGTGGGGGAAAAAAGTATTTAGTCAGCCTCCAATTGTGCAAGTTCTCCCACTTAAAAAGATGAGGTCGGCCTGTAATTGACATCATAGGTGACGTCAACTATGACAGACAAAATGAGAAAACAAATCCTGAAAATCACATTGTCTGATTTGGAATGAAATTCTTTGCAAATGTTGGTGGAAAATAAGTAATTGGTCAGCTACCACCAAGCAAGATTTCTGGCTCTCACAGACCTGTAACTTCTTCTTTAAGAGGCCCCTCTGTCCTCCACTCATTATCTGTAGTACTGGCACCTGTTTTAACTTGTTTTCAGTATAAAAGACACCTGTCTGCTACCTCAAACAGCACACTCCAAACTCCACAATGGTGAAGACCAAAGAGCTGGCGAAGGACACCAAAAACAAAACTGTAGCCCTGCACTAGACTGGGAAGACCTAATCTGCAATAGGCAAGCAGCTTGATTTGAAGAAATCAACTGTGGGAGCAATAATTAGAAAATGGAAGACATACAAGACCACTGATAATCTCCTTTGATCTGGGGCTCCATGCAAAATCTCACCCAGTGGGGTCAAAATGATCTCAAGAATGGTGAGCAAAAATCCCTGAACCTCATGGGGGACCTAGTGAATGACCTGCAGAGAACTGGGACCAAAGTTACACAGGCTACCATCAGTAACACACTACGCCACCAGGGATTCAGGTCCTGCAGTGCCAGACGTGTACCCCTGCTTAAGCCATTACATGTCCAGGCCCATCTGAGGTGTGCTAGAGAGCATTTGGATGATGCAGAAGAGTATTGGGAGAATGTCATATGATCAGATGAAACCAAAGTAGAACTGTTTGGTAGAAAAATAAGTCGTCATGTTTGGAGGAGAAAGAATGCTGAGTTGCATCCAAAGAACACCATACCATTTGTGAAGCATGTGGGTGGCAACATCATGCTATGGGGCTATTTTTCTGCCAAGGGACCAGAACGACTGATCCATGTACATGAAAGAATGAATGGGGTCATGTACCGTGAGATTCTGAGTGCAATCCTCCATCCATCAGCAAGGGCATTGAAGTTGAAACAAGGCTGGATCTTTCAGCATGACAATGATCCCAAGATCACTGCCAGGGCAATGCAGGAGTGGCTTTGTAAGAGTTATTTCAAGGTCCTGTAGTGGCCTAGCCAGTCTTCATATTTAAACTCTATAGAAAATCTTTGGAGAGAGTTGAAAATCTGTGTTGCCTAGCGACAGCCCTAAAACATCACTGCTCTAGAGGACATCTGCATGGAGGAATGGGCCAACTTACCAGCAACAGTGTGTGCAAAACTTGTGAAGACTTGCAGAAAACGTTTGACCTCTGTCATTGCCAACAAATCCCTGAGATCAGTGAGTGCTTTGTGATGTTGGTCTACTAGGCATTGCTCCCACCTAGCCAGAATCCTACTCCTCACTGATGAGGGGCAACACCCCGAAACAGCTGTCTGTGGATGGATACCTGGCTCTGTTAATTCCCTTGTCATATTCTTGAAAGATGATGGGAGTGTAGGTGTGCCACGGTCCGCGCTGCTCCAGGGCTTAAAAAACTCACCAAAGAGACAGTCAGATTTCCATCCTTTATTCTCCTCCTCCTACGGCGCCTAGCCTGGCACCTTCATCAGGGTTATTCATGTGCCAGGTGCCAGGCTAGGCGGCGAAACGCGTAGGAGGAGGAGAATAAAGGATGGAAATCTGACTGTCTCTTTGGTGAGTTTTTTAAGCCCTGGAGCAGCGCGGACCGTGGCACACCTACACTCCCATCATCTTTCTGGATTAAACCACTGTTCAGTGGTCGGTGGAGGTCCTGCAGCAGCTTGGAATAATATTTCCTAAACGCTTTCAAACCAGTTGTGGGGATCACAACTGCACCAGGTTAGTGGCTTCTCGGCATCACCCCATTACCATCAGTGTCACTAGTGACACCCATTGCAGAAAGTTAGACAAAGTTGTAAACTTGACACCAAATTTAAAAGCAGTAATAAACTTGGAACATTTTGGCATTGAGGAGCTACATTTCATAGAAACATCTATGGGAGATTCTAAAGAGACATGTTATCATCACTCTCCACTTAGGATCCAGGCTCTTGTGCTGCGTGCACATGATCAGTATTAGTAGCATTATGGACTCAGCATGTTTGCACTGCATCCTTAACGCTGTTAGGAGCACAGTAGAAGCACAGTGGATGGATTTATAGAAATCCCATACCCACTGTGTTTCCTTTCCCGCAATGTTAATTGACATGTGGGGTGGCTTTCCGCGCCGCTTGTCTGCAGCATGTAAATTTAGCGCTGTGGAGTCGGAATCAATCTCTTTGTTTGAATGCAGGGAAAAGCTGCCATGCCCCGAATACTGACTGTGGTCACATAGTGGCTGTGATCACCTGCAGAGATGCCTAGCATCCCCGCAGGAGAAGAGGCACTGCGTCCAGGACGCAGTGTCTCCAGATGGTGGGGACATTCCCCTTAAAGATGTCACTCTTGAGAAATGGAGAAAGATACATATTACAATATTTCACTTACGCTGCCCTTACAATTCATGGGGGTCATACAAAATACTAGGAGGTAGAAGTTTTTGATGTGGGTTGTACTCATTGTTTTTTTTAGTAAAACTGAAGATTTTGTAATGAAAGTTAATTATTACCTTAGGCCTGTTTCACATCTAAGAATGGTGTGCGTTTTGCTAAATTTGCGTTTTTCGGTGTTTTTACCGCTAAAAACGCATACAAACGCTAGTGTTTTCGGTCTCATTGGTTTTAATGAAAACGCATTTAAAAACGCATGCAAAAACGCATGAGTTTCTTTCAAAAATGCAAAACGCATGCGTCTTTGCCAACGCTGCTCAAAGCGTCGGGTAATGCGTCTAGCGCGGCGTTTGCAAAAACGCATGCATTTGGCGTTTTTGAAAACGCTCATGCGTTTTTCCATGCGTTTTTACATGCGTTTCCATTAAAACCAATGGGATGTTTTTAGCGGTAAAAACGCAAAAAAAATGCAAATTTAGCAAAACGCACACCATTCTTACATGTGAAACTGGCCTTACTTAGGTTTTGCGGGATAGAACGTTTTTTATAAAATTTGAACTTGTCAAAATTTTGGAAATTGTTCTTGTGTTCAGTGAGATAATGTTTTCGAGACGGGTACTCATTAATGATTAGGACTGTATCTGTGTAGGTGAGAACATAAAATGAAAAAGAAAACATTTAAACCAATGTTCACTGTGATGGAACATTTAAAAAGTCATTGGAGTTCATCGGTTGCTGACAGTTTCCACCATGTGAGAATGGCACTTTGACATGGCTCTCATGTAAATCCACACTATAGATGTGAACACAGAACATTGAACAGAGCCACAGCCTCATTTGATATAACATTTTCTTTTTTTTGGTGTAAGATCTGGTCTATGATTATTATTTTACTAGCTGTGAGCCCGATGCAAATGCATCGGGATTCTAGAACGTGCATTAATTTGATTATAGTAGTTATAGCTGTTAGCCTGATGCAAATGCATCGGGTATCTAAAATATGTTTATTGTTTTTTTAAAGATTTTTAAATAATAATCGCATCATCAATAGCAATAATATAAGCCATAGCATTATTATTAGCAGTAATAGCAGTATTAATAGCATTATTAGCAGTATTATGAGCATTAATAACAGTATTAATAGCATTAATAGCATTATTATTAGCATTAATAGCATTATTAATAGCATTATTAGCATTAATAATAGCATTAATAACATTATTAATAGCATTGATAGCATTATTATTAGCATTAATAGCATTAATAATAGCATTATTAGCATTAATAATAGCATTAATAACATTATTAATAGCATTAATAGCATTATTATTAGCATTAATAGCATTAATAATAACATTATTAGCATTAATAATAGCATTAATAACAGTATTAATAGCATTAATAGCATTATTAATAGAATTAATAGCATTATTATTAGCATTAATAGCATTAATAGCATAATTAATAGCATTAATAGCATTATTATTAGCATTAATAGAATTATTATTAGC
This sequence comes from Allobates femoralis, assembly GCA_033576535.1. NCBI lineage: Eukaryota > Metazoa > Chordata > Amphibia > Anura > Aromobatidae > Allobates > Allobates femoralis. The sequence goes on from JARQOC010000010.1 coordinate 141,335,539, forward strand.
ATTAATAGCATTAATAGGATAAATATTAGCATTAATAGCATTAATAGCATAATTAATAGCATTAATAGCATTATTAATAGCATTAATAGCATTATTATTAGCATTAATAGCATTAATAATAGCATTATTAGTATTAATAATAGCATTAATAACATTATTAATAGCATTAATAGCATTATTAATAGCATTAATAGCATTATTATTAGCATTAATAGGATTAATAATAGCATTATTAGCATTAATAATAGCATTAATAACATTATTAATAGCATCAATAGCATTATTATTAGCATTAATAGCATTAATAGCATTATTATTAGCATTAATAGCATTAATAATACCATTAATAGGATAAATATTAGCATTAATAGCATAAATAAGAGCATTAATAGCATTATTAATAGCATTAATAGCATTATGATTAGCATAAATAGCATTATTAGCATTAATAATAGCATTAATAACATTATTAATAGCATTAATAGCATTATTATTAAAATGAATAGAATTAATAATAGCATTATTAGCATAACTAATAGCATTAATAACATTATTAATAGCATTAATAGCATTATTATTAGCATTAATAGCATTAATAGTATTATTAATAGCATGAATAGCATTATTAATAGCATTAATAGGATTATTATTAGCATTAATAGCATTAATAATAGCATTATTAGCATTATTAATAGCATTAATAACATTATTAATAGCATTAATAGCATTATTATTAGCATTAATAGCATTAATAATAGCATTATTAGCATTATTAATAGCATTAATAACATTATTAATAGCATAAATAGCATTATTATTAGCATAAATAGCATTAATAATAGATTATTATTAGCATTAATAGAATTAATAATAGCATTATTAGCATTAATAATAGCATTAATAACATTATTAATAGCATTAATAGCATTATTATTAGCATTAATAGCATTATTATTAGCATTAACAGCATTAATAATACCATTAATAGGATAAATATTAGCATTAATAGCATTAATAGCATAAATAATAGGATTAATAGCATTATTAATAGCATTAATAGCATTATTAATAGCATTAATAGCATTATTATTAGCATAAATAGCATTAATAATAGGATTATTAGCATTAATAATAGCATTAATAACATTATTAATAGCATTAATAGCAGTATTATTAGCATTAATAGAATTAATAATAGCATTATTAGCATTAATAATAGCATTAATAACATTATTAATAGCATTAATAGCATTATTATTAGCATTAATAGCATTATTATTAGCATTAATAGCATTAATAATACCATTAATAGGATAAATATTAGCATTAATAGCATTAATAGCATAAATAATAGGATTAATAGCATTATTAATAGCATTAATAGCATTATTAATAGCATTAATAGCATTATTATTAGCATAAATAGTATTAATAATAGCATTATTAGCATTAATAATAGCATTAATAACATTATTAATAGCATTAATAGCATTATTATTAGCATTAATAGCATTAATAGCATTATTATTAGCATTAATAGCATTAATAGGATAAATATTGACATTAATAGCATTAATAATAGAATTATTAGCATTAATAATAGCATTAATAACATTATTAATAGCATTAATAGCATTATTATTAGGATTAATAGAATTAATAATAGCATTATTAGCATTAATAATAGCATTAATAACATTATTAATAGCATTAATAGCATTATTATTAGCATTAATAGCATTAATAATAGCATTATTAGCATTACTAATAGCATTAATAACATTATTAATAGCATTAATAGCATTATTATTAGCATAAATAGCATTATAATAATAGGATTATTAGCATTATTAATAGCATTAATAGCATTATTATTAAAATTAATAGAATTAATAATAGCATTATGAGCATTAATAATAGCATTAATAACATTATTAATAGCATTAATAGCATTATTATTAGCATTAATAGCATTAATAGTATTATTAATAGCATGAATAGCATTATTAATAGCATTAATAGGATTATTATTAGCATTAATAGATTAATAATAGCATTATTAGCATTATTAATAGCATTAATAACATTATTAATAGCATTAATAGCATTAATAATAGCATTATTAGCATTATTAATAGCATTAATAACATTATTAATAGCATTAATATCATTATTATTAGCATAAATAGCATTAATAATAGGATTATTAGCATTAATAATAGCATTAATAACATTATTAATAGCATTAATAGCATTATTATTAGCATTAATAGAATTAATAATAGCATTATTAGCATTAATAATAGCATTAATAACATAATTATTAGCATTAATAGCATTTATTATTAGCAGTAATATTATTATTAGCATTTTTTTTTAAATTATTATTTTATTATTTGTTATTTATTTTTTAATTATGTTTTATTTTTTTTTTTTATTATTTTTTAATTTTTTTTTAATTATTTTTTTTTATTATATTTAATTTATTATTTAGGCTGAGAGGCAGTTCTCATTCAGGTCCGCAAAGGGCTGATCTTATGAGCATATATTTTATTTTTTTATAATTATTTTTATTGAATTTTTTATTATTTTTAATTATTTTTTTTAATTATTTTTTAATTCTTTTTTAATTATTTTTTTTATTATTTAATTTATTATTTAGGCTGAGACGCAGTTTCATTCAGGTCCGCAAAGGGCTGATCTTATTAGCATATATTTTATTTTTTTATTATTATTTTTATTGAATTTTTTATTATTTTTAATTATTTTTTTTTATTATTTTTTAATTCTTTTTTAATTATTTTTTTTATTATTTAATTTATTATTTAGGCTGAGACGCAGTTCTCATTCAGGTCCGCAAAGGGCTGATCTTATTAGCATATATTTTATTTTTTTATTATTATTTTTATTGAATTTTTTATTATTTTTAATTATTTTTTTTTATTATTTTTTAATTCTTTTTTAATTCTTTTTTTTATTATTTAATTTATTATTTAGGCTGAGACGCAGTTCTCATTCAGGTCCGCAAAGGGCTGATCTTATTAGCATATATTTTATTTTTTTATTATTATTTTTATTGAATTTTTTATTATTTTTAATTATTTTTTTTTTATTATTTTTTAATTCTTTTTTAATTATTTTTTTTATTATTTAATTTATTATTTAGGCTGAGACGCAGTTCTCATTCAGGTCCGCAAAGGGCTGATCTTATTAGCATATATTTTATTTTTTTATTATTATTTTTATTGAATTTTTTATTATTTTTAATTATTTTTTTTTATTATTTTTTAATTCTTTTTTAATTATTTTTTTTATTATTTAATTTATTATTTAGGCTGAGACGCAGTTCTCATTCAGGTCCGCAAAGGGCTGATCTTATTAGCATATATTTTATTTTTTTATTATTATTTTTATTGAATTTTTTATTATTTTTAATTATTTTTTTTTATTATTTTTTAATTCTTTTTTAATTATTTTTTTTATTATTTAATTTATTATTTAGGCTGAGACGCAGTTCTCATTCAGGTCCGCAAAGGGCTGATCTTATTAGCATATATTTTATTTTTTTATTATTATTTTTATTGAATTTTTTATTATTTTTAATTATTTTTTTTTATTATTTTTTAATTCTTTTTTAATTATTTTTTTTATTATTTAATTTATTATTTAGGCTGAGACGCAGTTCTCATTCAGGTCCGCAAAGGGCTGATCTTATTAGCATATATTTTATTTTTTTATTATTATTTTTATTGAATTTTTTATTATTTTTAATTATTTTTTTTTATTATTTTTTAATTCTTTTTTAATTATTTTTTTTATTATTTAATTTATTATTTAGGCTGAGACGCAGTTCTCATTCAGGTCCGCAAAGGGCTGATCTTATTAGCATATATTTTATTTTTTTATTATTATTTTTATTGAATTTTTTATTATTTTTAATTATTTTTTTTTATTATTTTTTAATTCTTTTTTAATTATTTTTTTTATTATTTAATTTATTATTTAGGCTGAGACGCAGTTCTCATTCAGGTCCGCAAAGGGCTGATCTTATTAGCATATATTTTATTTTTTTATTATTATTTTTATTGAATTTTTTATTATTTTTAATTATTTTTTTTTATTATTTTTTTAATTCTTTTTTAATTATTTTTTTTATTATTTAATTTATTATTTAGGCTGAGAGGCAGTTCTCATTCAGGTCCGCAAAGGGCTGATCTTATTAGCATATATTTTATTTTTTTATTATTATTTTTATTGAATTTTTTATTATTTTTAATTAATTTTTTTATTATTTTTTAATTCTTTTTTAATTATTTTTTTTATTATTTAATTTATTATTTAGGCTGAGAGGCAGTTCTCATTCAGGTTCGCAAAGGGCTGATGTTATTAGCATATATTTTATTTTTTTATTATATTTTTTATTGAATTTTTTATTATTTTTAATTAATTTTTTTATTATTTTTTAATTCTTTTTTAATTCTTTTTTTTTATTATTTAATTTATTATTTAGGCTGAGACGCAGTTCTCATTGAGGTCCGCCTTTCTTTTTTCCCATTGAAATGCATTAGCGGTGTGTCGGCGATTTTATGGCCGACCACCTGGTTCTATTTGTCGGCCCTAAAATCGCGGACACACCGCTAATGCATCTCTATGGGCAGTCAGGCCGATTTCGGATTGAACGCCGACCAATCAGAATTCGAGCTGACTTGCCCATAGACATGCATTAGCGGTGTGTCGGCGATTTTATGGCCGACCACCTGGTTCTATTTGTCGGCCCTAAAAATCGCGGACACACCGCTAATGCATCTCTATGGGCAGTCAGCCCGATTTCGGATTGAACGGCGACCAATCAGAATTCGAGCTGACTTGCCCATAGACATGCATTAGCGGTGTGTCCGCGATTTTAGGGCCGACAAATAGAACCAGGTGGCCGGCCATAAAATCGCCGACACACCGCTAATGTATGTCAATGGGAAAAAAGACGGACCTGAATGAGAACTGAATGACGGGCTCTTCTGATTGGCTGAGGTCAGCGACCAATCAGAAGAGCCCTTCACATTTCATTGAGATACAATGGCGGATTGATCGTCCATTGTATCTTAATGTTAGTTGAAGAGGACGTCGGAGCTGGAAGTTCGCGGAAAGAAGACAGAAGATCCCCGGGGACGGACGAAGAGGCGGAGATGGCGGAAAGAAGAGAGAAGACCCCCGGGACCGGAGGAAGAGGACGCCTGGCCGGACGGACGATCAGATGACTTGAAGGCATGTAAGTGATCGACGGGGACGTTAGGTTAGGGGACGGCGGGGGCTTCGGGTGTAGGGCCTTAGGTGTTAGGGAAAGCGGCGAGGCTTAGAGGGTAGGGGCTTAGGGGGTAGGGGCTTAGGGCGGCAGGGGTTTAGGTGCGGCTTAGGGGGTAGGGGTAGGGGATTAGGTGCAGCTTAGGGGTTAGGGGCTTGCGGCGGCAGGGGTTTAGGTGCGGATGCGGGGTAGTGGCTTACAGGGGTAGGGGGTTAGGTGCGGCTTAGGGGGTAGGGGCTTAGGGCGGCAGGGGTTTAGGTGCGGTTTAGGGGGTAGAGGTAGGGGATTAGGTGCGGCTTAAGGGGTAGGGGCTTGCGGCGGCAGGAGTTTAGGTGCGGATGCGGCGTAGTGGCTTAGGGCGGCAGGGGGTAGGGGGTTAGGTGCGGCTTAGGGGGTAGGGGCTTAGGGCGGCAGGGGTTTAGGTGCGGTTTAGGGGGTAGGGGTAGGGGATTATGTGCAGCTTAGGGGTTAGGTGCGGCTTAGGGGTTAGGTGCGGCTTAGGGGTTAGGGGCTTGCGGCGGCAGGGGTTTATTTGCGGATGCGGGGTAGTGGCTTACGGCGGCAGGGAGTAGGGGGTTAGGTGTGGCTTAGGGGGTAGGGGCTTAGGGCGGCAGGGGTTTAGGTGCAGTTTAGGGGTAGGGGTAGGGGATTAGGTGCGGTTTAGGGGTTAGGGGCTTGCGGCGGCAGGGGTTTAGGTGCGGATGCGGGCTAGTGGCTTACGGCGGCAGGGGGTAGGGGCTTCGGCGGCGGGGTAGTGGCTTAGGGGTTAGTGGCTTAGGGGTTAGGGCGGCAGGGGGTAGGGGCTTGCGGCAGAGGGTAGTGGGGTGCGGCGGGGTAGTGCGGCAGGGGGTAGGGGCTTCGGCGGCGGGGTAGTGGCTTAGGGGTTAGGGCGGCAGGGGGTAGTGGCTTCCGGCAGAGGGTAGTGGGTGCGGCGGGGTAGTGCGGCAGGGGGTAGGGGCTTCGGCATCGGGGTAGTGGCGTAGGGGTTAGGGCGGCAGGGGGTAGGGGCTTGGAGTTGTGTGGCTTGGTTAGTGTAGTGTACAGCGCGTAGTGGCTTAGAGCGGCAGGGGTCTGTAGTGTACAGCGCGATGGTATACTACAGTCCCATGGCGCTTATGGGCATGGGACTGTAGTATACTATAGCGGTGTACACTACAGTAGTATGGGCTTCAGTGGCTTGGTTAGCGGTGTAGCGACTCGCGGCAGGGGTCTGTAGTGTACAGCGCGATGGTATACTACAGTCCCATGGCGCTTATGGGCATGGGACTGTAGTATACTATAGCGGTGTACACTACAGTAGTATGGGCTTCGGTGGCTTGGTTAGCGGGGTAGCGACTCGCAATGCCCGCTTCGCGGGCATTGCTTCGCTAGGCTGCAACGACTCGCAATGCCCGCTTTGCGGGCATTGCTTCGTGAGTCGCCTTGGCCGCTACGCGGCCACGGGGAGAGTCCAGGAGAAGCAGCTCGCTCGCGCTAACCAAGCCACCGGAAGCAGCGCCGCTCCGACGGAAGTCGCTACGGCAATTATATAGTAGATTAGTGTTATTTGACTTTTTTTTTCTTTTTCACTCAACAAGCAGCAGACACAGAATTAACTCTACATTGGATTTGCTCCAATAAAATTGTCAATTTCCTTTTTTCCAGTTCCGTCGTGATGCACCTATTATTACAAAACACATGAACTGATTGGCTCCAAACTGTTGGGGATTTTTATAGTAAATCATTATTGAGAGGCGTTCTGCACTTTCTTCATTTGTACTGGTGAGGTCAGCATATTTGTAAGAATACACAGATCTCACCATTTTCAACAGTGTGGTTGTGAAAGAGGGTGGTTGTTTCAAGCTTTGCACACAGCTTGTTTTGACATTGTGTAAAACTGGGTGTGCAGAGGAAGTTCTGCAAATCATAGGAGATGTAACAGATAGCCACTTTTTGGCGGGTCCTAGCTGGATCTTAAAGGCAGCTTTGTTTGGTTGCGTCTGTTAGATTTCTGCTATGGGATTTCAGAATGTATAAATCATAGGCAAAACCTGTTCCACATGTAGATGATATTTCCAAGACTTGACGAACATCATCTGCTGGGTGAGTTGTGTAACTTTAATATTGAATATTGAATATTTGTGTTCCATTATATTGTGTTAAGGGACATTAGCCTTATGGTATATGGTTCTTTTGTGTGTATTTTATTGCAGTGTATTGTGGTCCATACACTACTATTTTAGGCAGGTTATGGGGCAACTTTAGTATTTTGGCAGGAAGTTAAAAAGAAAAGAAATATCTTCCCCATAAGTGTTGTAAACGTTGACAAACATTTTTGTGAATAATATTAGCTGAATATAACCGAAGATCCTAAAACAATTTCTGAAGGTTTTGCATCTACAGTCAAGCAAAGTATACCCATGTGAAGTTTCTTTACATTTTTTTATTTATATTTTTAAGCTATGTAATTAACCACATTATTATTATTATGATTATTATTATTATAATTAATAATAATAATAATAATAATATCATTAGTTATTTATTATATTTTCCAAATATGTTTTTTTCCTGTGGATATTTTATGTTATTTCTCTTTGCTATTTTTGATAGTTTTTTGATCAATGATCTTACTTGATTGTTTATCTGGTATTTTACACTTTTGCATTTTTTCCATTTCCATTTTGCAAGGACTTTTCTCAGCATCTCTATGGTCTTTGACCCATGGCTTTTCTATGTTTATTATCTCCAAGCAGTCTTTGGTTTAACATTTCGACTGCTAGAATTACATTTACAAGTCTAATAAAGTCTGGTGTTTCCATTTATGACACAAAGTATTTATGGTCAATTTTTGTGCAAAGTGGGGAGGCTTCTTCTGCAGCCAGAAATCTTGATCTACATTCTCAGATTCATTTTCACATCTATCAAATATGTTTTATCTATATTAGATTCAAGTGAGGTTTTTTTCAGCCATTTTTAAAGACTGAAATAGCAAAATAGCATTTTTTCCCATTTGACAGTTATCAATGCTTCTATTAAAAACAGATGGGAAATGAATGGAAAGTATAAGAGGGCACATCATTTTTCTACTGTGACACAGAAAATAATGTTATATGAAATAATATATTTCGTAGATTAACTGTAATATGAGACAAAGTAAGATCAGAAGAGCGGAGACGAATAAGGGTGGAGCAGCCTCTATATATATCTAAGAGCAGAAGGTTATACTGCAGATATATCTGTCAATATCAGCAACTCCACCCTTATGTGGCCACTGCGGAGTGCCCGGTGACCAACGACAAGGTGCTTCCATCTCACCGGCTCCTACCACTATGACTAACAGAGTTGTGCAATGTGAATGGGTTTATATGCCCTTATTTTTAATTGAAAAAGGAAAAGTGTGTGCTGGACTCCAACAAGATTTCTGCTTGCACTTGCACTTGGAGGTTAGATGCCAGTCATCCATACTATTAAATATGTATTCATTTTGACTGAGCTCCCTCCCCCCTCCCCCTTCCCCGCCCGGATGCCAGCTTGGTTCTTAATCTTGTTGGAGTCCAGCACACACTTTTCCTTTTTCAATTAAAAATAAGGGCATATAAACCCATTCACATTGCACAACTCTGTTAGTCAAAGTGGTAGGACCCGGTGAGATGGAAGCACCTTGTTGTTTGTCACCGAGCACTCCGCAGTAGCCACTGCTGAAGCTAAGTCTTCCAATTTGCAATATATTCTAGGGCAGTGTTTGCCATAATACATTTTATCATGTTTCTTATATTAGCTGTGCAGCTCGGCCGCTCATTATACTCATGAATTGTACACATTTAGTGTCAGTATTGCAGCAGATATCTCCTGTTTTCAATGTCCAGGCATAGCCATTCTGTCTCCAAAAAGCCCATGTATGGACAGAGAACCCTGGGTCATCCTATTCTCAACCTTTTCCTAGTTCATCACATCGTCAGGAGTCACAAGAAACATTTGACCACAACCTTGGCCACTCCGAGGATCTGTTTGGCCCATATACTTTCATTGCCTGTGGCCTCTCACCGCGCGATATTGAAGAGGAATGTGAGGAGGTATTGTCTGTTCATGCCCAAATATTTGAAAACCCACGGCCAGAAGAAATCCAAATATATCCACGTGAAATACCGGGAAAGAGGTGGAGGCTGATGGTGATGACACAAAGTTGCCATCTGTCCAGCCGACAATATCAACACGGAAGGAGGATGACATGGACGTCGAGGTGGCCGAGGCACCAATGGCTACTGGTTTGAACAGAGTGTGAAGTGTGTCAACTGTTGCCAAGAGCAATCTCTCTGTGTCCCAAGTCAATGCAAGTGTGCGTTCAGCCGCTGGCTAGAAATTTTTTTCAGATAGTCCTTCTGAACCAAATGTTGTCATCTATAGCGTCTGCCATACAAAGCTGAGCAGAGGCTAGGGAAAAGTCAACCAAGAACTACCAGTACATGGCAGCCAAGCACCCTAGTCAGTAGGCGGAACACCAAGGTACCAAATTGGTGTCTGAAGGTCAAACCACTGCCATGTCGCCTGTGATCTGTCCTTCCCAATCTGCTGAGCAGGAAGCAGGTGATCATGCTTCTTGCTCACAAGCTGCTGTTGCACAGACGCAGGACATAACAAGCTCATCTACTTGTTTGTCCCAGTCAAGCGTCCAGTTGTCCGTGCCCTAGATCTATGAAAGGAGGCGTAATTACCAAGCCATGCACCCACAAGCACAAATACTGAATAAGCTCCATATTTGCGCCCATTTCTGCCATTTCTCAACCACTATTACCGGTCTTGCAATGCTTCAAAAGCAATTTAATTTGCCAAACCACCGACTCATTTGCAACCTGCCAAGACGGTGGAACTCAACATATCATATGTTGGCAAGGATAAGTGAGCAGCAGAGGGCACTTGCTGAATATCAGCTTAAACATGCCTGTCAGACTAAGACTCAGCCAAGACACTTAACAACTGTTGAGTGGGTGGGGATCGCTGACATTTATTATTTTCATTTTTTTATATAGCACCATTAGATTCCATGGCGCTTTACATATAAAGAGGACAGAACAAGGACAAATACAGTATATATGGACAATTAAGTCTTACAGATATGGGAGGGGAGACGTTGGTGAGGTGCTTGATAACTTTGAGTAGTGCACCAAGCTTGTGAGCGGTGATCAGGCTATTATTAGCATAACCATCCCTATGCTATGTCTGCTGAAAGAATCGCTGCATAATCTAAAAATGGAATCTTTGAGTGAAAAGCAGCTGGGTATGGAGCAAAATTTCACAAAGGGTGATCCGACCCAGTCCCGCCAATCTCATCAGGCAAGATTGGCGGATGAAGATGTTGCGGGAGAGGACTTCTTTTTCAATGGTACCGAGGGGACCCTCATGCTACACAGGGGACTCCCAACCCCAGCTTCATGTCTGTCCAGCATGGGGGGGCTGGAGAGGAGGAGGTGGAGGAGGAGAGTAAGTGTGAGGAGACCATGGGTATTGTTCCTCCTTCTGGGGTCACAGAACATTTGCCTCTTTGCAGCTTGGCACACATGGAACACTCCATATCTAACTGTCTGTGCCAAGACCTTCACGTGAGCCACATTTTCAAAAGAAACCTATACTGGTTGGCCACCTTTCTAGACCCGTGGTACAAGGAAAAATTTCCTTCGCTACTGTTGCAGTCATCAAGGGTTTTCACAATTGAATCCTTCAAGAGGGACATTGCCATTTGATGGCAACATCACCCTCAGATACCGCTGCTAGCAGAGGTACCAGCTCTGTGCAACAGCATGTATTAATGGGGAGAGATGCGCCCAGCAGGTCCAAAAGAAGTGGTGGTAAAATGTCCACAAAATGGCATCTTCAATAAACTGGCTCATCAGCAAGGGCTAGCTGGACAGGTAACAGTGTCAAGGAGGGAGAAGTTGCACAAGATGGTCAATGACTATCTAAGTGACCATACCTACATCCTTCCTGATGCTTCTGTTCCATTTAATTACTCAGTATCCAAGCTGCATAGTTGGCCATACTTCTTATATGCCTTGGAGGTGCTGGCCTGCCCTGCTACTAATGTGATGTCAGAGTGTGTTTTCAGTGCAGCTGGGGCAATCATCACAGATACACGCACACGACTGACTACATAGAATGCAGACACTCTGACTCTGATAAAATATAACAAGCAACTGGTGATCAGGTCCATCCATTCCCATACAAACCCCTTTTCTTCTTCTTACACATCTTTTCAACTCCTGCTTCTGCCACATGTACCTCATGGTCAATAAGCTAAAAACAATGTTTTGTTAATTAATATTTCCCATCAGAGGCACTTGAGATGAGACCTTTCTTCCTTCATCAACCATAATACAGCCCCTTGGGCTAATTCTTGGAGACACTATGGCTATACCTGGACATTGGGCAATGCAAGTACTGTGCTAGTAGTCCTAGCTTCATAACTGTTGGGCTCTTGAGGCCTGCTTCCTTCATCAACCATGGTACAGCCCCTTGGGCTAATATTTGGAGACACTATTGCTATGCCTGCACATTGGGCACTGCAGAAACTATCCTAGGAGATTGTGTGGTCGTGGACTATTTGCTGCTGCTAGAAAGTTTCATGGAGGTCTTCTCAGCCATCCAAGACAGTATCTGCTCTTGCTCTTCTGGCTTCCAGACCCATTTATGCTCCAGACCAGGAAATTTCGCCAAGAACATAGATGCATCAACCTTCTTCAGTTTACCAGACTCTGGGTCTTCTCAGGCACCACTGACAACCCCACGTCCAGGTCCACATCCATGTCCCTGTCCCTTCACAACAGCCTTTCTAGGAATTTGGGGGTTTTCTCACATAGCTGCAGATGTTCAGATTCAGATATTGGGAAACAAGGAGCAGTTAGTGCTTTGTGGAAGGCAGCACCACAGCCTAGTACTGCTTTTGCTTTACACACAGCACCACAACAGCACAAAAAAATTGCCCCGAGGTTTATGGCGATATTATTATGCGTGCCAGTCACAACATAAGGCATCGGTGCTGGCTGCGCGTCAGTTGTGCAGTAGCATGTGTGCTATTCAGTATGAATACAGCACCATAATGGCACAAAAAAATTGCCCTGAGATTTAAGGCTAAAAATTACTTGCGCCAGTCACCACACAAGACAGCGGTGCTGGCTGCATGTCAGTTGTGCAGTACCATGCATGCTATTCGATGTGAACACAGCACCACAACAGCAAACAAATTGCCTGAAGGGGTAAATGTGTCACCAAAAATAGCTGGGAAAACTGTCACTACTCATGAGAAGAGCTGAAAGATTATTGACTGTACTGTGTGGTACTGTAATGCTCCTGCCTGTCTCCCTGCACTACAGTCACCTAGTATTACAATTAGAGATGATTGGTGTACGATTCGAATTGTTCGCCAATCTCAAATTCGAGCTGTTTTGGGCGATGTTTGAGTCAATTAGAACAATTAGCTTCAAATTCAGCAGTTCGAGTTCATGTTCGATAACAGTTCGTTCACCAAAAGGAGCCTATAAAGAGGTCTAGGGGCAGAGGAAAAGGCTAAAATGGGGGCATCATCACTCCCTGATGAAGGAGCATAGCAGGCTCCGAAACGTGTTGGATGGATCCAAATAAATGTATAGAGTGAACTTTTGATTCGAGTTACTTGTGGCAGCGCGGACCGACGACAAATTGCCCCTTGAAAAATCTGGAATTTGACCACATAGCACGTGGAGGTGTGGGTCCAGCAGCAGCCGCCATTACATGCTTTTAATACTGGTTGTGTGTCACACAACTAGACCAGGTGAGCAGTTATCATTACGGCTCTTAAGCCGCTGATTGTTAAAAAGATAAGACCCTACCTGCGCTTGCTTCTTCTTTTTAGTTTATTGGCTTCCCCACCTGTGTCTTTCGCTCCCCGCTCCCGATGCTGCACTCCCCCTCCCTGTAGTTGCTCCCCCCACCCGGTACATATTTTACATTTATTTTCAATGGTGTTCGACAGTGTTCGATGAACATTCGATGAACACACAGCAAATTCGACGAATCGAATCAAATTCGAACACCAGGGTGGTGGCTCATATCTAATTACAATACTGGTAGCTCTCACAAGAGCTTTTGGGTTTCACAGAGGATTTCTGTACGATTTGCACAAGAACATCTCTCTCTATCAGCTGCTCACACTCTCCCTACACTAGCTGTGTTCTGCATGCATTGTGCAGAAAATGGCAGCCGCAGAAAATGGCAGCCAAGAAGGCTGTGGCAGTACTATGATTGGCTAATGCTGGTAGATCTGAATATTGCGAGGTGAATAGTGAAATACTCGCTATGTTTTGAGTACCGTGAGTACCGCATTACTCGCCTTGTTTTGAATACTTGCGATTATACTCACTCATCCCTAGTGAAATGTAAATAGAAAGACTAAATACAGTAGTTTCTTTATAAAGCCCCCATCACACTAAACAAGATCGCTGCTGAGTCACAAATTTTGTGATGCAACAGCGATCTCAATCGCGATCTCGCTTTGTGTGACACTTAGCAGCGATCAGGCCCCTGCTGTGAGATCACTACTCGTTACAAACTGTTCTGGACCATTTTTTGATCATTGTGGTCCTGCTGGGCAGCATGCATCACTGTGTTTGACAGGGACAACGACCAACAATCTGAATACTACAGGTCTAAAAACAGGGTCCCAACGACCTCTGTATCATTCCAGATTGTTGCTGCATTGCTGATGAGATTTGACTGTTTGTCATCTCACCAGCAATCCCGACAGCAACACACAAGCGATCCCGGCTGGTTGGATCGCTGTCGGGATCGCTGGTGCGTCGCCAAGGCTGACAGGACCCTAAATTCTGCATAGAGCTATAATTGAGATGTGCTGATCCCTTTTGTCCTTGTTTATATAGGCTTTTAACGAACCTATTTGCGAGCAGGTGAAATATATTAGGACCTGTTGCTTCACTTGATTACTTGTGCTATCACATCCTGTAAGTGGCTTGTAGTCCTGTAGCTAGTACAGCTGGGTAAATAGATGTTCATAGAACAGACCATCTGTAAATTTAGAGAACAGTTTCATGGATTAGATCAGGCCTGCAGAACATGTGGCAATTATATATGGGGCTTGCAATGACACAGCCTTTTTTTAACATGTGTCGTGGGTTGATATCCTTCATTTTGCAAGACGTATTGTTCTTTTGTTTGTTAACTCATAATAATTAAGTCAATATTTCTTATCAGACTGTTATTTCTCATCAGAGCCTCAATTGTCTGAATTGCTAACTAAATGTAAATTAACTCACCCCCTCTGTCTACATGATGCAAAGGAGAATTATGCAGATGGATTGAAATGCTAATCAATAAGAGAACAACCACCAATCCTGGAAGAACACACTATACCCTAATATAAGGGCTCTACACTGTGTGCAGAATTATTAGGCAAATGAGTATTTTGATCACATGATACTTTTTATACATGTTGTTCTACTCCAAGTTGTATAGGCTTGAGAGCCAACTACCAATTAAGTAAATCAGGTGATGTGCATCTCTGTAATGAGGAGGGGTGTTGTGTAAAGACATCAACACCCTATATAAGGTGTGCTTAATTATTAGGCAAATGCCTTTCCTTAGGGCCGCTTTACACACACCAACTTCTGTGACCAACTTCTGAACAGATCTCTGGTTGCAGTGAAATCATGGACACATTGTTCCATTTTGTGGCCGTGTACAAATGGAACAATGTGTCCATGATTTCACAGCAACCAGAGATCTGTTCAGAAGTTGGTCACAGAAGTTGGTGTGTGTAAAGCGGCCCTTAGGCAAAATGGGCTAGAAAAGAGATTTGAACGGGCTCTGAAAATTCCAAAATTGTGAGATGTCTTGCAGAGGGATGCAGCAGTCTTGAAATTGCCAAACTTTTGAAGCGTGATCACCGAGCAATCAAGCATTTAATGGCAAATAGCCAACAGGGTCGCAAGAAGCGAATTGATCAAAAAGGCGCAAAATAACTGCCCATGAATTGAGGAAAATCAAGCATAAAGCTGCCAAGATGCCATTTGCCACTAGTCTTGCCATATTTTAGAGCTGTAACGTTACTGGAGTATCAGAAAGCACAAGGTGTGCTATACTCAGGGATATGGCCAAGGTAAGGAAGGCTGAAAAACGACCACCTTTGAACAAGAAACATAAGCTAAAACGTCAAGACTGGGCCATGAAATATCTTAAGACTGATTTTTCAAAGGTTTTATGGACTGATGAAATGAGAGTGACTCTTGATGGGCCAGATGGATGGGCCAGATGCTGGATCAGTAAAGTGCAGAGAGCTACACTTCGACTCAGACGCCAGCAAGGTGAACGTGGGGTACTGGCATGGGCTGGTATCATCAAAGATGAACTTTTCTGGTTGAGGATGGAGTGAAGCTCAACTCGAGGACCTACTGCCAGTCTCTGGAACACAACTTCTTCAAGCAGTGGTACAGGAAGAAGTCGGTATCATTCAAGAAAAACATTTTCATGCAGGACAATGCTCCATCACATGCATCCAACTACTCCACAGCGTGGCTGGCCAGTAAAGGTCTAAACGAAGAAAAAATAATGACATGGCCGCCTCCTTGTTCACCTGATCTAAACCCCATAGAGAACCTTTGGTCCCTCCTAAAATGTGAGATCTACAGGGAGGGAAAACAGTACACCTCTCGGAACAGTGTCTGGGAGGCTGGGTGGCTGCTGCAAACAATGTTGATCGTAAACAGATCAAGCAACTGACAGAATCTATGGATGGAAGGCTGTTGAGTGTCATCATAAAGAAAGGTGGCTATATTGGTCACTAATTTTTGGGGGTTTTGTTTTTGCATGTC
>JARQOC010000010.1:141351772-141380279 GCA_033576535.1 Allobates femoralis
CGTAAACAGATCAAGCAACTGACAGAATCTATGGATGGAAGGCTGTTGAGTGTCATCATAAAGAAAGGTGGCTATATTGGTCACTGTTAAATACCGCTATATGTGTATAATTATCATCAAGTGCGAATTATTGAGAAAAGACGGAAAAGTATATAAAAAATATCTTGCTGGCTTTTATTGGTCAAAATGACCCAATAATAAAAGTATGACAGTAAAGTAACCTATTCAGGTAGTTATAGGAAAATAGTCCATTTATCTTTCAGTATCATACTTGCTTCTGCCTTCAACTGGTCTTTGGGTGTCCATCTCTCCAAGACTTCTGATCGGTTCTTATCCGGCCTGATGGTTCTGTTTCGTTGTCTTCGATGGACAGTCTCGAGTATAATGAGAGTCCCCCCCCGGAGGGAGCGCCCTCACCCATGTTACGGCTCATTCTTATAGAGTGACATTAACACATGTGTGACTATATATGGGAACCTAGACTATCCTATGTATTACTTCTGGCTGATGCAATCTTGTATGTATAGCCTGTACATGTTACAACTATGTATGGTCATCATATACTTCTACTTGCTTGTATACAATTCTCCTTGTCAGCACTATGTAATGTATCAGCATATCAATAAATAAATAAATATTTAATAATTATACCCAATATTTGAAGTAAATATTAATGAAAATATTCATTTTCTTACATTTCCCCTATGAGGGACAAGCAATTGATTGATTGGATCCCTCAAAATTGATTCATTAATATTTAAGGTTCATTATATCTATATAAATCCATGATAATATAGTAAAATTAATAATAATGATAATATAACAATAATAATGATTATTGACATTTCAATAATTATCTTACTTCAGTAATATAATGTGGAGTCATGTTATGGTAAGCCATGAACTGTAAAATCATTATTGTAATTATACTTTCCTGTTCTACTTGAAGCACTCGGATCTGTGGTCACTCGGCGTTTTCTCATCTTCATCTGATGCTTCTCTCCGATATAAACAAAGTCTCTTTGATAATAATGCTTTTGAAAGTAGTTTTTGCACATTGATATTGCACAGTTCTTTATTATAAAATCCATATTTTATTAGCGTTCATTTGGTATGAAAGCAAGGTCTGTGATGTGACCCGTGCAGTGTTGGCTGGACTTACTCTGGTCACTTCCGGAATCCTCCGCGCTGCCTCTTATCACTTCTGGAGCAGGTGACGTCTTTGGTCAGCATAGCAAGAGTTAAAGTTGATAGCCGGTAACCATACACAGAACAGTCCTTAATGCACAGAATAGGTCACACAATAGATCTGTGAAGCTTTACACTGGATCACAACAAACCTTGGAATTGGCACAACCCCTTTGGCATTGTGGGGTCATCATCATCCTCTGCAATCTTGGTCAGTACTGTGAGAATGAATGAGTTTATGAACAAATGAATGTGATGATTCAGTCTTTTTATGACTTTGTGATAACAATCTGTTATTAATGAAACCTTTAAACTCCTGGATTGTGGTTTTCTTCTTGCAACTTTTAAAAGTCAATTGTTATAGAAATAATGTAAAGTCTTTCTTTATTAAAATGGTACAGTCTCTACTATTATTCTGGAATCTTGATTGAAGTCTTCTTTCCCTATTCTATACCAAAAATTGGCAATTTTCCTAACCTATGATATCATAGCGTACCATAACAATGAATAATTCTCATATAATTATTATCAAAATATGAGTCTATCCTATAATTATTACCAAAATATGAATATCTCATATCATAATCAAAATATAAATATAGTTGATGTTCAGAATAATAGTACAATACTATATAATAATACATTATTAATCATATGTTTCATTTACTATGACTTATGTAATGGGTGTAATTCCCCCTTTCAACCTGTAGGTGTCAGTATGTTTTGATATGTCAAATTTACATTTTTATTTAATCATTACCCATTTAAACATGTATATATATATTTTCTCATTTGAACATATATGTATATGTGTATTTTAGAATTTTTGTTATTACCCAAATTTTATCATTTAAACATATATAAATATATATATATATTTTTTTTTTCTCTATTTGAATATATATCTATATATTCTATATATATTAAACTAACAATACCAATAATGTATGACCATAAATTAAAATAAATTAATAGATTATACCATTAAATGAAATAATTTCCATAATGAAATGAAACTTTCCTTTTTTATATATATGAATAACCTTCTCATTTCAAATAATATAATATTGTTATAATAAACATTACTCTCTTAAAATGTTCATATGTTCTTCTTAATTGAAAAATATTATGAAATTTTGATTTAAATGTCAAAACTTAATAAAAATCTAATTAAAAATTCATAATAAAAATATTCATAATGACAAAAATGGAAGTTTTCAAAATAAAAATGAAAATAAGTCAAAATGTAAAATGATAAAAATATTAATATTAAAAATAGGCATATTCAATAAAATGGAAAAATAAAACCAACAATTAAAAATAATAAAATGAAAACCTGAAATTGTGATCAATAAAAATTGATAAAAAGAATGATAAAAATCAGAAGTCAAAATAAAATAGAATTAAAATAAGATAGGGCTTTTGATTGTATGATTGACAGATTTATAGTACTGATAATGTATACCCTTAATATGTTCATACATTTCTGATCACTCATCTGCCCCATTATTGAATTATCAAAATAATTTAATAATTTTCCTAATACCTTTTATTTAAATATATTTCTATAAATTATTATTATTAATAATATAATTTCACTTTATCCTCTAATAACTGATCATTGTATCTTGTTGCTGTTTCTCATTTGTTAAATCTGTGGAAAATATATTGAAAATGTATTACTCAGATGTAATAATGTCATCATTTATAAACATCTATTTTTTTCATATCCTGAGATATGACTTAATGAAAACATTCTTATATCAAACCAAATTAAAGATAATTATTTGTTAAACCTTTGGATCCATTTCCAGTATCAGTCTTATATCATGTATCTGTGAGAAAATAACATATTCTCCCACTCGTGTTTAATTTAAACCATAGTTTAAAAAAGAAAATGTTTATCTATGACTGGATCCATTATCTATAAAAAAATATAAAGTCTTATAAATGTAAGAAATATCAAATAATTATTCTAATAATGTGAATGAATTATCTTGATATGTTTACTTAATTATTTAAAACGTGAAAATGTATTTACTGTAAGTCCTTTTTTCCTTTTTCCTAAAACCCAACTTTTCATATACACTCAACTTTTCTGGCTTTCTCTGCACTCATCAATCACTTGAGGCCTCTGTCACTCACACACACACTTTCAAGCTGTGACAGCTGTTCTGCTCACATACATTCCTGTTTCTAAAAAGGACACTTTTCATTAAACATTACATATCCACTGAGAGCAATTAACTAATTTTAGATGCATCTTAAACAAATTGTTACTTTTGAATTTTCCTTTAAAACATATAACTTTAACATATACCGGTATATAGACAGACACACATGTAAGTTATCTATCTTAAGACACAAGGTTGTAATTTTACCCTAAAGAATTGTGAAGATGACAACTTCGTCTGATCGGGCATAGCAGCTGTCAATGTCTTATTGACAAGATGGCATGGAAGAGGTTAATGTCACAGCACACAGCACACTATTAGTTAATGCATTATGCAAAACCTCAATGTTAATAGTTGAAATACTCATCCTTTTCCGTGTAAAAATAAAAATATTATTAATTTTTATAAGGAGGGGATACATGTTCCACCATCTTGACTTGAACTTCTTGAAAATATAAAAATAATATTAATAACAAATAACACCATTTTTATATAATCATATATATTGATTATAATAAACTTCTAATTATTATTTTCCATGAAACAGAGGAAAAATACTTATATACATATATATATATATTTTAACATTTTAAACCCTAAGTGATCTCATGTTTTCCTTTTGTCCAAAAGGTTAAATGAATGAGATTCTTTCCATGGTGCTTCCTCTGCCATTTGCTGTTCTAAATCAAACCTGTCAGAAACCATTCTGTTTTTCGTTTTAAATATTATTTCTTTTACTTGTATTATGGGGTAATATACTAATGAATTTAAATGTAATCTTCCATTATTATGATCATGTATATAATTTAATAATTATCAAGTAATACATGTGTGAATATATATATACACATACACATATATATATATATACACACACATATATATATATATATATATATATATATATATATATATATATATATATACTAGCTGTGAGCCCGATGCAAATGCATCGGGATTCTAGAACGTGCGTTAATTAGATTATAGTAGCTATATTATTTTTTTTTTTTATTTTTTTTTTTTTATTTCCAATTTTTTTGAATAACTTAATGTTATGAATATTTTATTTATTAGTTTTATTTTATTAGAATTAGTTAATGTTATGAATTTTTATATGGAATATTTTTTTTTATTATTTATGATTTTATTATTGTAATTATTTATTATAGAATATTTTTAGAATATTATTTTTTTTTTTATTTTAATTGATTTTTTTTTTATTTGAGTAATTTGAATTTCTTAGAATTAGTTAATGTTATTAATATTTTAATTATATATATATATATATATTTTTTAATTTTAATTTATTTTAATATTTATTATTTTTATTATTTGTATATTAATTTTTTATTTTAATGAAATTTATTTGTATTAGATTATTTTTTTTTATTTAAATTAGTTAATTTAATTAATATATTAATTTTATATATTATTATTTTTTTTTTATTTTTTATTTTATTGGGGGGGTGTGAATACTTTTTGGGGGGGTGTAAGGACTTTTTGGGGGGGTTGAATACTTTTTGGGGGGGTGTGAATACTTTTTGGGGGTTGAATACTTTTTGGGGGGGGTTGAATACTTTTTGAGGGGGTGTGAATACTTTTTGGGGGGGTGTGAAGTTTTTGGGGGTGTGTGAATAGTTTTTGGGGGGGTGTGAATAGTTTTTGGGGGGGTTCAATACTTTTTGGGGGGGTGTGAATACTTTTTGGGGGTGTGTGAATACTTTTTGGGGGGGTTGAATACTTTTTGGGGGGGTGTGAATACTTTTTGGGGGTGGGGGTGTGTGAATACTTTTTGGGGGGGTTGAATACTTTTTGGGGGGTGTGAATACTTTTTGGGGGTGTGTGAATACTTTTTGGGGGGTTGAATACTTTTTGGGGGGTGTGAATACTTTTTGGGGCTGAGTGCTCGCAATGGCCGCGAAGTGGGCATTGCGAGTCGCTGGCCGAAAATCGAACCAGAGGCTCGGCCACAAAGTTAGCGATTTACCGCTCAGGCAGCGACTCGCAATGGCCGCTTCGCGGCCATTGCTCGCACTCAGCCAGCGACTCGCAATGGCCTCGCGGCCATTGCTCGCGCAGGCCAACTGGTGACGTCACAGAGTGACATAGCCACGGTCTTTTCGGGGTCCGACACGGAAGTGCCTACGGCAATTATATAGTAGATATATATATCAGTACGATGGTATATGGTGGTAATTAGAGCACATGTATAGCAGCACTATAGTATATGGCGGTAGATTATAGTAAATGTATAGCAGCACTATAGTATATGGCGGTACATTACAGTACATGTATAGCAGTGCTATGGTATATGGCGGTACATTAGAGTACATGTATAGCAGCGCTATGGTATATGGCAGTACATTATAGTAAATGTATAGCAGCACTATAGTATATGGCGGTACATTACAGTACATGTATAGCAGTGCTATGGTATATGGCGGTACATTACAGTACATGTATAGCAGCACTATGGTATATGGCAGTACATTATAGCACATGTATAGCAGCACTATGGTATATGGCAATACTGCGGTCACCGCGGTCCCCCACTCCTCCTGGCCCCCGGTTGTCCACAGTAAAATTAAAAAAATTCTCAGTGAGGATACTCACCTGTCCGGCGGCTCGCTCCACCTCCGCCTTGTAGGTCCTACAGGCCTTTAGGACCTGTAGTTGCCTGGGCAAGCGATCAGCTGAGGAGGGGAGGGGGGGCAGGATTGTGTTGGGGGGGCAGAATGAAGCGAGCGGGGCAGAATGAAGCGAGCGGGGCAGAATGGAGCGAGCGGGGCAGGATGGAGCGGGAAGGGGGGGCAGGATGGAGCGGGAGGGGGCAGGATGGAGCGGGAGGGGGCAGGATGGAGGCGGGGGAAACAGGATGAAGCCGGGGGAAACAGGATGAAGCCGGGGGAAACAGGATGGAGCGGGGGGGAACAGGATGGAGCCGGGGGGAACAGGATGGAGGCGGGGCAACAGGATGGAGGCGGGGCAACAGGATGGAGGCGGGGCAACAGGATGGAGGCGGGGGAGGGGGGCGGCAGGATGGAGCGAGCAGGGCAGGATGGAGGCGGGGGAGCAAGAAGAGCGGGGGG
The DNA here is from genome assembly GCA_033576535.1 of Allobates femoralis. Classification (NCBI taxonomy): domain Eukaryota; kingdom Metazoa; phylum Chordata; class Amphibia; order Anura; family Aromobatidae; genus Allobates; species Allobates femoralis. The sequence continues at coordinate 141,358,224 of JARQOC010000010.1, forward strand.
CAGGATGGATTGAGCGGGGCAGGATGGAGGCGGAGGAGCAGGATGAAGCCGAAGGGGCAGGATTGAGCAGATGAGCAGAATGGAGCAAGCGGGGCCGGATGAGTAAGCGTGAGGGCAGGATGGAGGCAGGGGAGCAAGAACAGCGGGGGTGAGGATGGAGCGAGCAGGGCAGGATGAAGTGAACGGGGCAGGAAGTAGTGAGTGGGGCAGGAAGGAGCAAGGGGGGCAGGATGGTGGGTGGGGGGGCAGGATGGTGGGTGGCGGAGCAGGATGGAGGGGGCGGGGCAGGATGGAGGCGGAGGGGCAGGATGGAGGCAGAGGGGCAGGATGGAGCCGGAGGGGCAGGATGGAGCCGGAGGGGCAGGATGGAGTCGGAGGGGCAGGATGGACGGAGCGAGGCAGGATGGAGAAGGCAGGGCAGGATGGAGAAGGCGGGGCAGGATGGAGACGGCAGGGCAGGATGGAGACGGCAGGGCAGGATGGAGACGGCAGGGCAGGATGGAGACGGCAGGGCAGGATGGAGACGGCAGGGCAGGATGGTGGCGGGGGGTGAGGATGGTGGTGGGGGTGCGGGATGGAGTCGGGGGGGCAGGATGGTGTTGGGTGGGGCAGGATGGATAGGGGGGGCAGGATGGAGGCGCTCCTCCTGACCCCCTCCGCTCCCCGTGGCACCCGTCCCTCTGGGCCTCCAGTCTCTGCGGCCCCCCTCCCTCTGGGGCTGCACACCCCCCTCCCCCCTCCTTCATGGTGATAATAAAACTAAAAAAACCTCAGTGAGGATACTTACCCTGCGGCGGCTCGCACCAGCCGTCTTGTAGGTGGCAGGACAGGACCTGTCGTTGGCTGGGAAACCGATCTGCTGGCGGTCAGTGGGCAAAGCGAGCGTCAGTGGGCAGAGTGGGGGATGAGTGGGAAGAGCAGGGGTTAGTGGGCAGAGTCATTGGGCAGAGCAGGGGTCAGTGGGCAGAGCTGGGGTCTGTGGGCAGAGCTGTGGTCAGTGGGCAGAGCTGCGGTCAGTGGGCAGAGCTGGGGTCAGTGGGCATGGTCAGTAGCCAGAGGGGGGGGGGGTAAGTGGGCAGAGCAGGGTCAGTGGGCAGAGCGGGGGTGAGTGGGCAGAGTGGGGGGTGAATGGGCAGAGCAGGGTCAGTGAGCAGGATTTGGGGGTCAGTGGTCAGAGCAGGGTCATAGCGGGGGTCAGTGGTCAGAGCAGGGGTTAGTGGGCAGAGTGATTGGGCAGAGCAGGGGTCAGTGGGCACAGTCAGTAGGCACAGCAGGGGTTAGTGGGAAAAATCAGTGGGCAGAGCAGGGGTGAGTGAGCAGAGCAGGGGTGAGTGGGCACAGTCAGTGAGCAGAGCAGGGGTCAGCGGGCAGAGCGGGGGTGAGTGGGCAGAGCAGGGTTTAGTGGGCATAGCAAGGGTTATTGGGAACAGTCAGTGGGCAGAGCAGGGGTTAGTGGGCAGAGCGGCGGTCAGTGGGCACAGTGAGTGGGCAGAGAAGGGTCAGTGGGTAGAGCATGGGTGAGTGGGCACGGTCAGTTGGCAGAGCAGGGGTCAGTGGGCATGGTGAAAGGGCAGAGCGGGGGGTGAGTGAACAGAGGGTGGTCAGTGGGCAGAGCAGGGTGAGTGGTAAAAGCAGGGGTGAGTGGGCAGAGTGGGAGTAAATGAGCAGAGCAGGGTCAGTAGGCAGTGTGAGGGGTCAGTGGGCAGAGCATGGTCAGTGGGCAGTGTGAGGGGTAAGTGGGCATAGCATATTAAGTGGGCAGTGTGAGGCGTGAGTGGGCAGTGTGAGGGGTCAGTGGGCAGTGTGAGGGGTGAGTGGTCAGAGCAGGGTCAGTGGGCAGAGCAGGGTCAGTGTGAGGGGTGAGTGGGCAGAGCAGGGTCAGTGGGGTGTGTGAGGGGTCAGTGGGCAGAGCAGGGTGAGTGGGCAGTGTGAGTGGTCAGTGAGCAGAGCAGGGTCAGTGGGCAGAGCAGGGTGAGTGGGCATTGAGGGGTCAGTGGGCAGAGCATGTTCAGTGGGCAGAGGAGGGTCAGTGGGCAGTGTGAGGGGTCAGTGGGCCGAGCAGGGTGAGTGGGCAGAGCAGGGTCAGTGAGGGGTGAGTGGGCAGAGGATGGTCAGTGGGCAGAGCAGGGTCAGTGTGAGGGGTCAGTGGGCAGTGAGGGGTGAGTGGGCAGAGCATGGTGAGTGGGCATAGCAGGATGAGTGGCCAGTGTGAGGGTTCAGTGGGCCGAGCAGGGTGAGTGGGCAGAGCATGGTCAGTGGGCATAGTGGGGGTGAGTGGGCTGAGAGGGGGTGAGTGGGCAGAGAGGGGGTCAGTGGGCAGAGCAGGGTCAGTGGTCAGAGTGGGGGTGAATGGGCAGAGCAGGGTCAGAGAGGGGGTCAGTGTGCAGAGTGGGGGTGAGGGGGCAGAGAGGGGGTCAGGGGGAAGAGTAGGGGGGTGAGTGGGCAGAGTGGGGGTGAGTGGGCAGAGCAGGATGAGTGGGCAGAGCAGGGTGAGTGGGCAGAGTGTGGGTGAGGGGGCAGAGAGGGGGTGAGGGGGCAGAGTAGGGGGGTGAGTGGGCAGAGTTTGGGGGTGAGTGGGCAGAGTGGGAGTCAGTGGTCAGAGTGGGGGTCAGTGGGCAGAGCACGGTCAGGGGCAGAGTGGGGGTCAGTGTGCAGAGTGGGGGTGAGGGGGGCAGAGAGGGGGTGAGGGGTAAGAGTTGGTGGGTGAGTGTGCAGAGTTTGGGGGTCAGTGGTCAGAGTGGGGGTCAGTGGTCAGAGTGGGGGTCAGTGGTCAGAGTGGGGGTCAGTGTGCAGAGTGGGGGTGAGGGGGGCAGAGAGGGGGTGAGGGGGAAGAGTAGGGGGGTGAGTGGGCAGAGTGGGGGTCAGTGGTCAGAGTGGGGGTCAGTGGGCAGAGCAGGGTCAGGGGCAGAGTGGGGGTCAGTGTGCAGAGTGGGGGTGAGGGGGGCAGAGAGGGGGTGAGGGGGAAGAGTAGGGGGGTGAGTGGGCAGAGTTTGGGGGTCAGTGGGCAGAGTGGGGGTCAGTGGTCAGAGTGGGGGTCAGTGGGCAGAGCAGGGTCAGGGGCAGAGTGGGGGTCAGTGTGCAGAGTGGGGGTGAGGGGGGCAGAGAGGGGGTGAGGGGGAAGAGTAGGGGGGTGAGTGGGCAGAGTTTGGGGGTCAGTGGGCAGAGTGGGGGTCAGTGGTCAGAGTGGGGGTCAGTGGGCAGAGCAGGGTCAGAGTGGGGGTCAGTGTGCAGAGTGGGGGTCAGTGTGCAGAGTGGGGGTGAGGGGGCAGAGAGGGGGTGAGGGGGAAGAGTAGGGGGGGTGAGTGGGCAGAGTTTGGGGGTCAGTGGGCAGAGTGGGGGTCAGTGGTCAGAGTGGGGGTCAGTGGGCAGAGCAGGGTCAGAGTGGGGGTCAGTGTGCAGAGTGGGGGTCAGTGTGCAGAGTGGGGGTCAGTGTGCAGAGTGGGGGTCAGTGTGCAGAGTGGGGGTGAGGGGGGAAGAGTTGGTGGGTGAGTGGGCAGAGTGGGGGTGAGTGGTCAGAGTGGGGGTCAGGGGCAGAGAGGGGGTCAGTGTGCAGAGTGGGGGTCAGTGTGCAGCACAGGGGGATGAGTAGGTTAGATCGGAACAGGACCTTTGATGACGTCACGATCATGTGATCTGTGACTCCACCCATCATCGTGACGTCATCAGAGGTCCTCAAGCAGGATGAAGAGAGATCGCGTCTGGCTGGAAGGAGCTGTGGTAAGAGGCCGGGGGGGGGGGTGACCGGACAGTGGAGGGGGTCTGTGCTGACGTGGGGGGTGACCGGAGAGTGGGGGGGGGGGGCGATCGGGGAGCGGAGGGGCAGTGGTGATAGGCTGGGGGTGACCGGGCAGTGGAGGATGGCTATGGTGACAGGCAGGGGGGTGATGGGGCAGCGGGGGGAAGTGTTGTGACAGGCGGGGGTGAGCGGGCAGTGGAGGATGGCTATGGTGACAGGCAGGGGGGTAATGGGGCAGGCAGCGCGGGCAGGAGGAGGATCATCACTATTAATATGTGTGCTGACAGCGGCGACGGCTCGCAATGCCCGCTACGCGGGCAATGCTTCGCCGTGGTGACGTCACATAGTGACAAAGCCACGGCGTGCCGGGGGCCGACACAAAACGTGCTACGGCAATTATATAGTAGATGTGTACATCCGTACATCTCTACACCCACACACGTACACATACTTTTCATAATATAATCAGGATTAGGACTATACTTAAAATCTATACATGGATAATGTCATATATTATCAATCAAATAGTAATTTATGCAGGCCATAGATGAGATGTCAAAGAATAACATGAACCATCTGTAAGCGTTTTAATTTTAGATTTGGCAAGCAATGGGTTAACACCAGTAGTGTTCTGAATATCAAAATTCTTATTAATCAACTTCTGTGTAGAAGGATCTGATGACATACGGATCACATTATAGTAATTATAAGAAATATGAATTTTCCTACGTATTTCATACATTTTGTCATGAAATCCATTTGGTTTGGACAGATTTGAAAAAGAACTAGCAGCCATTTTGTTACATCTTTCTGATTTGTTTGATTTTACATAATATTTCCTGTCCTGGCATTTCCTGCCTGCATCCAACAATTTTGTACATTCATATAGATTTGATCTCTGTGACGCCATGGCACGAGTTCTGGGAGATAAAAATTTAAATTTACTTATAAAGTCTTGAATGATATTTCTCTGGTTATCATTGCCAACAATAGCACGATAAACCCGCTTATAAATTGACATAAAATTATATGTACATTCTTTTTGCCCAATTTGTAAAGTTCTTAATATCTTCAGATCTGGACTTTCTTTTGTTTTGCAAAAGATAAGATCTCTTAATCTACAAACATCTGAGCCCTCATGTGATTGAGAAACATAAGATGAATTTCTTAATTCTAGTCGTCTTAGAAATAAATCAGGTAACCACATTGTAAATAATTGGTTTTTCTCACTATTGGAAAGGCTATATTTTTCAGCAAAATTCTCGAATACCTCTGAATTTCTTGCTACATGAAGGCCAGGGTCATACACGGGAATCATTTTACTTAACATCAGCAGATTCTTTCTAATTTTAAGCTGAAGTATTTTGTCTATTTTTGGTGACTGACCTTCACCACTCCCCTGAACTACGTCTCCTTCTGTGACTCCTCCTATCTCCTTTCCTACTCCTCCTCCTTTGGTTACTCCCACTTCATTTTTTTCGTCAGTTAAGCTGACTCCTCCCACTTGCCTAACTTCCTCATTTTCTCCCTTGTTTCCTCCCCCTTCTACCACGTCTGTTCCTGTCTCATCTTGAAGGTCATCTACACTGAGCACATGGTCATTAGTCAAATGGCGTCCGCCATCTTGGGGAATAACCTCTGTCATGACCTCATCACGTTCACTAGCCTGTGATTTCAATGTTACAAAATCATGAAACACATTAACCATTTTTAAAATGTTGCGTATCTTACTCTTATCTTTCTTTAAAGACATTACTCGTGAATCTAATGTTACATTTGCAAACTGACATTCTGCATATAATTTTAGCCATATATTTCGTAAATCAAGACTATCTACAGAACTAAAAACTAAGTCACTTTGCTTTGCATATGAAATTATTAGATCCATTGTCTTACCTTAAAAAGGATCCTGCTCGTCGCTTATCTTGTGACTTTCTTTCAGGCCGTCTTCTGGCACTTGTAGTCCGTCCCTTCCTCACTCTTTAAAACACCGCACGTTTACACATATGGTCCTTACTTCAGAAGATTAAAAAACTCATCCGACTTAGCTGTTGCAATTCCAAACAGAACTCACACCTCTTTACTTGGTTCCTTGCTCTGAAGATTTATGACGGTCTTCCACTTGTCAAAGTCTTGAATTGTACAAACAGTTGTATAAGCAAACCAACACTCTTCCCCCCTTTGTACAATGAAGGACTATGACCAAAAATAGCACATAAGGAGAGAAAAAAAAAAATGAAACGAAAAAACAAGAATGTCCGTCAAAAAATCACATCAGAAGATTCTAGGTTCGACTCCTGGCTGGCTCGCCAATGTTAAATACCGCTATATGTGTATAATTATCATCAAGTGCGAATTATTGAGAAAAGACGGAAAAGTATATAAAAAATATCTTGCTGGCTTTTATTGGTCAAAATGACCCAATAATAAAAGTATGACAGTAAAGTAACCTATTCAGGTAGTTATAGGAAAATAGTCCATTTATCTTTCAGTATCATACTTGCTTCTGCCTTCAACTGGTCTTTGGGTGTCCATCTCTCCAAGACTTCTGATCGGTTCTTATCAGGCCTGATGGTTCTGTTTCGTTGTCTTCGATGGACAGTCTCGAGTATAATGAGAGTCCCCCCCCGGAGGGAGCGCCCTCACCCATGTTACGGCTCATTCTTATAGAGTGACATTAACACATGTGTGACTATATATGGGAACCTAGACTATCCTATGTATTACTTCTGGCTGATGCAATCTTGTATGTATAGCCTGTACATGTTACAACTATGTATGGTCATCATATACTTCTACTTGCTTGTATACAATTCTCCTTGTCAGCACTATGTAATGTATCAGCATATCAATAAATAAATAAATATTTAATAATTATACCCAATATTTGAAGTAAATATTAATGAAAATATTCATTTTCTTACAGTCACTAATTTTTGGGGGTTTTGTTTTTGCATGTCAGAAATGTTTTTTTTTCTAAATTTTGTGCAGTTATATTAGTTTCCCTGGTGAAAATAAACAAGTGAGATGGGAATATATTTGGTTATTATTAAGTTGCCTAATAATTCTGCACAGTATTAGTTACCTGCATAAACAGATATCCTCCTAAGATAGCCAAATCTAAAAAAAAACCACTCCAACTTCTAAAAATATTAAGCTTTGATGTTTATGATTCTTTTACTTGATTGAGAACATAGTTGTTGATCAATAATAAAAAATAATCCTCTAAAATATAACTTGCCTAATAATTCTGCCCAGTGTAAAGACTGCTTCAGTCACCAGTTGTACATGTGCTACGTGGACTCAGTTTAAGGGCTTCGGTCTTGGCTAGAGGATCACATCGCGTCTTTTTGATTTTGGCCAAGGAATTTCAGTTTCAGGTGAGAGGATCACATTGCATCTTGATTGCTACAGGACTTTAGCCTAGGAACTTTGGTTCCGGCTGCCAAAATTACATTGTGCTCTGCATGGCCTTAGTCTATGATCCTAGGATTTCACTGGAAGAAACCCAAGTTGGGACAATTTGGTCACCAGGCTACAGACTTTGCTGTGCTCAGTTAGCTTCCTAAGCTTGCTGCTATTCCTTTTTCTGTGGGTGCCTGCCAAAATCAGGGTGCTGCTGGATTGAGGTAGTTGGTCTTGAAAGCTCCAAAGGCACAAATATTCTAATACCTGTTGAGCCAGTGAAAGGGTGAGACTCTGTTGCCTGTTACATTGTGTGTTCTTGCTGAATGTGTCATATACCTTTGACTGTTGGGGATCCAATAAAGTCTAACTATTGTGTACTTCTCTCACCCTGTGTTGTCTGAATAGTGTTCTGCCCACGGTTAAGGAGCTCAAGCATTCAGTGGGATGAGCCCTGGCCCATGTGATCTTTCTAAAGGCAGCCAGGCCAGCGGACTAGAGCACCCACTGATCATTGTGTCACCACAGGATTAATCTGACATTACACTTGATTGGTATACTAAGCTTGGTGCTACAACTACGGAGGATGGTCCTGATGCTGCATTCATAAATTGAAGGTGGTTTGATACTGCATTCATGTACTGCGGGTGGTTCTGGTGCTGTATTCATGTACTGACTGTGGTTCTGGTGCTACAAGGTGGTGCAAGGGAGGCACTTTTTAGGGCGGGTGGAAGTGCAGGTTTGGGAAGGGTGCAGGGAGGCAGGTTTGAGGGTAGGAGACGTTTTGGGCAGGAGGTGAGGGGTAGGTTTGGGGGGGAGCGTGGGTGGATGGGATGGGTTGGGGGGAGGTATGGGGGGGGGCAGGTTTGATGCATATAGTGGCCATACATACACACACAGACATACGCTCAGTTTATAACTAAGAACAGTTAGTTACTATGCCTGGGCAATGCTGGGCTCTACAGCTAGTATATACCGTATATAAAGTTGTGTGTGTGTGCTCCACTCCTCCAGGTAGCCATGCCCAATCATAGCTCCAGCCTTTCCACATAGACATAGCTCTACCTCATTTATAGCCCCACCCTCTAAAAAATGTCCCCACAAATCCGCACAACCCCCCAAATCTGCACCCCCACAAACCCGCACCCTCACCCCGCAAACCTACCTTTCTCAAATCTGCACTCCTACAAACCCACACTTTCCACACAAACCTGCACCCTCACCCCCTAAAAAAACACACCCCAAACTTCCCCGCCCTCAAACTCACCCCCCAAAAAATCCCACCTGCCCCCCAAACTCACACCACCCAAAAATTGCCTCCTCAAACCCAAACCACTACCCCTGCCTCACAAAAAAGTGCCCCACACACACCCACCACCACCAAATAAAGATGCCCCCCCAAACCCGCATTCCATCAAAAAACTCCCCGCAGCCTGCATCCCTTCCCCCACAAAAAAACACCCCCACATTAGGGATGGGCGAATCTTAAATTACTCGGACTCGCTAGACTCTGACGAGTCTGAGTCCAGGACTCGCTACTCGTTGCGAGTCTAGCAAGTCCAATGTAAATGAATGGGGAACAAGTATTGCAGCGATTCCTCTGCTGCTGGACCCTATAAGGGGTCTGGCAGCAGAGGAAAAACCTGCAATTTCCCATTTTATTCTTTTAAAGCCAGCGGCAAAAAGCCGCTGGCTTTTAAAGAATGGTAAAAAAAAAAAAAATGGATTGAACCGGGGGAGCAGGGACGCAGGACCCAGGCGGGGAAGCTGGCGGTAAAATTTGCTCACTGCCGCTTCCCCCACTGAGTCCTGACCAGGGGTGGGCTTGGGGGGGGTGAGTGCACCGGACCGGCCGGCTACTTACCGCTGCTTCCGCCGGCCGCAGACTCGCTCCCCGAGTGTAATGTTCTTTATCTTTGTTCTGCTGCTGTAATACTGTAATTTCCTCCGGGATCAATAAAGTTTATCTTATCTTATCTTATCTTATCTCTTACATCATAATAACTGCCAAGAATGATCAGGCAGTGACATGACACAGAACTTTATAGGCTACATTCTACTGTGACATCACAATAAATGGTGTGGGCATAACCAGAGGGGGCAGAGTCATATTCATCCAGGCAGACCAGATATCATTTATTCAACACTACAGATTTGCAACATAAATGCACTAAGTGTGCTCTCAGGAGATACAAATACCAAGAGTGATCAGGCAGTGAAGTGACACATAATTTTTGGGGTTAAGGGAAGGGGGGTGCAGGGTAGGGTGCAGGTTTGAGTTAGGGGGTGTTTTTTTAAGGGCGGCAAAGGTGTGGGGTAGGGATGGGCGAATTTACTCGCTAGGATTCATTACTCTGTGAGTAATAGTGGAATCGCAGGACTCGGTACTCTGCGAGTTTCCAAGCTATTACTCGCACAGTAACGAGTCCATCATCCCTCCGCCCCCACCGCAGCCTCCCCACCCGATCCTAAGTTAGGACCGGGCAGGGGGAGCAGGAGCCAGGAAAGCAGGACTCAGGCAGGGAAGCCGGCGGTGAAATTTGCTCACTGCCGCTTCCCCCACTGAGTCCTGACCAGGGGTGGGCTTGGGGGGGGGGGTGAGTGCACCGGACCGGCCGGCTACTTACCGCTGCCTCCGCCGGCGCCGGCTGCAGACTTGCTCCCCGAGTCTCTCCGCTGCTGCCTCCGGAGATTCCCGAGTGGTGTGAGAAGCAGTGAATAAATTAACTTCCGTCACCGCTCGGGAATCTCCGGAGGCAGAGAGAGTCGGGCTGACAGCAGGAACCCTGACTGTTTAGTCAGTTCTCAGCTCTGCTACATCCCTGTGTGTCTAAGCACAGACAGGGATGTAGCAGAGCTGAAATTGCGTTGGGACTACGTCGGACGGAAGAGGATTTTTAAAATAAAGATGGAGTCCCTAATTGTGTTCTGTTTTATTTCTAATAAAATTATTTTTCTCTGTGTTGTGTTTTTTTTTTCTACTGATTACTGGAAGTTCATGGCGGTCATGTCTAATATTGGCGTGACCGCTATAAATTTCGGGCTTAGGGCCCTAACTCCTTTACTACCCAGTGAGCCACCCGGCACCAGGTCCACTAGAAGAGCGGCGTTCAGCGCCAGAAGATGGCGCTTCAATGAACACGCCATCTTCTGGGGCGGCTGCGGGCTGCAATTTGCAGCGGGGGGTACCCAGAAAGCTTGGGCCTCCCTGTGCTGCGGATTCCAACCCCCAGCTGCTTAGCTGTACCTGGTTGGACATAGAAATTGCGCGGAGCCCCATGCATTCTTTTTTTATTATTTCATGAAATTCATGAAATAATAAAAAAAAGGGGGCTCCCCTATATTCTTGTGTCCGGCCAGGTACAAATAGGCACCTGGGGGTTGGGGGCAGCCCGTCGCTGCCTGCTGGATCCGGCTGGTTACAGAAATACGGCGAAGCCCATGTCATTTTTTTTTTTTACAGCTAAGCAGCTGGGAGCTGGAATCCGCAGCGCAGGGAGGCCCAAGCTTTCTGGGCACCCCCCACTGCAAATTGCAGCCCGCAGCTGCCCCAGAAGATGGTGCATTCATTGAAGTGCCATCCTCTGGCGCTGAGCCCCGCTCTTCCAGTGGCCCTGGTGCCGGGTGGATCACTGGGTAATAAAGGGGTTAGGGCCAGCTTTGTATTATCAGCTGGCCCTAAGCCCGAAATTCATGGCGGTCGCGCCAATATTAGACATGACCGCCATGAATTTCCAGTAATCAATAGAAAAAAAAACGCAGCACCGAGAAAAATAATTTTATTAGAAATAAAACAGAACACAATTAGTGACTCCATCTTTATTTTAAAAATCCTCTTCTGACGTAGTCTAAAACGCAATCTCAACTCTGCTACATCCCTGTGCTTAGACACACAGGGATGTAGCAGAGCTGAGAACTGACTAAACAGTTAGGGTTCAGCTCAGGTCATTATGACCTGAGCTGAACCCTGCTGTCAGCCCGACTCTCTCTGCCTCCGGAGATTCCCGACTGGTGACGGAAGTTAAATTATTCACTGCTTCTCACACCGCTCGGGAATCTCCGGAGGCAGCAGCAGAGAAACTCGGGGAGCGAGTCTGCGGCCGGCGGAGGCAGCGGTAAGTAGCCGGCCGGTCCGGTGCACTCACCCCCCCCAAGCCCACCCCTGGTCAGGACTCAGTGGGGGAAGCGGCAGTGAGCAAATTTCACCGCCGGCTTCCCTGCCTGAGTCCTGCGTCCCTGCTCCTGCTCCCCCTGCCCGGTCCTAACTTAGGATCGGGTGGGGAGGCTGCGGTGGGGGCGGAGGGATGATAGACTCGTTACTGTGCGAGTAATAGCTTGGAAACTCGCAGAGTACCGAGTCCTGCGATTCCACTATTACTCACAGAGTAACGAATCCTAGCGAGTAAATTCGCCCATCCCTACCCCACACCTTTGCCGCCCTTAAAAAAACACCCCCTAACTCAAACCTGCACCCTACCCTACACCCCCCTCCCCTTAACCCCAAAAATTATGTGTCATTTCACTGCCTGATCACTATTGGTATTTGTATCTCCTGAGAGCACACTTAGTGCATTTATGTTGCAAATCTGTAGTGTTGAATAAATGATATCTGGTCTGCCTGGATGAATATGACTCTGCCCCCTCTGGTTATGCCCACACCATTTATTGTGATGTCACAGTAGAATGTAGCCTATAAAGTTCTGTGTCATGTCACTGCCTGATCATTCTTGGCAGTTATTATGATGTAAGAGATAAGATAAGATAAGATAAACTTTATTGATCCCGGAGGAAATTACAGTATTACAGCAGCAGAACAAAGATAAAGAACATTACACTCTTTACAAAATAAGTCTATACGGACAGCAGATGCGGGTAGATTGGTACATGTACCTCACCTATTCCCCCCATACACTTAGAACTTCACTTAGTCTTGGGATGCTTTACACTTATACATTTGTTAAACATCCCCACAGCTGTCGGAACAAACAAATTTCTGTATCTTTCCTTTTTACACATTAGTTGGATTAGACGCTTGCTGAATGTGCTCTTCTGCTTCGCAAACAGTTCAGAGAGCGGGTGTGTATTGTTGCTCATTATAGCCTTGCATTTCTTATTAATTCTATCCTCTAATACCTCCTCGAAAGTCCTAAGTTGTAGACCCATCGCCGCACTAGCCTTCTTGATATGTTTATTCAGCTTATTAGCGTCAGCTGTGCGCACACTACTACCCCAGCATATTATTGCAGCAAAGATTGCACTCGCCACAATAGATTGGTAGAACATTTCAAGCATTTTGCTACACACATTAAACGATCTTAATGTCCTTAGGAAGTAAAGTCTACTCATCCCTTTCTTGCAAACCTTCTCCATATGGCACCTCCAATCAAGCTTGCTGTCCAGGTGAACCCCCAAATATTTGAAATTCTCCACCATCTCCACATCCTGACCATCAATAGTGATAGGTAAGCAATCCTTCATACACCGTCCATAACTCAACACCAACTCCCTGGTTTTCTTTACGTTGAGTTCTAAATGGTTAGCCTGGCACCAGTCAACAAAGTCCAAAACCACCCTTCTGTATTCCTCCTCCCCCCGGCCTCTCTCAATACCCCCGACTATCACTGAGTCATCAGAGTACTTCTGAAGGTGACAAAGGTTTGATTTATACTGAAAATCAGCTGTGTATTACGTAAAAAGGAATGGCGACAGCACTGTTCCCTGAGGGGCTCCAACACTGCTCCGAACACTATCCGATACGGCCGCCCCCAACCTTACGAACTGTGGCCTGTCCGACAGGTAATCAATGATCCAATTCACTAGTCCCTCATCAACCGCCATTTCAACCAGCTTTTTACGTAATAATAGTGGCTGTAAGGTGTTGAATGCACTGGAGAAATCGAAGAACATGGCACGCACAGTGGTTCCATCATTGTCCAAAAAGGAATGTACTGTTTGTAGCAGATACGCTACAGCATCGTCCACCCCCAGATTCTGCCGATACGCAAACTGAAGGGGGTCCGTAAAAGCAGACACCCTCGGACACAAGTAGGCAAGTACAATTCTCTCCAGGGACTTCATCGCATGCAATGTTAAGGCCACCGGTCTATAGTCGTTATGGGAGCTCGGGAAGGTAGTCTTGGGAACCGGCACCAGGCAAGAAGTCTTCCATAGAACTGGTACTCTCTGTGATTGTAAGCTCCAGTTAAACAGGTGCTGGAAGACAGTGCACAACTGATTTGCACACACTCTGAGGACACGTGGACAGATACCATCAGGCCCTGCTGCTTTACCAATGACCAGCTTACTAAACTGTTCCCTCACATCATTTTCGGAGATCAAGAAAGTCTCCAATTTCCTCCCCCCAGTTGATATTGCTTGTCGCTCCCCGACCCTCTCCCCTGTTGACATCGCACATTTATCGTTGAATCTGTTGAAAAACTCATTCATTTCATTAGCCATGATCAGCCCCCCACCCCCCTGATCTGACCTTGCCTTAAACCCAGTCAATAGCTTCATTCCAGCCCACACTTCTCTGGAGTTGTTGTGTGACAATTTATTTTCCAATTTTATTCTGAATGCTTCACGGGCAATCTTAATTTTCCCCTTTAAGTCTCGCTGTACAATTTTCATTTCCTCCTTGTCCTTCCTTTTAAAAGCTTTTTTTTTCCTGTTTAGTAGATGTTTCAATTCTTTTGTAATCCAATTCTTATTGTTTGCGTAACACCGAATCTCATGAATAGGTACAATATTGTCAGTACAAAAGTTGATGTAATCAGTAACTCTTCCGGTAACCTCATTAACATCATCATTAGGTTCCCTGGCACATAACACCTCCCAGTCTGTGCAATCAAAGCAGTCTTGTAACCCCTTCTCTGCTGCCGGAGACCACTTCCTTATCTGTTTAATTGTCGCTGGTTGTTTGCAGACAACTGGTTGACAATAGTATGAGGTTGTGGTCAGATTTCCCAGGGGGGGCAAAAGAGGCTGATGTAAGTCACATGACTATAAGGGTACCTTTACACGCTGCAATATCTGCTGGGAATCCTGACGGCAATATGTCGCCCTGAAACTATCACCGTCAAATTGTCTCCCAGTTGCGGCGTGTAATTGGGGAATATGGCGGCGATAAATCGCCTGTTGCCTGATACCTGATTTCAGAGCACTGCTCCAAAATCAGAAGCAATCATGAAGGCGAGATTTCCGGCTTTTGGCGTGTGATAGGGCGATAGTGATGGAATCTGCGTCGCCTATTGATTTCCCTTAGGCGTGCCACAGCGTGCTGGAGTCCGCGCCCTGTCTGCGATGATTGGTGGGGGATACTGTGTTCCCATTGTCTGTCAGTTCACAGGGCGCCATATTTGAAGAGCTGTCTGTTCAGCGACACACACATCTTCGATGGCGTCACGTATTAGCTATCCTTCCAAATCAGGCTGACCAATCATAACGCTATTGCGTTGTCAATGAGCGTGTTTGGGGCGCGGTGTAAACCAGTGTGGCATGCCTATGTCCTCACTGCACTGAACATGTACGCCTACATTGCTTTGGGAATTGCGGCGTGTGAAGCGGCGAGGGAAGTCGACCGGATTGGTTCCTCTGTGGGTGAGATGATTTCCGGGGCGAAACATCGCCTTAGGTTGAGGGCGAAATTGCGTCTTGTAATAGCGCCATCGGCGATCTGAGGCGACCATGAAAAACATGCACGCACACGTTAGATCGCCTCATATCGCCAGCAGATATTGCGGCGTGTAAAGGTACCCAAAGAGAAAAGCCATATTATGCCTCAATGAGCAAATCTGAAATAAGGAAGGTAAGGCTTGCAGGCTTATGAGAACAAGAGCTGCTTCCTCAAGAGTCACTGAAACAACTCAGCAGAGAGAAGCAAGGCAGAAGAACAAGCTGTTTCCTCAAGAGCAACTGCGGCAAGGAGTCTGTCCGGTGATATTTCGCCCCGGCAGTATCAAATTGCCTCGCAGTTGCAGCATGTAATTTGGGAATTTAGCGGCGATAAAAAAGTTGTCACCTGGTTCCGATTACAGAGCACTGCTCCAAAATCAGAGGCAATCATGAAGGCGACATTCCCGGCTTTTGGAGTGTGATGGAATCTGCATCGCCTACTGATTTCCCGTAGGTGTGCCACAGTGTGCTTGAGTCTGCGCCCCGTCAGCGATGATTGGTGGTGGCTACTGTGTTTCCATTGGCTGTCCCTTCACAGGGCGCCATATTTGAAGAGCTGTCACTTCAGCACCACACACATCTTCACCTACACAACCATCCACTACATCAGTCCAATTACGCGCGCATTCAATAGCGCAAGCTATGCTGGGCGGGTGTATTGGAAGTTTCACTGTGTCCACTATACTGCCACACCTGACAGTTCAGATGTTGGCCTACACATCGCACATGGGTGCCATGGGCAGCGCACTGAAATCGTTTGTGAATTTGGTGACGCTGATGGCTATATTATGCAGCTCCCGCTCCGCGGACAGCTACCTTGTTAGCGTCCTCAATGTTGTTTGGCGCCACCAGTGTGCGTGGTGACGTCATGACATTTGTTTTCGTTACTCCCTGCCTGCCAGGTGCCTTCCCCTCCTCTGCACATAGGAGAACAGTCATGGCTGCCGCACAGCGCACTGCCACATGGGGTCTGGCAGAGCTAATGCTGCTCATAGACCTATGTGACCGCCATGACTACTGGTGTCAACAGCGTCACCGGCACCCACAGCTGCGCAAGCGCAGCATACTCAGAAGGATCCAGCGGGCCCTGCTCCAGAAACTGGGGGTGGAGAGGACCTGCAAGCAGATCCAGAAAAAAAATCGCAGACCTGAAGCACAAGTCCCCAGGGCGCATTGTGGATCTTCGTGCCAGGATTGCCAGGCTGCGTGGTGAGTATGTGGCAATACCAAACACACACATGGCAAGCTAAATACTCCAAAAAATACAAACATCATGTGGTATTGTGCCATGCCACATAATGTGGCCTAAGCCACCATGTGGAGCTGTCACCAATGTGCATCTGCATGTTGCTCACACTGCAACACGAAGGTGTCCGAAACACTCATTTGTCATCCAAATGGTGATGGCTATAGTGGTCCTTTAAATGTGTGGTGGCAAAAATAAAGGTGTCCTGACCGCAAAGGTGACACCAATATATTAGTGCGATGTTCAACACCCACATGATACCTTGAAGCACATATGTGTGACCTGTGACACATACAATTTTGCTACACATTGATCACAATACAGAACACTTAATACAATCTCACTGCTATGTGTCGGCGCCCATGGTGCGAACACTTGATGCTTACTGGCTGCTCTTGTGTTCAAGTTACAAATACCTACCATGCTAAGCCAAGGGATATATAACGTTCAAAATATGTGGCCACTAGTGTTGTACTCATGTCCCAAACCAGATTGGGTCCTCTTCATAGGGTAGGTGCCAACCATAACCTGTTACCGTACCTTTAACGCCGTCATGACATTCATACACACACAAAAGGTATTTGCCCTATGTTGTGTTCCTTTTCTTAAATTGCTCTGTTATCATGTTTGATATTACAGATGACGAGGCCTCCGTGTCTGGGGACGCTCCACAGTCCCCAACGCCACCCGGGACACCCCCACCACCTTTCCTGGAGGGCCCAGACAGTCCCTCCCCACCCAGGACTCCAGCAGCCCTGGCCCCGGAGGGCCCAGCAACTCCCTCCCCACCCGGGACTCCAGCAGCCACGGCCCCGGAGTGCCCAGCTGCTCCCACTGCAGCAGGGACTCCAGCAGGCCCGGCCCCGGAGGGCCCAGCCACTCCCTCCACACATGGCCCAGAAGCCTTGGCTGCAGCCAGCCCTGGAGCCCTGGGAGCACCACCCCACCCCAGCATCTCCAGCTCCCGGCCGAGCCCTGGTGTGTTTTTGGCCACACACCCTCACCTTGAGCCTGCTGCTTCAGTGTATGGTGGTAAGTGTCTGCTAAGGCCTACCAGCTTGCTAATGTACTTATTGTTGTGTGCTCCACACACCAGTATGTGACTCATGTTTTTTTGTTTCTTTTTTTGATGAAGGAGAATGAGCCCGTGCTGTCAGCCCATCCCCATCTCCTATAGATGGCACCCGGGGTGGTGATGTGCTGCATACGTATAATCACTAATAAGTCCCTCAAACACCCACCCACACATACACAGGTAACTCACTAATGTCTTTCTTTCTCATACAGGTGTACCAACCATTGAGGAGCTGCTGCTGGCTCACCAGGAGGCACATCAGCACATGGAGAGGTCACACCAAGAAGAGCAGCAACACCTTGCCCGCTTGGTTGCCATGATTTAAGCCCTCTAGACAGCCCAGTCCAGCAAGGCCCCTAATCCATCACCCCCCACCCGATAATGGGACCAGACTCCCCAATTATAATTGTTGTCCATGTTGGACCCTTGCTTTTTTCCCTGTTGCCATGTTGGCACCTTAGTTTTTTAGGCCACGTTGGCCTCTTTTCTTATAGTGTCCCACATTGGGGAAGTGGGTAGTGTATATTGGCTACTCCTAACCTGACCAAGGCTTTTGGATTGTGTTGGCAATGTTTTTAAAAACTAATTGTCTGTAATACAATTCTGCCCACCTACATCCTGTGTCATCCCTTTTTGCAGCACACACAAGGTAATGTTTGTAAGGTTACATTTGACCAACCACACTGGGCCACGGTATTTAAGAGGTATATGGTGTCACATGGCAAACATGTCACCATACTGGACGATTACAACCGCCATGCACCCCATGCATCTTGCGGGTGCAGTGGGCCCTGGGGTGGTCTTCTGGGGGAATGACCATGAGGCCCCCCATCGCAGGGACACATCAACACTCGCCTCCAGGACACGAAAGATGGCCATCTCGGCGATGTCACACTGCTCTGGCTCCATGCGGGCCAGCATCTCGCTGGCGACATACCCGATCCCAGAGCCGGGGGTCCTCACTCGATCGAGGAGGACCCATTTTGCCCAGGTGCCCAGCTCCGTGTTTGGTGGGGCAGGTGGTCTTCTTCGTTGGATTCCAGAGCTGGGCCCTGGGCCCGGCCCCTCACCACTGGGCTCAGGTACTGGCTCTCCCGAAGATGTTGAGGGGAGAACCTCGCCAGCTGCTGGCTCCCCATCACTGGAGCCAGGCTCCCGAGGGGCCTGAAAAATAAACAAAAAAAAATCAGACAACATGTGTTGCTATGTAATTTAAGGTAATACCACAACCAAACACCCAAGACAACATAGATCCAATCTCACCAAGGCTAACACCAAAGCCACAGGAGCAGATTTTGGAAACCAAAAGAACAAAGAAGTAGACCAGTGCAGTATACTTACCTGAGGCACAACATTGATATTGAAAGTGCCCAAAAGAACAGTGAACAAGATTTGTGAAAGAAAAGTACAATGGTGACTTCCACATGTGCTGCAAACCCCACATCAGTGGAAAGAACAAGCTGGGTAGATAGATCACAGAAACACAGTTACCCACCTCCTGCGATGGGGCAGGGTCTTGGGTTGCGGGCGGCGCCTGCTGCACCGTGTTCCCTGAGGCCCCTCCTGGCCCTAGGTGAAGGTGAGGAGGTCATAGTACCACAGAAGTGGCCTATGGACCTCCTCAGCTCCAGCCCCGGACCGGGCCTCAAGCCACTTTTTGTGGGTCTTGGTGAACACGGTGCGCAGGCATTTTATCTTATCCGCAACCAGGGCCGCTGTCCAGACCTTTGTGGGTTGGAGCCCATTAGCCAGCTCCATCACCGGCCTGTAGGCCGCAGCCCCCACTGCCTGGTCATGATATTCAGGCAGCAACACCCGCCACAGGCATTCGTGTTCCTGGTACATGGTGAGGAGCTGTGTCACAAAATCGTGATACTCAGCCATCTGAAAAAAAAACATATAATAGTGTCATGCAAACAAATACATGACCATCACAGGTGACACCCTATTCTGTGTGGCCACCCTATGTCCAGCAATACTAATTACATGTGTTCTGGTAGTCAGCTTGGCTATGCAGAATCATTATTGACCTTAACATGTCTCCATACATGGGGCATGCAGGACATGCCTGTTGCTATATGTATTTTGGGCTACTGCAGGGAAATATGGCAAGGTCTGTCATTACAAATGCTACACATGGGCTTACAAACTACATTAAAACACATACTCATGAGATAAACACATATTTTTGGTAAAACGTAGTGCTGTAGTACACATTGTCCTGGCAAGGATCTCCCAGAACATTATGTGTGCTACAGGACACGGAGTGTAGTTACGATGCGTACACGTCGCTAAATACACTTCCACAGGACGCCACAGGAAGCTGTACATAAGGCGCCCAAACATCTGCCAACATATGGGTCTGCAGTACACAGAAAGTAACTTACATGAGTGTACTATAGCATGGCCCGTTACCAGTGGCATAACTTCAGGCCCAGGGGCCCCGATGCAAGAGCTCCAGCTGGGCCCCCAATTATTGCAAATCTTTAATAGCATTAGTCTTTTTCTATAGGCCAAAGGGACTTATGGGGCCCCCCTAGGCTGCAGGGCCCGGGTGCGATTGCAACCCCTTCCCCTGTTTTAGTTACGCCCCTGCCCATTACTTACCATCTGTCCAACAGAGATCTTGTCATGAGACGCTACTAGCACAATGCACGCTCAAGTCGGAGCAGGGGTGGTGCCCCAGAACGTGCATATTTAAACACAACCTGACCAATCAAGAAAGCGCAATGACGCATAATCATTGGTCGCACCTGTGCACGCCCAGGCAGCTACGTCAATTACAAGACGCCGCTGCTGTCTGATTGGTTGGTTACCATATAAAAAGCGGTCACGACAGAGGTAGGCCATGCTTGCTGCCCAGAGTCATTTAGTAAGTACTGATGTGTAAACATGAACTGTGATATGGCTGTGTTGCGTTTAAAGCACCTTAAAATTACAGATCGTTAATGTGTAGTGTAGCTAATGCACAAGTGGTGGGGTAAGTAGTTACTTGTGAATTTTGTTGTAATATTTTGTATTGCCAGTGCAAATGGATGCATAAGTGTTTTGTCAACCAAAACCCAATCCTCATTCACAAGCTATTTTGCCTTTCCCATACAGGATCATGTTTGAAGGATGCGTGTGTCTTTAGTTGTGGGGATCGTCTGAATTGTGGTGACATAGTACTGTCGTTTACCACACACAATGGGACGTTTAAGGCCAAACTCAGATGTGGAGTGGGGCGTGTGGCTTCTGCGAATGTCTGCCTCTGAAGATCCTACATTCACAACACATCAGGGATGTCTCTTGGACATGATCAGTATTCAATAGTCTGCTGCGTGGCGTGATATTTTGAGCATAAGACACAAAGGCTGGGGTACGTGTATTATGTAATTGTATAGAGTTGCAAACAACCATGATTTAATTAATGTGACCTATGTGTTTGGCCATGCCTTGTGGTCAGACGTCAACATTATGGCCACGTATATGGCCTTATGCTCATGATGTGTTGCATTTGACAAGGGAGATGTATTGTACAGAAGGGCCAGGGGTGTTGAGTGAACCGGTTTGGTTGTCAGACACTACAATGTTGTGTTTGGGCCTGGAATGGTGCTCTATATGTATCTGTGTGGGCTGGTGATCACACTTGGGTATGCTGTGGTAACGTGGCCAGGAGATGTATATGGAAGGAGGTGGTGTATGTAGATGATGTGTGATGAAGGGTTCTTGTAGTGATGTTTCTTTTTCTCACTTTTGCAGAGCTTGGTACGTGAGATGATGTTCGACTTTGATGGAGATGCTATCGTGGCTCTTGCCTTGGTGGAAGAGCAATTGTGGCTGGAGGATAGATTTGAGAGGTTGCGGGCTCGCAGACCACAGCATGTGTGGGCTCGGGATTGGTTTCACCAACGGGACACCCGGAGCCACATGCAGCTGGTGCGTGAGCTGAAGGATCGTAGTCCGCATGATTTCAGGAACTACCTCCGTATGTCCGAGGACTTTTTCACATCCCTATTGGAACGCATAAGGCCATTGATAGCCCGACAGGACACTGTGATGCATCGAGCCATGCCACCTGAGGAGCGTTTGGCTGTCACTTTGCGGTTCCTGGCAACAGGTCATTCAAGGACTGACCTGCAATACACTTCATGTGTATCACTGTCCCTGCTGAGCCGCCTGATGCCCGAGACGTGTGAGGCCATCTGGAGTAGTCTGATGCCATCCTATATGCAGTTTCCAACAACCCCCGCTCAATGAATGGATGTTGCCAGAGGGTTTGAGGACCGTTGGCAATTTCCCAACTGTGGAGGCGCATTGAATGGTAAGCACATGAGGATCACTAGATCTACAAACTCGGGGTCCTTATATTACAATTACAAAGTATATTTTAGTGTTGTCCTCATGGCCCTGGTGGACGCTAACTATGATTTCCTCTACGTGGACGTTGAATGAACGGGAGTATCTCAGATGGGGGTGTGTTCGCACACTGCTCCTTGGCCCAAGACCTAAGGACAGCGTTGAACTTGCCCTCAAATGATGAGACAACCCATCATTTCAACTTTCCGTTTGTGGGGGATAAAGCCTCCCCACTTCAGGCACACCTACTACGGCCATATCCCAGGAGGACCCTTACTTCTGAGCAGCGCATTTTCAATTACCGGCTATCATGGGCCCTCCGTGTGGTTGAAACTGCGTTCAGGATCGTGGCGAATACATTCCGGGTTTTTCATACACGTCTGCATATGAAACTGGAATCTATTGATGTGGTAGTGCTGGACTGCTGTGTGCTGCATAACTTCCTGCGTCGTAAGGATCGGTCATCATACACGCCGGCAAGTTATGTGGATTCAGTGGACCCCACAACAGGGGAGGTCCGTCCCGGGGACTGGCGTGCTACCGACCATGGTGTGGCGCCACTCCAGCCGCTGAGCCAGGGTC
>JARQOC010000010.1:141380379-141390379 GCA_033576535.1 Allobates femoralis
GGCATCCCCGTACGTCCCTTGCAGCATCCCCGTATCATCACCTCTGTTGATGGAAGACCTCTGCGGGACTTTGTTGAGGGCGTCACGGACGAAGTAGAACTGCAGATTGGGGCCCTCCATACTGAGAAGAACATCTTTTACATGTTGCCCACTCTTTCTCCCCATTCATTCTAGGTCTGCCATGACTACATACGCATGAGCCAGTCATTGACTGGCGAACAGGGGAGGTCCAGCGTTGGGGTCCAGCTTGCCATAGCCGCTGCCTGCTGTCCGTCCGTCCTGCCCGCCTACCTACCTCTCTTTCATGCATGCCTGGCTTACCGTCAGCCTACTGGGCCTACGCTGATGTGTTCGACAAACGAGAGGCAGAGACCCTACCCCCGCACAGACCATATGACTGTCCTATCGAGCTGGTTCTCACTACTGGTCGCATTTACCCATTATCTCCGGCTGAGACCCAGGTCATGTCTGAGTACATCACGGACAGCCTGGCTCAGGGATTCATCCAGAAATCTTCATCTCCAGTTGGTACTGGATTCTTCTTTGTCAAGAAGAAGGATGGGTCTCTGCGACCGTGCATTGATTATCGAGGTTTGAACGCCATCACGGTAAAGAATAAATATCCTCGGCCTCTTATTCCAGAGCTCTTCGATCGACTCTGCGGATCCCGGATCTTCACCAAGTTGGATCTGCGATGGGCATACAATCTCGTCCGCATTCGTGCTGGTGATGAATGGAAGACGGCATTCAATACCCGTGACGGGCATTACGAGTACCGAGTAATGCCGTTTGGGCTGAGCAATGCGCCCGCAGTGTTCCAAGAATTCATGAACGATGTCGTCCAAGACCTCATGTACGTCTGCGTGGCCGTCTACCTCGATGACATCCTGGTGTTCTCTCCTGATCTGCCTACTCACCGAAGAGATGTCCGGCAGGTTCTTCTTCACCTCCGGGAGAACTGATTGTATGCCAAATACGAGAAATGTCTCTTTGAGCGGTCCTCCTTGCCCTTCCTGGGTTATGTCATCTCCGATTCCTGCCTTGAGATGGATCCGGAGAAGGTGTCCGCTGTCATGAAGTGGCCCTGTCATGAAGTGGCCTCGTCCCGTCAGGATCAAGGCCGTCCAGAGGTTCTTGGTTTTGCTAATTACTACCGGCAGTTCATTCCGCATTTTTCTGACCTGGTCAAGCCTCTCACCGTGCTCA
The DNA here is from genome assembly GCA_033576535.1 of Allobates femoralis. NCBI lineage: Eukaryota > Metazoa > Chordata > Amphibia > Anura > Aromobatidae > Allobates > Allobates femoralis. Next base: position 141,381,586 of record JARQOC010000010.1, read on the forward strand.
CCCGGAAAGGGTCCCCTGTGAACGGATGGACCACAGAGGCGGAAGCTTCTTTCCTGGCACTCAAGTGTGCCTTCTCCTCTGCCCCAGCTCTGCACAGACCTGGGTCGGACAAGCAATTCTTTCTGGAGGTGGACGCATCCTCCACAGGTGCTGGGGCCGTTCTCACGCAGAAGGCCTCCTCTGGACTCATGGTGTCTTGTGGTTTCTTTTCGAAGGCCTTCTCGTCCTGTAAACGAAATTACTCCATCGGAGACCGTGAGTTGCTCGCTATCAAAATGGCGTTGGAGGAATGGCGCTACCTCTTAGAGGTCGCGGTGCATTCGGTAGTGATCTACACGGACCACAAGAATCTGGCCTACCTACAATCTGCTCAGCGGCTTAACCCTCGTCAGGCCCGTTGGTCTTTGTTCTTTGCTCGATTTGATTACCATCTCCATTTTCGTCCCGCAGATAAGAACATCAAGGCCGATGCCCTGTCCCGGTCCTTCATCACCGACGACCAAGAGGAGGAACCTCGCTCCATCATCGACCCATCCAACATGGTCATGGTAGCTCCACTCTAACTGTCGCAGCCTCCTCCAGGTAAGACGTTGGTGCCTGAGCCGGACCGACAGCGCGTTCTCAGTTGGGGACATTCCTCCAGAATGGCTGGGCATGCAGGATTGACGAAGACCCTTCAATTGATCAGTCGTCACTACTGGTGGCCAGGGATGCGCCAGGAGGTGACTGACTTCGTCTCGGCCTGCTCATCTTGTGCCCGCAACAAGACTCCCAAGCAGCTACCAGCTGGACGGCTCCTGCCCTTGCCAGTACCTTCTGAACATCATTCCTCTGCCTGGGCTTCCCTCGGCTCCCAGGCTGGCAGAGCTGTTTATTCTTCACATCCTCCGATTGCATGGTCTACCGTCTCACATTGTTTCCGATAGGGGTGTGCAGTTCGTGCCCCCGTTCTGACGGTCCCTCTGTGCGGAGCTCGACGTTGCCTTGGACCTCTCATCGGCCTATCATCCACAACCCAACGGACAAGTCGAACGGGTAAACCAGGTACTGACCGGCTACCTACGGCACTTTGTTAACGCACACCATGACGATTGGGTTTCCTTGCTCCCGTGGGCAGAGCTGTCCTACAACAACCACATCGGTGAGTCTTCTCACAAATCCCCATTCTTTGTCATATATGGACAGCATCCTAGGATCCCGACCCCCCTGGCTCTCACGACTTCCAATCCGGCAGCTGAGGAGGTGGCTTGGGACTTCTCTAAGATCTGGGATGAGATACGTGCAGCTCTGGAAGGAGCCACAAGACGGATGAAGGACCACACAGACAAGAGGCGCTTGGATTCCCCGTTGTTTCAGCCTGGAGACAAGGTATGGCTCTCCTCCAAATACGTTCGCCTTAAAGTTCCATCGTACAAGTTCGCTCCACAGTTCATCGGGCCTTTTGAAGTCCTCCAACAGTTGAATGAAGTATCCTATCAATTGAGACTGCCTTCTTCCTTGCGGATTCACAATTCTTTCCACCGTTCTCTCCTTAAGCCAGTGGTACTTAACCGCTTCTCTCAGGATCCAGGTGTGCTTCCTCCTCCTGTCTCTGACAATGATGTATTTGAGATCAAGGCCATCCTGGACATGAAACGGAGAGGGCGCTGAACATGGTACTTGGTCGACTGGAAGGGTTTTGAACCTGAGGAGCGGTCCAGGGTGCCAGAGGAGGATGTCGCGGCTCCTCGTCTCCTCTGGCATTTTCACGCACGTCTTCGGCGGGGGGGGGCGGGGGGAGGGGGGTACTGTCACTGCCCCCTCCGGGTCCACGCCTGCAGCGGCTCCTTCGGTGCCTGCCTTTGCATTTCTTACTCACCGGCCGCTCCGGGGGTCCCGCTCTGTGTGCCTCCGCCGTGCTGCCTGTGTCCGCACGCCTCCGGTCCCCTCTTCTGCTGCGGCTGCTTCCAGCTCTCCCCTGTCCTCCTAGCTTCCTGGTAGGCCACATAGGTGCACCCCCGTGCTCGTGCACATTCTTAAAGGGCCAGTGCGTCCAGTTTCCTGTCATCTCTCTCAGCCAATCGCTGCAGAGGGATGGCTACTTAATCTCAGGTTGTACACTCAGTCAGTGCCTGGGCAATGTTCTGTGCTCCTAGAGTGCCTGTCCAGGTCTGGCTGCGCTGCGGTGTTCTACCTATGCACTGTCATTTACTATGTTTTGTATTCTTGCAGAGGGATCCAGTCCAGCTTCTGGTGATCTCCACTCCGTTCCCAGGACTTCTCCAGCAGTTCTTCGGAGGATCCCCTCTCCACTCTTGCTTTCCCTCCTAGTATTCTGTGAGCTCTTGGAGTCGGTTAACAGGCTCCGGGGTCATCTGTCTTCTTACTGCAGGTCTGCGTCAGATCCCTGTATAGGGGTCACTGTCGCAGGGCTCCGTGGGAGGTTTCTGGTGGCTCTGACCCTGTGGCCCTCTTCAGGGGTCCCGTGTCTCTTGCATTTGTTTTTGTCTTTAATAAAACTCCTTAACCTGCTTTCAGTCTCCTGAGTGTTTCTGGTATCGGCATCCACAGATTCTGTGGTCCAGTGGGTCCCCCGGTCCATTCCGCCTGTGTTGGCATGACAGATAGGAAAGACTGTGTCAACACAGTGACCAGGAGGCCCTGGAGGACAAAACCCACTTCCTGCTACACTGCTCCAAATACTCAGAATTGAGGAACACTCACTTCAGGAGACTCTCACATCTCTTCCCGGATTTCATCACCATGAAGGAGGAAGAGAAAACCTATATCCTGCTGGGAGAAGAAGAGAGAGCAGTGGAGATAGTAGCGCAGTATGGCTGGCTTCAGACTTGCGGACCCTCCGCAGCGTCCTGCGGAGGGGATCCGCAAGCTGACCGCAGCCCCTATGTTTATAATGAGAACGCACGGTGCTGCGCATGACCGTGCGCTCCCATTCACTGCAATATGTGATTTGTACGCAGGCGGATGCCCGCGCACAAATCACACACTCTCGTTCGCACCAAGAACGCGACATGGTCGCGTTCCTGGTGTGGATGAGAGTGTGTGATTTGTGAGCTGGCATCCGCCTGCGTACAAATCACATATTGCAGTGAATGGGAGCGCACGGTCATGCGCAGACCTGCTCAGCACCATGCGTACTCATTATAAACATAGGGGCTGCGGTCAGCTTGCGGATCCCCTCTGCAGGACGCTGCGGAGGGTCCACAAGTCTGAAGCCAGTCTATGTGAGCGAGTGTCATACACTGCAAGAAAGGGAACTATGATATGCCATGGACTTCTATAGCCCCCACCCTGGATCTGACCCCATCCACCTTCCCTATGCCATGAACTTCTATAGCCCCCACCCTGGATCTGCCCCCATCCCCACCATCCACCTTCTCTATGCCATGGTTCTATGGCCCCCACCATGGATCTGCCCCCACCCCTCTTGCCTACAGCCTACAGCCCCTACCCAACATCCCTACAGTCCCTATCCTTATTCCCTTTTGTACACTTGCTTTGGCAAAACTAATGTGTATTTAGTCCTGCCAACAAAGCTTCTTTGAATCTTGAATCTATATCTATATATCTAGCCTCGTATTCTCAGGAGCCTCGCTTCACTGCGACTCACAGCAACTGATATTTATAATCTAAAAATCCACAGTACTTCTGACAAATAAAATAGTTTTTTTTCATTCTCCCTGATTTTTGACTTTGCCAAAACGTTAATGATACAGTCATGTGATCCTAACAGTAGGAATTACATTGTAGCCATATTCATCTTTTGTAGACATGCACAAAAATCTGGTTTGCACAGTTTTGTGTGCAGCTAGGAGACAAATACTGCTAAAAAGGAGGCCAAACAGTCTCCGCAATCAGCTTCACCTGGGGCTTTGTCACTTTGTCGGGAATTCTGATGAGAACCCTTACATACTTCTCGCTGGGAAGCATTGCATTAATGTGAATCTAGCTCGAGAAATTAAAACTGAATGCACATTACAGCTGTGGATTTTTTACAGCACCATCTAAGCAAATGAGATTTTTACATATATTGAATTAAAGGGTTAATCTCTGTGACAATGATCCTGCTTCAATTATCTCTTCCAGTGGTCATTACCTGTGTTAATCATGCTGTTCAGGAACACTCAGTAAGTATCATGTTCACATGACGTGTTGTGCAAGTATTGACACCAAATACCCCGCCATTGTGTGTCTACAGTAAATCTCATTAGCTATATCTTTTGCAGAGGCCGGCTTCACACCACGGCACAATCAGGTCCGGGCTACCCGATGTGAACCTGATAGCCCCGGACCCGATTGTTCCATAATACAGTCCTATGGGCCGGATGGAGCCCAATACAAGTAGCATTTTTGTGTCTGGGGCAAAAAATCTGCCCAAATTGGATCCTCTGGGATCCGGGACAATGTGGTGCTTCCTAACATGGTAGTCTATGGGGCTGGATTGCCCCAATCCGGGAGGATCTGGGAACTGGACACCGGCGGCTGAAGTTCAGCATGAGCTACGCTTAACTTCAGCACCAGGGAGCTGTCCCCTGTGAAGTGGTTCAGCACCATTTCACAGGGGGCAGCTGCGCTTGGCTGAATCCAGCTATAAACAGGAACGGAGGGCATATTTGCCCTCCGGTTCTGTTTGCAAGTCGGGTCCAGGGCTGTCAGGTTCACCGCGAACAGCCCCGGACCTGATTGTACCGTGGTGTGAAACCGGCGTTATGTGGTCCAATAACCTTTACATACGAATAAATTCAGCCTAATTAGGAAACTATACTTTCCCATTGTCTCTAAACATTTTTTTTACATATAAGCAACTTGTAATAATGATTTCTGTATGAAAAAGCATTAAAATGTTCGTGCCAAACTCCACTTGGCTCGGCCAAGAAATGCATAATTTTTGTAATTGATAGAGAAATGGAAGCCAACGGCCAAACCACAGAAACTTATTTCTTGAAAAAAAAAATGTAAATCCAGTATGCCGAATCTTCTTTTCATGGTTGTCATCAGGTGACTCCAAGTCAACTGGATGCTCCGCTGAAGCTACTGCTATTTACCTGACTTGTATGGACACCTAACGACATGTTGTGTTAACATTTATTATCCTACTAGATGAGTGCCCAATGGTATTACATCAGAAGGGTGGTGATGTTATCATGGGCATGGGCTCTGTGGCACTGTGGAAGCCTGTCTCTACCCCCCCATGGCTCTCACCCCATTGGCCCTATCTCTCCACAGGAGCCCTTTTTCTCTCCCCAGTGGCCCTGTTTCTCTCCCCTGTGTGCTCTCTCTCTCCCCTGTACGCTCTCTCTCCCCTGTGCACTGTCTCTCTCCCCTCTTTGCTCTCTCCTTTGAGCTGTCTCCCCCTTGTGCACTTTCCCCCTGTTCACTCTTGCTCCCCCGTGTGCTCGCCTCCTGTGGGCTGACTCTCCCCTATATGCTCTCCCCCATGTGCACTCTCTCTCACCCCTGTGCTGTCTTCTTCCCTCATGTGCTTGCTCCTTTGAGCTGTCTCTCCCCACGTGTGTGCTCTCTCTCCCCTGAGTGTGCTCTCTCTCCCCTGAGTGTGCTCTCTCCCCCTGTGTACGCTCTTTCCCCTGTATGTGTTCTCTCCCCCTGTGTGTGCTCTCTCCCATCTGTGTGTGTTCTGTCCCCCGTGTGTGCTCTCTCCCCCCTATGAGTGCTCTTTCTCCTCCTGTGCTATCTTCTCCCATCTTTTGTCTACCCTTTCAGCTATTTCCTTTGTGCTGTCTCTGCCCTTGTGCACTCTCTCCCGTATTGTCCTCTCTACCACCTGTGCGCTATTTCTCTGCATGTAGTGCACTCTCCCCCTGTGCAATCTCTCTCCCCCATGCACTCTCCCCCTGTGCACTCTCTCTACCACCTGTGTGCTCTTTCTCTGTCTCTAGTGCGCTCTTCCCGTGTGCTGTCTTTTCCCCTCTGTGCTCTCTTCTTTGAACTATTTTCTCCCTTTTGCGCTCTCCCCCCGTGTGCTTTCTCTCTCCCCCTGTGCTGTCTTCTCCCCTTGTGTGCTCCTTCCCCGGAAGCCAGGTCGCCGCATGAGTAAGTGTGCACCACAGAGGGATAGATGTGGGGGAGGATGGTAGCATGGAGTTGCAGGACAGTGAGGTAGCTAGCTGGGTGACAGTTAGAAGGCGGGGTAGAAAGAAGAGTGTCAGGGAGGTTAGCCCTGATCTGGCACACCCCAATAAAGTTGCTAAGTTGGCAGAAGAGGGGGGTGAGAGTTCAGGGATAGCACTGCTGCAGCTGGACATGTCCTCTGAAAGCCGGAGGAGTGTCAGCTCCAGTAAGGGGGAAAATAGGAGAGAAGGGCAGGCCAGACAGGTGCTGGTAGTGGGGGACTCAATTACTAGGGGAACAGATAGGGCAATCTGTCACAAAGACAGGGATCGTCGAACAGTGTGCTGCCTACCTGGCGCTAGAGTCTGGCACATCGCTGATCGGGTTGACAGATTACTGTGAGGGGCTGGGGAGGACCCAGCGGTCATGGTGCACATTGACACAAATGACAACGTTAGAGGTAGGTGGAAGGTCCTTAAAGATGATTTCAGGGAATTAGGCTGCAAGCTTAAGGCAAGGACCTCCAAGGTAATATATTCTCTGAAATACTGCTTGTACCACGTGCCACACCAGAGAGACAACGGGAGATTAGGGAGATAAATAAGTGGCTCAGGAATTGGTGTAGGAAGGAGGAGTTTGGGTTCCTGGAGAACTGGGCCGACTTCTCTGTTGGCTACAGGTTCTATGCTAGGGACGGGCTGCACCTCAATGGGGAGGGTGCAGCTGTGCTGGGTGAGAAAATGGCTAGAAGGTTGGAGGAGTGTTTAAACTAGGGATTAGGGAGCAGGGTATTAATTGTACAGGAGGGGAAGATAGTGTAAATAGTAACCTGGGCACAAGTAATAAAATTGAGGGTGGAATGGGGGGTGGGGTTAGAACAGTCAATATAGTAGGAAGGAATAGAGGTAATGAGAGATGCATAAAGTGCATACACTAATGCCAGAAGCCTCACCAGCAAAATGGAGGAATTCGAATTGATTTTGTTGGAAAATAATTATGACATGGTGGGGATATTGGAGACATGGCTGGACGAGAGCCATGACTGGACTGTTAATTTACAGGGCTATAGTCTGTTCAGAAATGACCGTACAAATAAGCGAGGGGGAGGTGTATGTTTATACGTAAAATCATCCTTAAAACCCATCCTGCGTGATGATATAGGTGAATCTAATGGAAATGTAGAATCTCTCTGGGTGGAGATAAGGGGTGGGGGATAAAAATAATAAATTACTAATAGGGGTTTGTTATAAGTGCCCAACAATAATGGAAGTGGAGGAGATTATCCTCATAAAGCAAATAGATGAAGCAGCGACTCAGGGAGAAGTTATTATTATGGGGCCTTCAACTACCCTGAAATACATTGGGGAACAGAAACCTGCAGTTCTAGCAAAGGTAATAGGTTTTTGACAACTATGAGAGACAATTACCTTTCACAACTGATTCAGGACCCAACAAGAAGGGGGGCACTGCTGGACCTAATATTAACCAACAGGCCAGACCACATATCAAATATACGGGTTGGAGGTCACTTGGGTAATAGTGATCACAAAATAATAAGTTTTCAAGTGTCCTTTAATAAGATGTGTAGTAGAGGGGCTACAAGGACACTAAACTTCAGGAAGGCAAATTTCCAACGGTTGAGAGATGTTCTAAGGCTGGCTTCACATTAGCGTATGGAACGCTGCGTACCAAACGCAGCCAAACGCTTGCGGGCATGCATTCCTATGTTTAACATGGGAACGCATGTGCCTGCGTATGGCTGCGTTTGGCAGCATTTGCGTTCGGATGCGCATATTTTATGCGCCCTCCGACCACACTCCAAACGCAGCTTGCAGCATCTTTTTGTGCGTTCGCGGCGCTTGCTCTATCTGCAAGCGCCTGCAAGCGACAAAAAATGCATTGATCTCAATGGGTCCGCAGTGTCTTCTGCATGACACCGCAGAAGAACGCTGCGGATCACATTGAGATCTCTCCCGGTGGCCGCCGGTGATGTCACAGGAGCTCACCGACAGCCACCGGGAGATCAGCTGGAGCCTCTGATGGTCTCCTCCTCCCCGCCGCCGATAATGTGCTAGCGATGTCGGCGGGGAGAACAGCTGATTTGACAGCTGTTTGAATCTTCCCGCGCCGACATCTCCTCTCGGTGTCAGCGCGGGAGATTCAAACAGCTGTCAAATCAGCTGTTCTCCCCGCCGACACATCCCGGAGCTTACCGGCGGCGGGTTGGAGGAGATCTCCAGCGCAGATCTCCGCCTCCGGCCCGCCCCCGGACAATGCCGATTGGCTGACGGGCTGCACAGTGATGTGTCCGCAGGCGGACATTATCCGCTGCGGACACATCATTTGGACCCTGCTTTTGACAGCGTTTGTGTCTGCATGCCATCAGCATGCAGACACAAACGCTAATGTGAAGCCAGCCTTAGTGCAATAGACTGGGACGATATCCTGAGACACAAAAGTACACAAAGTAAATGGGAGACGTTTATTAACATCCTGAATAGGGCCTGTGCACAATATATACTCTATGGGAATAAGCATGCTAGAAACAGGAGAAAACCACTATAACTAAATAAGGCTGTAAGGGGCACAATAATTGACAAAAAGAAAGCATTTAGGGTATTAAAGCAAGTAGGTAGTGATGAGGCATTAAGTAAATACAGAAAATTAAATAACATTTGTAAAAAGCAAATCAAGGCAGCAAAGATTGAGACAGAGAGACTCATTG
>JARQOC010000010.1:141395379-141428460 GCA_033576535.1 Allobates femoralis
TTTCTATCTATCTATCTATCTATCTATCTATCTATCTATCTTTCTATATCTATCTATCTTTCTATCTATATCTATCTATCTTTCTCTCTATCTATCTATCTATCTTTCTATCTATCTTTCTATCTATCTATCTATCTATCTATCTATCTATCTATCTATCTATCTCTATGTATCTATCTATCTATCTATCTATCTATCTCTATCTATATCTATATCTCTCTCTCCCTCTCTTTCTCTCCCTCTCTCTCTCCCTCTCTCTCTCCCTCTCTCTCTCCCAGATTCTAGACTTCCCATTCTTTAGAATCGGGCTCACAGCTAGTTATTCATAATAGCCTTTGTGCCGGTTGATTCCCCAGCGCTCACACAAATACCTATCCCTTTTTTTGAAATGCACTTGGGCATAGGAAACAAAAGGTATAATTATGTGCTTAATTGTAAAACACTGGGCAAAACTATCACTGAAAAAGACCTGGGTGTATGGGTAGATGACAAACTCACATTTAGTGGCCATTGTCAGGCAGCTTCTGCAAAGGCAAATAAAATAATGGGATGCATTAAAAAAGACATAGATGCTCATGAGGAGAACATAATTTTACCTCTATACAAGTCACTAGTGGGACCACATTTAGAATACTGTGTACAATTCTGGTCTCCGGTGTATAAGAAAGACATAGCTGAATTAGAGCGGGTACAGAGAAGAGCGACAAAAGTCATTAGAGGACTGAGGGGTCTGCAATACCAAGACAGGTTATTAAACTTGGGGTTATTTAGCTTGGAAAAACGAAGGCTTAGGGGTGATCTTATATATGTATAAATATATGAGGGGACAGTACATGTATAAATATATGAGGGGACAGTACAGAGACCATTTTAATGATGTCTTTACTCTAAGGCCTGAGACGGGGACAAGGGGGCATCCTCTACGTCTGGAGGAAAGACGGTTTAATCATAATAACAGACGTGGATTCTTTACTGTAAGAGCAGTGAGACTATGGAACTCTCTGCCACATAATGTTGTAATGAGGGATTCACTACTAACATTTAAGAAGGGCCTGGATGCCTTTCTTGAATACTATAATATTACCAGCTATATATACTAGATTCTTTGATAGGGCGTTGATCCAGGGAATTAGTCTGATTGCTATATCTGGAGTCAGGAAGGAATTTTTTCCCCCAATGTGGAGCTAGTGTTTCCACGTGTTTTTTTTTTTTTGCCTTCCTCTGGATCAACATGCTAGGCTATGGGTTGAACTAGATGGAATTAAAGTCTTCCTTCAACCTTAAAAACTATGTTACTATGTTACTATGTTACTATGTGCTATGTGTTACTATGTTACTATCCTGCGAGCAGGAACCTTGATGAGGGTCTCAGCTATGTTTCTCAAGTCCGGTAACCACTTCAAATCATTCGGGCAAGCGTGCAAGTCACAAGTAATGAGACGAACACAGAATCCGTTCCAAATCTTGCTCCTGCCTAAGCCCATGAGAATAAGCACTGCGCAGAAGTTTATTGACACACACATATTTATACAGGAATGCAAGGGGTGTTAGCAGACGGGTTAATACTGAAGTATTCTGTAATGGTGGGTTTACACACACCAATCATTGTATCCAATATCTGAACAGATCTCTGGTTGCAGTGAAATCATGGACAGATTGCTCCATGTTGTACACAGCCACAAAATGGAACTATGTGTCCATGATTTCACTGCAACCAGAGATCTGTTCAGATATTGGATACAATGATTGGTGTGTGTAAACCCACCATAAGATTATCAGTCCTTGATTGGTTAGTCCTTGCTGAATTATTCTAATATCTGAATTCCTCCTCTTCAGGGAGTAGTCGGATCTTGGGCGTAGCACAGGGTACAGGCGCCATCTTGGATGTTGTATAGCAGGCAGCATGGCACATCACATGGTCACATCACATGACATATCTAGTCATTATTTATGTAAGGAAAAGTTGTGATATTTTCACCTATAACGACACTTCATATCACTGTAATGGATGTTTTGTCTGGGTGTGTGCACGAGAAGATTCAGTCGGATTCTACATAGTTAGAAGGGGTTAATCAGCATTTCAATTACAGCTACCAAGGTTAGTATTCCATTCTGGCACATTCATTTACTGCAAACTTTGCTCTACACACAACAGAAAGAAGCAGTATATGACCTTGAGAAAGAACACAGTATTCCTGATTAGGGAGCGTGAAAGGGAGGGGAAACAGAGAGTGAATTGTGATCAAATGAGAACAAAAAATCATGCTGTAAGTATTGTAAAATACTTGAATGGCTCTATAGGCTATATACATTATTTAACTATTCATTGCCATAACGCCTCCATCCTCAACAATCCTCCCTAAAATACACAACCTTTCCCTAAAGACCTATGATCTATGATTTACCTCTATGCACAAGAGTTCCTTTTCTTTATTTCACCTCTATGGCAACAGGTCATCCCTTCGGATGCACTCCTGCTTAAAGGGCTTTTTAGTGCATGAGGGGTCCATCTTCTTTCGCCCTACCTTTTAAACAAGAGGGGTGGATTGATAATGGACACTTGAGGTCATCAGCGGTATTTCTTCCCTTCCCAGTATATCACAATTTTCCAGGGTAACCTTTCCCAAGTTCTGATAGCTTCCCTGTATCTCAACCGGATATAACTCCTTTGTTGTTGACTCTACTGTTTTGGCCAGTCCTCTCCTTATACAGGGGATTATACATGTTGACATTAGAATCAAGACTATCATGACCCCTAGGATAGCTGCTCCTATCTGGACCAGTAACTGTTTCCACTGTTTGGTCCATGAGAACCATTCCTCTCAAGGTTGGTTTACACCCGAATTTTCCTTAAGCTCTGTTGCCAAATTCCTGATCTTATTTATGGCTATGGCGGCTTTTCCGTCTACCCCAGTATGGTCTGGAATATGCGTACCCAAAACATGGCATAGACCTCTCCTTTCTCGGCTAGTAACATATCAACAGCTGTTCTAGTCTGGAGAGCCATTTTGGATGTGGCTGCTAACTGCTCCTGGATACCCTCTAAAGAGTCTCGGGTATAATTTACAAACCTCTGCTGGTTGTAATACAAATAGTTGATTCAGTCTGTATTCTTATTCACCGATATAAAGAGCAGAAGGGATTCAAATCCTGCAGCTATCTGATCTCTTGCTTTAAATTCATTAGGGACTCCCCTAGCCACTTTTATGCTATCTATATAAACCCATGGGTCTAAACTACCTCCCGGTGCCTCAACTGATCTCTTCTTCCTTGTTTCTTCAGGTCTGGTATTGTCTATCTGTGGGATTGGATCGTAGGGAATTATTCTGAAAGGCATTACTGCTTTGACTAGAGTACATTGCCCTTTCCACATAGGGGGTAATTTTGCCCTTAATTTCATATCTGCACACAACCAGTAAATGTCAAACAGTGACTTTGTATGATTAATCAAGAGTTCAGATGATATATTGACTTCTTGATGACAAAATCCTACAGGAAACGTATTCATATCTTTTCCTTCCTCTCCACCTAGACTATTATTTCTATTGAGGGTCTAGATGGTTTGTTGTTAAGTAATGGTGTGTAGTCTAGACAGTCAGTGGTGTTCTCCCCTCTTAGTAATTGCATTAGACATTCTATCTGGTCCCTGGGTATGTGGTAAGGGACTGTCCCCAAATGCACTCTGGATGCTGCACAAGCTATACATGCTGAGACATTTTGACTCCTGGTGGTATATCTTAACCATTCCAGCCACAGGTTTCGAGTAACATAACTACCTGTTTCAACTGCTAAAGCATCTTCCCAAGTTAATCCTGGAACCGGGACAACCTCTTTTATGATTTCATTCAATTTTTCCTTTCCAGAGATAGGTGTGGTTTTATTTACCTTTGGTTTTTCAGTTAAGTCTTTAAATTGTATCCAACCCAACCATAGACCCACAGCTGCATCATTAAGGGTGTACATTCCCAGGACATATGTACCTAGATAATCTTTCTGGCATTGTCAAGGTTTATAATAAGGGGTCTACATGTCTTTGAACTCCAATCACAACCCAGGGTTCCCGCTAGGGAATGATGACCCACAGCAGTAAGGGTTAGTTGAGCAATTAGGCTCCTCCCCTTCTTGTCCTTTCTGTTGAGGGCCTCAGTAGGTCTGTACCCCCAATCTTCCCCTGTATTCCAGGCAACATCACTCCATGAATAACAGTTGTAATTCCCCATTCTAGTTACACAAATATAATATTGTGGTTGTCCCTTTCTCATAGGCCATTTAGTAGGGCATTTTACTACATCACAATAATCTATCTTCCAGGTATTTGTCTCCTGTGTAAGATCTACCCACAATATAGATGCAGTACCTGGGTATTTTACAGTATCATCAGGAGCATCAGCATTTTGCACTTTAATAGCATTTGAAAAACTTATAAAAAGGATATATAGTATCAGCAAGCTGTAGATGGTGGGTCCACCTTTTTTGCAGTGTGAAGCGTGGATCCATGTTGGCTTTCCGTCAAGTTTCACCAAGGTGGGTGTTGTCAGTAGCACTTGGTAGGGCCCGCCAAATCTTGACTCGAGACAGGTTCGTCTGAGATGCCACTTCACTCGCACCCAATCACCAGGTTTAATGGAGTGAGTCTCCTGGTCCTCTGATGGATCTGGAATAGAAGATAAAACTGCAGAAGATATGTTAGCTAGTTCCCGGGACAACTCTATTACAAATTGTACTGTTCTGTCATGGCTCTTGGTGAGTTCCTGCGTCTCTATCTGTCGGGGTTGTGGTGTCTTTCCAAAGAGTATCTCGTACGAGGTCAGGCCATGTTTTCCCTGAGGGGTGTGTCTTACATGGTACAGGGCTAGTGGCAACAATTCTACCCATGTCAAGGGACTTTCCTGACTCATTTTCCCTAGCTTGTTTTTGAGGGTAGCATTCATTCTCTCCACTTTCCCTGAACTTTGTGGATGTGTAGGCCTACATCTGCCCCCAACATATGCCATAGTTCCTGGTAGACCTGTGCTGTGAAGGCAGGGCTCTGGTCACTTTCCACAACCTCTGGTATCCCGAATCTGCAGGCTGTCTCCACCATGAGTTTCTTTGCAGTTGTCTTGGCTGTCATATTGGCCACAGGGTATGTTTCTGGCCACCTGGAAAACATGTCCACCATCACCAGTACATATTCATATTTCCCGCTCTTTGGCATCTGGATATGGTCAACTTGGATCCTTTGAAATGGGTATTGGGGTTTGGCCAGATGTTTTGCAGGTACTTTTTCTGTTTTTCCTGGATTGAAGGCATTACAAATCTGGCATGCCCTGTTTTAAGCTGTCAAAGTGGTAAGGATCCCAGGAGCATGATAAAACTTCCTCACCAGTGCCCATGCCTGATTCTTCCCTCTGTGTGTTGCTCCATGTGCCCATGCTGCAATAGCTGGGTACATTCTTCTAGGTAAATAGGGATGTCCATCTTTTTGCCATAGGTTCTGCTTGCATTTCGCTCCTTGCTTCTTCCACTCATCTCTTTCTCGTCTGGAGATATGTACCTGTTCAGCCAGGAGTTTATCTGCAGGGGTCCTTCCCATACCAGCATTTTGTGACACCTTTCACTCTCTAATCAGTCCGAAAGTGCAGGCCCCCATCACTGACCTCTGTGCTGATGATCTGGCCTCTTACTTCACAGAGAAAATAGAAAACATCCGTCAGGAAATCAGCTCCCAACCTTCAAGTGTTGTTACTCCCATCTGTCCCTACATCCCCTCTGGCTCACTCTCCATTTTTGACCCAGCCACAGAAGAAGAAGTCTCCAGGCTCCTCTCGTCCTCATGTCCCACTACATGCACCTCTGACCCCATTCCCTCACACCTTCTCCAGACCCTCTCTCCAGTGGTCACCACTCACTTAACCACAATCTTCAATCTCTCCCTCTCTACTGGCATCTTCCCCTCCTCCTTCAAACACTCTATTATTACTCCACTTCTAGAGAAAACATCCCTTGACCCATCCTGCACAAATAACTACAGACCTGTCTCCAATCTCCCCTTCATCTCAAAACTCCTGGAGCGCCTGGTCTACACACCCCTCACCCATTACCTCGCCACTGACTCTCTTTTAGATCCATTGCAGTCTGCCCCTTACACTCTACAGAAACTGCCCTTATCAAAGTGACCAATGACCTTCTGACAGCAAAACATAATGGTGACCATTCTCTGCTTATCCTTCTTGACCTCTCTGCAGCTTTTGACACTGTTGACCACCATCTACTACTCGCTATGCTGCACTCCATTAGCATCAAGGACACGGCTCCCTCCTGGTTCTCTTCCTATCTTTCTGACCGCTCTTTCAGCGTATCATTCTCTGGCTCCACTTCCTCCCCTTTTCCCCTCACTATTGGGGTCCCTCAGGGTTCAGTCCATGGACCTCTTCTCTTCTCTCTCTACACAGCCCCGATCGGACAAACCATAAGCACATTTGGCTTCCAGTACCATCTCTATGCTGATGACACACAACTATACACTTCAGCCCCTGACCTTACTCCCGCTCTAATAAAGAACACCAATGACTGTCTAACTGCAGTCTACAATATCATGTCCGCTCTCTATCTGAAACTCAACCTTTCCAAAACTGAACTTCTTCTGCTCCCACCCTCTGCCAACCTCCCTAAACCTGACATCTCTCTTTTGGTGTGCGGCACCATGATAACGTCTAGTCAGCAGGCTCGCTGTCTCTGTGTTTTGATGGACACTGATCTCTCCTTCACCCCATATATACAATCTCTCACCCGCTCCTGTCGCTTGCACCTGAAAAATATCTCCAGAATTCGCCCTTTCCTCACCATGGAAACAACTAAAACCCTCACCGTGGCCCTGATCCATTCCCGCCTTGACTACTGTAATTCTTTATTAGCTGGCCTCCCCCACAGTAAGCTTTCCCCTCTCCAGTCTATCCTCAATGCAGCAGCCAGGATCACCTATCTAGCAAACCGTTACTCAGATGTTACTGCTCTGTGCCAGTCACTGCATTGGCTACCCGTACACTATAGAATCCAATTCAAATTGCTCGTTGTCACCCACAAAGCTATTCATGGTGCGGCACCTCCTTACCTCTCCACCCTCATCTCTGTCTACCACCCCACCCGTCCCCTTCGCTCTGAACGTGACCTCAGACTAACATCGGCATTAATCCGAACCTCCCATTCCCGAGTCCAAGACTTCTCTCGAGCTGCACCAAACCTCTGGAATGCTCTACCCCAAGAAATTAGGACCATCCACAACTTGCATAGCTTCAGACGCTCCCTAAAAACACACCTCTTCAGGGTGGTCTATCCTTCTCCCTAACAGTAGTCATTTAGACATAAGATATTCATTGTTATAAGCCCCTGTACTTTGTGTTCCCATCCCGTCTTAGATTGTAAGCTCCTTCGAGCAGGGTCACCTTCATTTTTTGCCTTTTTATTGTATTTCCTAAGTTGATTCTATGTTTATTGTATGTAACTACTGTTCTGCATTACCTTTCTGTACCGTATATGTTTCTTATATGTACCATTGTACTGTAAAGCGCTGCGGAATATGTTGGCGCTATACAAAGAAAGTTTTATTATCATTATTATTATTATTATAAGGGATGAAAGATCCTGCCAGGTTGCAGCATATGTTTTCTGTATTTGAACAATCTTCCTGTAAAATGGCATCGGGTACATCTCTGGATCTGGTAGTTGCGCAATCAGGGTATTTGCCTGAACTGGTGTGAACTTAGCATACAGAAGGGGTTCCGTATCTGCATCATCTGGCCGAACTTGTGGTGGCGATGGCGGATAATCATCATCCTCCGAGTGATCCTCCTGCCTGGGGCGCTTCTTCCCTTTGGTGGGAGACACATACTGTTGGAGGGCTTCTTTGGTTGCTCTGACTATAGCATCTGTGGCAGAGACTATCCTGATTTCGGTTAAGTTAAGGTCCTCCATGGCAATAAGGGAAAGTACAGCTGCTACCACTGTCTTGGTATTAAGGGACAGAGGGAACCTGAAGATCCCCAAGGAGATCAGTGGCATTGCCAGACTCCTATCTTGTACTGTAGAGACAGGAACATAAGAGGCACATCTCATGGCATTTTGGACAGTCTCAGTGAGAACGGCTGTACAGCCAGAAACATCCTGAGGGTTATAGACTGGTCATACAGCATGAATGATAAGACGGGTGGGCAGATTCCCAGGGCCAGTGATTGCTATTGGGCCAGGTCTGACCTGTCCTGTGTTTGCTACAATATGGTTTGAATCTGTTTGGATTGCCTCTCCTCCCAGCTGCACTATTCTGTGAGCTATCCCTTCCCTGTGTGACAGGCTGCTGTTGGTTGCATTAACAATCATTCCTGTATGTTGTGTGGCTATATCTCCTCTCCCGACAGCAACTGAAATCTGGTTTCCCCCCTTGGTAAGATACATTTTTGTAAATATAGACTCATAAACTTTTCTAATATCTTCAGAAAAAAAAGAGCCGGGGGGGTTGTGCGTATTCATGCACAGAGGAAGCGGGGGGATGGGGATGCGAGGTCGAGTCAGGTTCCTCCAGTTCATTGAAAAATAGAGATGGAGGGGCTTTGGCTGCAGGGGTAGGATTAGAGGCGGACTGGGGTGGAGAATAATATGTTCCTTTGGCAGTGAGTACCGGATACAAGGGCGTTGTCCGTCTGCAATCGGGTATAGCAAGGGTATGCGGACGTCATTGCCCAGGGGTGTGGAGCCTCGCAAGCGCAACACCTCTCCCTCCAGTCAGGGTTCTGACATCCACATGTGTGGCATGTCCAGACATGTAGTTCTCTACGGGCACCATGGTAGGGTGGTGGCGCGTCGGGGGTTAAGGACAACACTGGGGGCTGGTCTGAGAGCAAACTGGCCGTCACAGGTGGGCTGGTCCCAGACGGTGTCGTGTTTGGAGATGGGTGTGGACTGACGTCCGTAGGTGGGCTGGCTGTGTCAGAGGAATGTAGGACACACACTTGTGGGCCGTCACATGTCATACAGATCTTAGGCTTTTCACGTAACACATAACCATACAGCATTACAGCCCCCTTTGCCCCTCCTTCCGCTTTAACCTCTTCATAGCCTTCTAACTGTGCTTGTTTGCTCTCACAGAGAAATTCCATAGCAGTCTCTAAGACTCCATTATCTTCTAAAATACCCTTAGACACCTGTATCATATGCTTCCACATACCAGGCTGGAGCCGCCCTTCTGGTGGCATTTCTGTCAATTTAAACAAGAAACCCGCATTTTTAAGATACTTTTTCCCCTCTCTCTCTCGGACCATAGTAATGGCTGTAGCTGCTCCCGGAGGGAGACTGTGTTTTTTCTTGAAAAGACGCAACATCTTTAGTCACGAACTGGTCTCTATCGGTGCAGCTGCTCACCGATCGGTATCAAAAACTCTTTGTACTACAGTACACCGGTTACAGCCTCTCTTTCTCTCGACCCCCGCTATGGACAACCAGGGTGGTTACCGTCACCTTACACACTCGTGCTCCAGCTGCACCCCTCTAGGATAACCACCACCGTCCCCCGATTCACAGGCAGGTTCTCACGTATACATGATATACATAGGACTTACCGTGATCCAGCGGGATTGATCAGTTCCCTTCGGTGGGCGGTGGGTCTCCGGCAGAGGCGCCGTGCGGGGCCACGGGGGCGCCTGGTTTCCTCACGGGGGTCCCTGTTCGGGCACCAATTGATGAGGGTCTCAGCTATGTTTCTCAAGTCTGTCAACCACTTCAAATCATTTGGGCAAGCATGCACGTCGCAAGTAATGAGACGGACACAGAATCCTTTCCAAATCTTGCTCCTGCCTAAGCCCATGAGAATAAGCACTGCGCAGAAGTTTATTGACACACACATATTTATACAGGAATGCAAGGGGTGTTAGCAGGCGGGTTAATACTGAAGTATTCTGTAAGATTATCAGTCCTTGATTGGTTAGTCCTTGCTGAATTATTCTAATATCTGAATTCCTCCTCTTTTTTTTATCACAATAAATTTTTATTGAGAAAAGTAGGTTAACAAGTAAAGAAATTTTACATTGAAGAGTATCGCCAGATAATCAATGTCAACAAAAGCACGTCACAATTCAACACATTTTCAATATCATTGAGGAGGAGCTGGGAGGGGAGGGGGGGGGGAGAATCAAGAAACTCACATTATCCTATGCAGAAAAAAAACATGTAATCATGTGAATTAACAACCTGTGATGCTAGGTAGAGGTTCAAAGATGTACACAACCTATAATTTTCCAAATATCAATCAATTAGGTGAGGGATTACATTTAGCCAGGGAGAGATGAAGCCATTGGGTGCGAGGCCCATAGTTTCCAGGCTTCTATTGTGGGCTCTCTATCGCTTCTAGTAAGCGCCAGGTGAAACTCGTGGGAGAAAATCAGGTTAAGTCTGTTTATCACTTCAGCGAGGGATGGAGGGGAGTCAGATTTCCACTTTGCGGCAATGCTCAATCTGGTTGCAATTAAAATGTATGTCAACGTTTTGCTAACTACAGCGGGAAAGTCACGGGCCCCTATGTGGAGTACTGCCAGTTGAAGAGTCAGTGGGATCTGAGTATCCAACACTTTAAAGCTTAATTCTGCTATTTGGTCCCAAAGCAAAGCAATTTTGGGACATGACCACCACATGTGAGATAGGTCACCTCTCTCACTGCACCCCCCAGCAGTTGGGCGAGAGGGAAGAGTTAAACTTTTGAAGCCGAGTCGGAGGGATATACCATCTCAAGTGTATCTTTTTTAGGTTCTCAAAATGTGAGATACATCTAGTTGATTTAGAGATAGTTTTCAGAGCTGCTTCCCAGTCATCCGAGCCGGATACAAAATTCAAATCTGCCTCCCACCTGTGCATATATGTCAATTTGTCAGGCGTGTCCAGATGCAGAAGGGCGGCATAAATAGTAGAAAAGCCCTTGTTTTTTTTTGGGTCTGAAAGTAGGAACATCTGAAATGGAGTCGGAGAGGAGAGCAAAACTCCCAACTCTCTACGGCACTGTTGGGACTGAAGAAAGTGTCTGAGTTGCATGTATTGTAGGAAGGCAGTGTCCAACGAGGGCGCTTCTCCAATTAGAGTATCAAATGATTTAAGTTTGTCAAAAGAGTATAGATCTGCCAGGTAATTTATCCCTGCCTGGGACCAGCGAGTCACATCCAGGGGGGGAACATGCAGTTTTAGAGACGAAAGAGGAATGCTAGACGTGGGCAACTTAGTCCAATACCTCGGGGAGTCTCTCCAGACTTCCACTAGAGTTTTAATTGAGGGCAGGGTTGACGACAGTGAGCCCTTCAGCGGAGAGAGGGACTCCGCAGCCAGTGTTCCCCTCAGGTCACAACCTCTAATTAAGTGGTTCTCTATCTGAAGCCATCTCAGTTGGTTAAGCTTCTCACTAACATTCCACCACGTTTTGGCCTCCTCCAAGATCACAGCTCTGTGGCATGATTTAACATCTGGGACTCCCATACCTCCCTGGTGCATCGGGAGAAACATAATTTTTTTGGTAATTCTGGGATTCTTTTTTGCCCAAATATAGGCATTCACTAGCTTTTGAATTATCGTCAAGTATTTACTAGGTATCTTGAAGGGAATGCACCTAAGAAGGTAGAGGATTTTTGGAGAAGAACCATGCGGCACGCCTGGATTCTGGCCATCCAGGAAAGCTCTAGGGTCATATGTTCCTTTAAGGCCTTCTGCAGAGCCTGTTTAAGACCATCCATATTCACGGGAACAACCCTGGAGGAGGAACAAAGAGTAACTCCCAAGTATGGTATGCCTTTCAGGCACCACTGAAAAGGGTACGAGGCCTGAAGTCTGGATGCAAGGTTAGGGGGGACACAAATTGGCAGAGCTACTGATTTCGAGCCATTGAGTTTGTAAAATGACAGTCTAGAAAAGGTCGTCAGAGTTGACATTATAGCTTGGAAGGATGTGTCAAGGTCCGTGCTTATTATGATTATGTCGTCTGCGTATAGACCAATCTTATGGACAGAGTCCCCAACTTGGATACCCGAAATCCGAGAGTCTGCTCGGATCCATGCCGCCAATGGCTCCACCACTAAAGCGAATATTATCGGGGAGAGAGGACAACCCTGTCTGGTCCCATTTGTAATCAGTAACCTCCGTGACAAGAACCCCGAGGAGAGGACCCTTGCACCGGGGTTGGAATACAAGGCGAGAATGGCTGACAGGATCGGACCGACAAATCCGAATTTCCCCAGCACCGCCCAAAGGTATCCCCAGTGCACCCTATCAAACGCTTTTTCGGCGTCTAGAGAAATGAATGCACTGTGAACCCCCCGGGACTCCGCCACCCCAATGAGGTCCAATACCCGTCTGGTTCCGTCCTTCGCTTGCCTCCCCGCCACAAAACCCACCTGGTCCGGCCCCACCAACAAGGGAAGAACAGGCGCAAGTCTACAAACAATCAGCTTGGAGTAGATTTTCAAATCACAATTGAGAAGAGAAATCGGCCTGTAGTTCCCCGGTCGGTCTGGGGCCTTCCCAGGTTTGGGGATCGTGGAAATAGTCGCCTCCAGAAGTGTGGCCGAGATGGATCCTCTGGCTCCCCAGAAAGTAAACAGCCGTTTTAAGTAGGGCGTCATTGACCCGAAAAGGATTTGTAGTAGACATTCGGGAATCCGTCGGGTCCCGAGGCAGACAAAGCTTTTAGTGAAGAAATGACTTTGCTAATCTCGGTGTCCGAGAATGGGGCATTTACTTCGGCCAGTTGGTCCGAGGAAAGGGAAGGTAAATTTAACTTGGCCAAGAATTCACTAATTTCCAATGGAATTGGCTGCGGAGTATCTCGGTCGCTATTTAAATTGTAGAGTCTCTCATAGAAACCAGCAAAGATTTCCGCAATGTCTGCAGGGTTGCGCACCTCTGACCCCCTCTCGTCTCTCATAACTGCAATCATGGACTTCGCGGCTCTTTTTTTGATGCGCCTCGCCAGCACCGCCCCCGCTCTGTCACCCTCAGTGTAATCCACTCTTTTCAGGGATCTAAGTCCTTTCTCATATTGGCTCAGCAGTAGGGCTCTTAGTTGGTTACGTATTTGAAAAATCTCTGAGGTTAGGGCAGGAGAGGGGCTCAGCTTGTTTGATGCCTCAGCCTGTTCTAATTTAAGGATCAGGCCAGAATGGAGCGCTTCCCGATGACGCTTCAGTTGAGAGGATTTTTGGATAAACAGGCCACGAATGCCTGCCTTATGGGATTCCCAGAGGGTCTCATCAGAGACCTCCTGGTTGTCATTCAGGACAAAATATTCTGATATGTTTTTGGCAAATTCGTCCTGGCCTCCCCGATCAGACAACAGGTCTGCGTTCAGCCTCCAGGGCGGGGTGAGGGCCCCCCACTGCCCAGTCTCAGCTCCAGGTACACTGGAGCGTGGTCCGACCAGGTGATCAGTCCTATCTCCGCACAGACACAGGCCGAAAGCGTCTGATCGTCAACCAAGAAAAAATCAATTCTGGCATACGATCTATGTCTGTGGGAGAAGAAGGAATAATCTCTTTCGTTGGCGTGTTGGTATCGCCACAAATCATGGAGCCGGAGCTCCCGGCAAAGAGGCCCCAGCTCCCGCCCCCTCCTCAACGGACCAGCCGAGGAGTCCATTAGACGATTCATCACTGAATTAAAGTCACCTGTCACCACACAAAGGCCTCGGGACTCCGTCCTGACTTTCTCCAATACCGTACGGGCAAATTTAATCTGGGCTTCGTTAGGGCTGTATATGTTAGAAATCGTGACCTCCCTCCCTCCTATTGTACAAATAAGGATGAGAAAACGACCATTAGGGTCTGCCACCACCCTCTGCATCTGGAACTGCACAGTGTTTTTGATCATAATGCAAACACCTGCTTTCTTAGCTGCGTGATTTGCAAAGAAAATGTGAGGGAACGATTTGTGGTGTAAACGTGCATTATCCGCCTCCAATAAGTGAGTCTCTTGTATACAGAAGATGTCTGCCTTACATCTGCAGGCCTCCTTCCACAAGAAAGACCTCTTTATGGGAGAGTTTAACCCCTTAGTATTCAATGTTACAATTTTCACATTCATGCTATCTGCTCAGGTCTCCCACACCTCTCAGAAATTATGCAGGTCCGTAACTTGGACCTCAACAGTAGGGGAGAGAGAACAGAGAGGTACAGGGGAGAAGCAAAGAGACACAGGGAGACTGGGTAGGGGAGGGGAGTTGGAGAGACGTAAAAGGGGAAAAAGAGGGAAGAGAGGAATAAGAACAAGAAACAGGGGAGACAACAGGGGTAAGACCAAAACAATATCAATCAAATTTCAGCCGTGTTCTGAAATAACAATCAGCAGGAGCTTCCACTCCCAATGGGGGAAAAAGAAAACTGCTCTTATCTGCCTCTGACCCCCCGCAAACCAACACACCTTGGCCACGGCAGGCAGAGGCGGAAGACACTGTTCACTACTATAGAGGGGAACTGAAAAATATAAAGAAGAGAAAAAAACAAGAAAACGTCCACCCTCTCTGGAACAGTGGGAGCCAGGCTGAGACCCAGCCTATCGTTATGAGCTTCTCAAAACTTCTCAAAACACCATGTTCATTTACCCCCATCTCTGGATGGGGAAAGGGGTTCGCTTCGGTTTGGGGAGTTCTTCTTTTGTCCACCCGAGGGACAAGGAGAAGTAGATCCGTGAGAGGAAGGGGTGAGGTTCCAGTCCCTAATGGCCCTCCCAAGTCTAGTCGGTGATGAGAATACCTGCCTCATTCCTTTATAACGATATATAACTTTCACAGGTGACCCCCACATATATTGGATCCCTCTGTCTCTGAGGATCCGGCAATGAGGGGCAAACTCTCTTCTCCTGGCGAGGGTGCCAGGGGAGAGGTCAGGGTAGATTTCCACCTTTTTGAAGGGGTCAGGAAGCTGTGGCCGTTGTCTCAGAGCTTGAAGTAATTGGTCTCTGAGTTTTGGAAGAGAAAAGGCCACTAGAATGTCTCTGGGCACCTCTTTGCTCAGCTTAGGAGATCTAGGTAGGCGAAAGATTTTGTCCACTGTGAGCTCAGAGGCTGGGGTGTCAGGTAACACAGACTGCAGCAGTTCTCCCACAAGGTTTTGGATGTTTTCAGACTCTCCTCCTTCAGTTATTCCCCTGATCTTCACATTTCCCCTCCTGAGTTTATCCTCCATATCCCACAACTGTGCCTTCAGGGAGCCAACCTCAGTGTCCATAGCAGTGTAATCATCTGCAAGTTGATTGTGTGCTGAGGCATACTCTGCCATTTTGCTTTCTAAATGTCCCGTTCTTTCTCCTAGGGCAGCTATCTCCTTTCTCATCTGAGAGACCATCCCCCTCATATCTTCCTGAAGGGAACGACGCAGGCTTCCCAGCAGAGCCTTTAGGCAGCCCTGTGTGACCAGAGCCTCATCTCCCCCTCCTTCCTCCCAGTCAGAGCCTGCACCAGACATGCAGGAAGATCTAGTATGGGGAGGGGATCGACGTGGTGATCCTGGGGTCGGTGCCATTTTACCTCTCTGTCCCCGCTGATTTTCGGCTCCAAAGAAGTCCAGGACTGACTGGGAGTCCTCCCTGCGGCGATTTCCCGGTTTCGGCATTCAGGAGGCTCAGGTAGGTGGCCGGAGTCACAGGGGGTATATTTCACCGTTATGAGGCTCAGTCTTCTGCAGTTAAGTGCCGATATTTAGGCTGGGTCTGAGGAGCTCCTTCAGTGTGCGACCTGCACCATCGGCTCCAGGACACGCCCCCCTGAATTCCTCCTCTTCAGGGAGTAGCCGGATCTTGGGCGTAGCACAGGGTACAGGCGCCATCTTGGATGTTATATAGCATAGGATGTATAGCAGGCAGCATGGCACATCACATGGTCACATCACATGACATATCTAGTTATTATTTATGTAAGGAAAAGTTGTGATATTTTCACCTATAACGACACTTCATATCACTTATCACTGTAATGGATGTTTTGTCTGGGTGAGTGCACGAGAAGATTCAGTCGGATTCTACATAGTTAGAAGGGGTTAATCAGCATTTCAATTACAGCTACCAAGGTTAGTATCCCATTCTGGCCCATTCATTTACTGCAAACTTTGCTCTACACACAACAGAAAGAAGCAGTATATGACCTTGAGAAAGAACAGAGTATTCCTGATTAGGGAGCGTGAAAGGGAGGGGAAGCAGAGAGTGAATTGTGATCAAATGAGAACAAAAAATCATGCTGTAAGTATAATACTTGAATGGCTCTATAGGCTATATACATTATTTAACTATTCATTGCCATAACGCCTCCATTCTCAACAATCTGACTCCTCACGGTTTCAGAAATTATGTATTTTTTTTGGTCTCATATTGTCTATATTGTATTTTATCATATTACTAGCTGTACTACCCGGCTACGCCCGGGTTAATAAATAACTGCTGTTAGCTATAACAAAATACAATTTGAATGTCATATTAATGACCTGTAGGAAAATAGAAGCTGAGCTGTGATTGGTTGCTATAGGCAGCCTGATAAATTTCCAGCCAATAGTAAACCCTCCCCCCGGCCGGGTAGTTTATGTTACCTCACACATACACATAATAGACAGCTCATGTGACTGACATCTGCCTTAATTCCCTATATGGCACATGTGTTGCACATTGGCTGTTTTTAATCAGATGTTTATTTTTGGAAATTAAACATACCATGAGGCGAGTTGTGTGAGGCGATTTGTGCACATCTGTGTGGTGTGTGTGTCCCTGGGGTGTGTGTGTACCTGGGGTGTGTGTGTGTGCCAGTGGTGTGCATGTGTCCCTGTGGGGGGCTCCCTGTGGTGTGTGTACTTTTGGGGGGGAGGGGTGTCCCTGTGGTGTGTGTCCTTGTGGGGGGAGGGGTGTCTCTGTGGTGTGTGTCCATCCCTATTGGGTCTGTGTGTTCCTGTGGGGTGTGTGTGTGTCTCTGTGTCCCTGTGGGGTGTGTATGTGTGTATGTCCCTGTGTGGTTTTGTCCCTGTGGGGTGAGTGCATGTGTCCTTATAGGGTGTGTATGTGTGTGTGTCCCTGTGGGGGGTGTCTGTGTTGTGTGTGTCTCTTTGTGGTGTGTGTGTTTGTGTTCAGGTACGTGGTGAGTATCCAATGTTGGGACTCCACCTTAGCTGATACTCTTTGTGTGCATGTGGTGTGTATACATGACCCTGTGCATGGTGAATATTCCATGTCAGGGCCCCACCTTAGTGACTATATGCTGGTATATGCTGTTAGTCTTTGGTGCTGTCATTAAGCCCCTCTCATTCACAACTGTCAACTGGTTACTGTCACTTTCTCTTCATTATGTAGATAGGGCCAAAATTGTTTGGTGAATTGGAATGCGCGGGGTTAAAATTTCACCTCACAACATAGCCTATGACGCTCCCGGGGTCCAGACGTGTGAATGTGCAAAATTTTGTGGCTGTAGCTGGCAGCTGTCGATTTTCCGCCCACTCCTTTCCTTTTACTTTTTCCCCATTATGTAGATAGGGGCAAAATTGTTTGGAGAACTGGAATGCGCGGGTTAAACTTTCGCTTCACAACATAGCCTATGACGCTCTCGGGGTTCAGTCGTGTGACTGTGCAAAATTTTGTGGCTGTAGTTGCGACAGTGTAGATGCCAATCCCGGATATACACACATACATACACACACACATTCAGCTTTATATATTAGATTGTATTATATTATTGCATTGTTTTGTATTTTGTTGTATCGTATACCCTCTGAATTGTAAAGTGCAATGGAATATGTTGGCACTATATAAATAAAATTATTATTATTATTATTATTATTAGATTGGTTTGACATTATTTTTCTGTGCTTTAGATGTGTGAGATACCTGCTAGGCAGTTGCCTAGGGCCCTTCATCATTTTTTTTTTGTGGGTCAATAATTTGTATTAGGACCAATTTAATTTACCGTATATACTCGTGTATAAGCCGACCCGTGTATAAGCCGACCCCCCTACTTTTGCCCCCAAAACCTGGGAAAACCTATTGACTCGTGTATAAGCCGAGGGTGGACCCCAGCACAGGTATACAGCCCCCAGCAGTGTGGTATACAGCAGCCCCAGAGGTATATACAGCAGCCCCAGTAGTAGTATACAGCAGCAGCCCCAGTGGTATATACAGCAGCAGCTCCAGTAGTTAGTATACAGCAGCCCCAGAGGTATATACAGCAGCCCCAGTGGTAGTATACAGCATCCCCAGAGGTAGTATACAGCAGCCCCAGAGGTAGTATACAGCAGCCCCAGAGGTAGTATACAGCCCCAGTGGTAGTATACAGCAGCCACAGAGGTAGTATACAGTCCCAGTGGTAGTATACAGCAGCCCCAGTGGTATATACAGCCCCAGTGGTAGTATCCAGCAGCCCCAGTGGTATATACAGCCCCAGTGGTAGTATACAGCAGCCCCAGTGGTATATACAGCCCCAGTGGTAGTATACAGCAGCCCCAGTGGTATATACAGCCCCAGTGGTAGTATCCAGCAGCCCCAGTGGTATATACAGCCCCAGTGGTATATACAGCCCCAGTGGTAGTATCCAGCAGCCCCAGTGGTATAACAGCCCCAGTGGTAGTATACAGCAGCCCCAGTGGTATATACAGCCCCAGTGGTATATACAGCCCCAGTGGTAGTATCCAGCAGCCCCAGTGGTATATACAGCCCCAGTGGTAGTATACAGCAGCCCCAGTGGTATATACAGCTCCAGTGGTATATACAGCCCCAGTGGTAGTATACAGCAGCCCCAGTGGTATATACAGCCCCAATGGTAGTGTCCAGCAGCCCCAGTGGTATATACAGCCCCAGTGGTAGTATCCAGCAGCCCCAGTGGTATATACAGCCCCAGTGGTAGTGTCCAGCAGCCCCAGTGGTATATACAGCCCCAGTGGTAGTATCCAGCAGCCCCAGTGGTAGTGTCCAGCAGCCCCAGTGGTATATACAGCCGCAGTGGTAGTATCCAGCAGCCCCAGTGGTATATACAGCCCCAGTGGTAGTAAACAGCCCCCCCCCCCTCCTTATCATGTCACCCCCCAGGCTGCGGCAGCTGTCAAAATAACAAACACTTTATACATCACCTTCCAGCGCAGCTCCTCCGCTCCTCCGGTCCCGGCTTCTTCTTCCTTCTTGTGTGCCGGCTTCTGTGACCGCGCGCAGGAAATGACGTCATCTCCTGCGCCCGGTCACATGACACCGGCACAAGCAGGAAGATGCCGGGACCAGAGGAGCGGAGGAGCTGCGCCGGAAGGTGATGTATAAAGTGTTTGTTATTTTGACAGCTGCCGCAGCCTGGGGGAGACATGATAAGAAGGGGGGGGGCTGTTTATTACTCGTGGGGGACCGATAATAAGGAGGGGGGGGCTGTGTAGTGCAATATGCACGGCATCCCCCCGCCGCTGATGGACGGGGGGATGCCGTGCATATTCATTGCACTAATGAGGCGGCCCCACGTGACCGCCTGCGGTCACTGCGGCCCCCTCCTGCCTCCTCCAGCCACCGGTGCAGCCCCCCCCACAGCATACCGTATGACCCGTGTATAAGCCGAGGGGGGGACTTTTCAGCCCAATTTTTGGGCTGAAAAACTCGGCTTATACACGAGTATATACGGTAATAATTAACAAATTAATAGTTATCATAAATTGGAAACAGGTAAAGAAAAAGAAAAACAATTCCGTCAATCTTTTCTATTTACATTGAAGTTTTAATACTACACTTATCTAAGTGTACTTTCTCTTCATTATGTAGATAGGGCCAAAATTGTTTGGTGAATTGGAATGCGCGGGGTTAAAATTTCACCTCACAACATAGCCTATGACGCTCCCGGGGTCCAGACGTGTGAATGTGCAAAATTTTGTGGCTGTAGCTGGCAGCTGTCGATTTTCCGCCCACTCCTTTCCTTTTACTTTTTCCCCATTATGTAGATAGGGGCAAAATTGTTTGGAGAACTGGAATGCGCGGGGTTAAACTTTCGCTTCACAACATAGCCTATGACGCTCTCGGGGTTCAGACGTGTGACTGTGCAAAATTTTGTGGCTGTAGTTGCGACAGTGTAGATGCCAATCCCGGATATACACACATACATACACACACACATTCAGCTTTATATATTAGATTGTATTATATTATTGCATTGTTTTGTATTTTGTTGTATCGTATACCCTCTGAATTGTAAAGTGCAATGGAATATGTTGGCACTATATAAATAAAATTATTATTATTATTATTATTAGATTGGTTTGACATTATTTTTCTGTCCTTTAGATGTGTGAGATACCTGCTAGGCAGTTGCCTAGGGCCCTTCATCATTTTTTTTTTGTGGGTCAATAATTTGTATTAGGACCAATTTAATTTACCGTATATACTCGTGTATAAGCCGACCCCCTACTTTTGCCCCCAAAACCTGGGAAAACCTATTGACTCGTGTATAAGCCGAGGGTGGACCCCAGCACAGGTATACAGCCCCCAGCAGTGTGGTATACAGCAGCCACAGAGGTATATACAGCAGCCCCAGTAGTAGTATACAGCAGCAGCCCCAGTGGTATATACAGCAGCAGCTCCAGTAGTTAGTATACAGCAGCCCCAGAGGTATATACAGCAGCCCCAGTGGTAGTATACAGCATCCCCAGAGGTAGTATACAGCAGCCCCAGAGGTAGTATACAGCAGCCCCAGAGGTAGTATACAGCCCCAGTGGTAGTATACAGCAGCCACAGAGGTAGTATACAGTCCCAATGGTAGTATACAGCAGCCCCAGTGGTATATACAGCCCCAGTGGTAGTATCCAGCAGCCCCAGTGGTATATACAGCCCCAGTGGTAGTATACAGCAGCCCCAGTGGTATATACAGCCCCAGTGGTAGTATACAGCAGCCCCAGTGGTATATACAGCCCCAGTGGTAGTATCCAGCAGCCCCAGTGGTATATACAGCCCCAGTGGTATATACAGCCCCAGTGGTAGTATCCAGCAGCCCCAGTGGTATATACAGCCCCAGTGGTAGTATACAGCAGCCCCAGTAGTATATACAGCCCCAGTGGTATATACAGCCCCAGTGGTAGTATCCAGCAGCCCCAGTGGTATATACAGCCCCAGTGGTAGTATACAGCAGCCCCAGTGGTATATACAGCTCCAGTGGTATATACAGCCCCAGTGGTAGTATACAGCAGCCCCAGTGGTATATACAGCCCCAGTGGTAGTGTCCAGCAGCCCCAGTGGTATATACAGCCCCAGTGGTAGTATCCAGCAGCCCCAGTGGTATATACAGCCCCAGTGGTAGTGTCCAGCAGCCCCAGTGGTATATACAGCCCCAGTGGTAGTATCCAGCAGCCCCAGTGGTAGTGTCAAGCAGCCCCAGTGGTATATACAGCCCCAGTGGTAGTATCCAGCAGCCCCAGTGGTATATACAGCCCCAGTGGTAGTAAACAGCCCCCCCCTCCTTATCATGTCACCCCCTGCATCTTTTTCCACCTTTCTCTAGGTGGTTTTCAAATTTTACAGAGAATTTGAAGGGTTAAAGGGAACCAACCAGCAGGATTTAGGACTAAACCTGTCACATGGCCAGCCTCTGATTGGATGAAAACCACAGGTCCTTTATTCAGTTCTCCCGGTGCCTGGAATGAGGATATCATCGGTCACCATGGGCTCTCCGGAGGCTGAGAAAGTGTCTGTCTGTATGTGTCTTTGTGTGTGTCAGTCTTTGTGTGTCCCCTTAATTGTGCTGCATTTTTGTGCTGCCTTTGTATGTGCACAAACACAGCACAAGTGCAATAGGTTTGTGTCACTTTGGCTGCATTTGTGCACATATAAACACAGCTCAAAAGAGCACAGTGGGCACTCCGCCTTAAAGATTAGGATGGCCAAGTCAAAGTCCTGACTTTAATCCTATAGAACAGTTGTAGAAGAATCTGAAGTGAGCAGTTTATGGGAGAAACCCACCAAAATGACAGAGCTGAAGTTGTTTTACAGGGAGCAATGATTGTTCAGGTCTAATGGGGTTCAGCTATCTGAAGGTAAACTTATTAAAATGTAACTTTTATTTGATAATTAAAATAGGGAGATATGCCCTTTAAGCCAAAACGGTATGATGCTTTTCTAAAAAGGGGGGGGAAAGAGGGGAAGGTCACCCTGTTCTCTCCCTGGTACTTTCCCTGCCTGACAACGGAGTTTTAAACACCTAAAAAACCCCTAGTTGGTGTCCCCGTACCACGACGGCTAACCCTTCTGGTCCTGAACCAGACACTGACCACTCTGAAAGGGAGGGAGGACAAGAAGGTGGACAGGGTAGACAACGACCACCCAAAAGACAACCAAAAAAACAAAAAATGGAGGAACAAGAGGAAAGGGGGGAGAGGAAAAGGAGGATTTGGTGGAGGTGGGGGAGAGGATCCAGACGAGATGGGCCCAGACGGAGACGACCTGAGCCCACGAAGACCAACTTTTGGTTCTGGATCGGGTTTGCACTCGCGTTTTGCACCAGTTATTTCTGGACCCACTACTCTGGGGACTTATGTGACGGGACCTTTTTTAGGAAGGGACCCATACCCACTAAGGGGGAAAGTTTCAGAGCAGGGAGCACGTCAAAAACATTGAGTGCCAATAGAGTGATCAACCTCACTGACCACCATCTCTCCAATGATGAACTGAATGTACTTGCGAAGGGCCTCTCGTTTGTCCCAACGAATTATTACAATGACTTTGAGTGGGTTAAAGATCTTAACCTCTTCTCGAGGAAATTAAAATGGAAAAGGTTTTTTTAAGGTCACTGATGAAGAGAAGTGCCGCCAACTTGGGATAGAGGAGGATCTTGACACCTTCTCAGACCTTAGAAACCTGGCACAAGGTCAATCAGTGGGAGCCATTAAAGCACCTTTTACTGATTGTAGGCCCCCTAGCAAAAAGATGCCACCCAGTAGTGATGTAACAAGTATAGACATTTTTACCAGCCTGGTTACCAGTGATCTCAGAGAGTTGGGAAAAACTAGAAAAGAAGTATATTTCTCCAACCTATCTAAGAGTGAACGACATACTCTGGAGAATCTCACTAAAGATGAACAGCTGATCCTAAAACCGGCCGACAAAGGTGGAAACCTTGTCGTAATGGGGCATGACTGCTATAAAGAGATGTGTCTTCACATACTAGAGGACAGCACTACTTATGCCAGGCTGGATAAAGATCCTACTGATGGCTTCCAGAAAGACATACTGCAGGAGGGTTTTGACTCTGGTGTGATCTCTGACAGAGAGAGGAATTTTATTTTTAACAAATTTCCGGTTACCGCTGTGTTTTATGCTCTCCCGAAAATCCATAAGGGCCTCAACCCACTCAAGGGTAGACCCATAGTGTCTGGAATAAACTCCATCACCCAGAACTGTGGGATCTATGTAGATAAGATATTGAGAGAATTTGTGACCAGCTTACCCTCATATATTAGAGACACCCTTGATCTAATTGGTAAGCTCGATGGGATATCGGTGGGTGTAGATGTACAGTTGGCCTCCATTGACGTGGAGGCCCTGTACAGTAGCATTCCACATGAGAAGGGTTTGGAGGCCGTGAGTTACTATCTTAAAACTAGGGGAGTGCAATTTAAAGAGCATAGCGGGTTTGTCCTCTCCTTGTTATCCTACCTACTGACCCACAACTTCTTTCTCTTTAATGGGAGGTTCTACCACCAGCTCAGGGGCACGGCTATGCTAATTTGCTCCTGGGCTGGTGGGAGGACACTGTCATCTTCCCTGAAGACGGGACGGCTTGGTGGGCTCCCCGGATATTATTCTGGGGACGTTACATCGATGACGTTATGATCCTTTGGAGGGGAGGAAAAAACACCTTTGAGAGCTTCCTGAGGGAATTGAATGTAAATCAGGTGGGTCTGAGGTTCACATCTGAGTTCCAGGAGAGGTCGATTAACTTTTTGGACGTCACGATATATAAAGATGAGGGCGGTACTTTGCAGACCACGATGTATAGGAAACCTACGGCTACCAACGACCTCTTGAGGTGGGATAGCCACCACCCCAACAGTCTGAAAAGGGGAATCCCGAAAGGCCAGTACCTGCGAGCAAGACGCAACTGCTCAGAGACTGGAAAATTCCATTTGGAAGCAAGGGAGATGCAAAAACGCTTCCTGGAGAAGGGCTATCCCTCCTCAATCTTAAATGATGCTTTAAAAAATGCGATGGCTAGTGATCGGGAAACCCTTCTCAGACCAAGGGGAAGTTTGGTATCAGACAATACCGTGAGGATTATTGGGACTTATGACGACCGAGCAAGTGATGTGAGAAATATCCTTGAGAAACACTGGGGGGTACTCCTGGCGGATAAGGAGGTTGCCCCCTTTATTCCCAGGACACCAGCCATTACATATAGACGGGGGAGATCACTTAGGGACCAGTTGGTCCACAGTCACTATTCTCAACCAAAAAAACAGGGGACGTGGCTGGACAACCGTAAGAATGGAACATTTAAATGTGGCAAATGCATTTTTTGCAGTTTTGTCAAAAAGTCGTGCTCCTTCAAAAGTAGTACCACCGGGAAGGAGTACGAGATGAGACATTTTGGCAATTACAAAACGGAGGGGGTCGTGTATCTGTTTCAATGCACATGCCCGAAGGACTACATCGGGAAGACCAAGAGACCTTTCAAAAAACGCATTGGGGATCACTTGGGGGACATTCGAAATGAGAGGGACACCCCCATTGCACGCCACATCAGGGAGGTACATGGTGGGGACCTGAAATGTTTCAATTTTCGGATTATGGAAGTGGTAAATAAACCGTCTAGGGGTGGCGACTGGGATAAAATGATCCTCCAAAAAGAGACCAGGTGGATCTACCGTATGGAGTCGTCAGGGAGTGGTGGTCTGAATGAACAACTTACATTTACGCCTTTCCTCTAACATTGTCTACTCTCTCTGCATGGGATTTCTTGGTGGCCTATTTTTTCTCTATAACAGATTTTGCAGGTTTTGTATATCTAGGTATGACCCCCATATGTCTATTAATCCGTGAATGGATCTAGGACTTACAACTATTAAGCAGTCAGCATTGTATGGCTACTATATCTTGATGAAATTATTGACGGTATGGACGCTGGGTGAGGTATGATACACTCAACATATCACAAAATGTTATTCCAATCAATCTTTCTCCATGACATAAATCTCCTATAATTCCCCTGGGTGTATGAGGCTCAATGTGTGCATGAGTTAGTGATCATGTTGGAGTGCTGGAGGGGAGAAACTTACCCCCTTTCCAATTCTGGCTCTCCTCAGTTGTGTCCCTCTTTAATCCATCACCCTTGATGTGGTGTCCCCCCTGTACTGTCCTGGTCATTGATGTGGCCACTGGTTGCTGCTAAAGTGATTTGTACTAAAGTGAATGGTGTAGATATAAAAAACGACCAGACTGGAACCTTACTTGGTGAGCCGCAGTTCCCGGGGGATGATTTTAGAGGGTGCACACTACCTCCTATGGGACGCTTTATCATAATGGACCCGAGAGGTCACGTGACCGCTCATAGTAACGCACTTCCGGTTTGTTGGAACGCAAACCGGAAGTAAAGTGCCGTGATTTGGAACGCATGCTGATGCCGCCCCTTTTGTCTCGTGCATCACAGCTGAGGGGATATAAGGAGGAGATGGAGGGAGATAATGGCCGCCATCTATTGTGAGATACAGAGGGGTGGAGAAGGGGACTTATCAGGACCCCACCCTGGGCGACCAGAGGCTACATTGGAGGCCTCATGGGAAAGGCATTTTACTCCTGAGGAACCCACCAGGACATCATTTGGCTGGGGGAAACGCGTCGAGTGAGCCATCCTCCACAGGATAAGATGAGTATAAGCGATACTAACACTGTCTAAAAAGCTTATCCATTTACCTGTCTGTCGATTGGTACCCCGGTACCGATACTATGTTTGGGGTTGTAGTATGTTTTGTTAGCACGGTGAGTCTGGCATATTCGCACGTGTCTGTATTATTTTAGTGTATGGTGTGTGTATGTGTGGGATTGGGGCTGCTGTACCTCGATCAGGGCCGCATGTGAGGAGTGAAGTGTGTCCCTTGTACTATATCGATGGTGACAGCACCTCTTACTCGCACCTAGCTCCCTTCCTGCATAGACGAGTCTTTATTATAGAATAGCACCACCATATTTTTGATCAATTACGGACCCTACTAGGTGGCACTACACATTTTTCTTTTTTTGCCACCGAGTCCAACGGGATTGACCCGGGCTCCCGGGGCTGACAATAGTGAGCAGGACACCCGGGTATATTATAAGAAGGGGAGGTCTTGCAAGGATACTTACTCACCCCATTAGGTTCAGGACCAGAAGGGTTAGCCGTCGTGGTACGGTTTTGCCAACTAGGGGTTTTTTAGGTGTTTAACACTCCGTTGTCAGGCAGGGAAAGTACCAGGGAGAGAACAGGGTGACCTTGCCCTCTTTCCCCCCCTTTTTAGAAAAGCATCATACCGTTTTGACTTAAAGGGCATATCTCCCTATTTTAATTATCAAATAAAAGTTACATTTTAATAAGTTTACCTTCAGATAGCTGTTTCAATTTAGGTTTACTAATATCATTCTATGTTCTATGGTGTACATTCTAATGGGGTTCACATACTGTTGCCAGTCACAAACATGGGATGTTGGATCAGTTCGCACAATAAAAAAAATAATTTTTGGCTCATTTGTTTGATTTGGTTCTTTCTCTTCTTCAAATTTATACAGAAACAAAGATGAAACTTTGTAATCCATTCAGAATATTCAGTAAGCGCTGTGGTTAAAACGTTTAGTCTTTACTTTGTCAACTTTTTCCAAGAAACTGAAGGTTGCTGGACTTCCCACTTTTTTACTATTTAAGAACCTGGAAAGTATTGCATGGCTATAGTCTCTATCTCCCACATAAAATAAAATAATTCCTATTTACAGGTTGTATGCAGATGTTCTCACTTCCTGAATTGTGTAGTATAATAGGGACTTTCATAGTTGCACAGTGTGTAATGGAGGTTGCTACCTCTAGTTAGTTAAATCATGCTAAGAAACCACTTCCTCTAGACTTTGACCAAATACCAGAAATATTTCTCCTTCAGCAGCTTTTTTTTTGTCGTATAAGATTAACTTTCTGCACTAGAAGAGTGTTAATGTGTTTATAAACTTTCTCTACACTATTGTGTTTATTGGTCACTTTATTTCTGTCACAGTTGTGGTTAGTAGAAATGCAGCAACCGCCACATTGTGTTGATTTCACATACTGGGTACTGTACAGTGTCCATTTTAGGACATGGTCCATGACCCAAAGTCAGTCATTTACCAAAGTCATTTATCAGGCATCAGAGTATTTCTGATGTTTGACTTTGATTTCTGACCATATCATAAAATCGACACTGTAGTCCTCACATGTTTCACTGTCCTACTTCAGTCTAAAGGCACCATTACACACTACAATGTCTCAGCGATCTGACCAACGAACTGATGGCCGGGATCGCTGGAACATCGATTACTGATCACTGGTGAGGAGTCAAATGTGTAGATATATTGAATGACACAGCAACGATTCCGCAACAAGCAAACAATACTTGCGGTCGTTTGCATAGCTACGTGCTTCAGTTCTGACTAGCCAAAGTCACAAAAGAGATAGTTTAAAAGGTGTCAAACACGCCGATGCTGCAGGCCCAATGGATGATCAACGATAAATTTATGGTCCAGGCCATTAATTAACAATCAATGATCAGCGGACTTATCATTGGTCATAACTACGTGTCACACGCAACGAGGTCGTTTCGACATTGCTGCAACGTCACAACAACCATGACGTTGCTTTGTTCACGATATCATAGCGTGTGACGGAGCCTTTAAGATTGTACCTTAACTGCCAATTGCCTGAGAGAAAATGGCATTAAACTTTACCCCTGAAAAAAAGATTTAGTAAATATGGCACCCAGAAAACGTTCACTATTACATACATAGGCCCCAGGCTGATCTGTACAATGTAAAGTACAGCTTTTAATATACTTATGCCCCATCCTACAAGCCATACTGTGATCAGCCTCTTGTCTCAGATGAATGCTGTCAATGGGAGGAAAATGAGGTCCATACTCTAGCATTCTAAGTATGACCAAACCTCCTCGTTTATTGGAGGGCGTGAATACTTTCTATACGGTATCTTTTTATGTGTAGAAAAGAGATAAAATGAAAAACATAAGCAAAAACATAAGATAAAACATAAGATATCAAACATAAGCATTTTATTGGTTATTTAGCATTACACTAACGATTGGTTGTGATAGGATTGGATGTTCATTTCAGTGCATACAATGGAAAAGAAAGAAATCCAACGGCACAACTCACACAACAGAGGAAGTCCAGGTGATCCTCGGATCTATACAGGTGACTCCAATATCCTTGTTGCCTCCAAACATGAAACATGAGAACAGGCAGGTGCTCACCCAGCCAAAGAGGAAGTCTGTATATGGTGACATAGAGAGAAAAAGGCTGTGGGACCGATAGAAGCTCAAAGAGGAGTGAAATAGGCTGTCGTCCCCTGTGTATAGCACCTTTCTGCACATGCTTTTACCTTATTAATAAATTTGGATATTTTGGAATCAGAGTGCTGTAGCCTTTTTCTCTCCATGTAGCTATATACGGATGTTCATTTGAAATTATCATGTCCTTTTTTTCTGCATGGTGTGGTCATGCTGCCATAGAAGGTGGTGTTAGTCTCACAAACCTTTATCTATGAGAATTTGAAGTTTGCATTCAGTCTCAAATGTGTCTTTTTCAACGTTACTGCTCATGGCTAGATGCACCTGTTTAGAAATTCAAGCAGTATTCTATTGTGCTAATTCACATACACTATGTCTTCAGAGAGCAAATTTCTTGAAGCCATTCTGTCATTTTTAAAGTCATATTGTTATTCCAAGATCGAGGCTACCATCACACTTACCTGCGGGGTCATCCAGTCCGATGGGCATCACTGATCTTGATTCGGTGACTCCTCTCTTAAAATGATAGCCGTCCTCTTTCACTGCATCGTGTGATTGACACGTCCTATGTCATCTACACACTTTTTTCCACTTCCCTCCTGTGCAGGCACACTTCACTCTGCCCTGCTTAGGTCAGAACAAAGTACTGTAATGTGCAGGGAAAAGTCAACACGCGCCTGTGCACGCACACTACAGTGCACCCGTACAGGAGGGAAATGGAGGACAATGTGTGGATAACGTGAGACGGGTCATCCACATGATGCAAGGAAGGAGGATGGTGATCACTGATCACAAGAAGAGGAGGTGCTGGATCAAAATTAGCAGCGCCCATCCGACAGGACACCCCACAGGAGAGTATAATATAAACTATTTTTTACATTATGCAGATCGGTTTGGGGACATGTGTACAGTATTTTCAAATGTAGTATATGCTTTACTGGTGGTGGCCACAGATTATATGGGAAAATCCTGGTGGAAGGTTAACATTAACTCCAGTACTGCAGAGATGGTGGAACACTGAAACCAGAAAATTGAAAACTTTATATAACAAATGTGATGCAGCAGCTTGCTGCATTGCAAATAGCAGGTTGTGCTTTGCAATATTGTTGGCAGCGGATCATTCAGGATACTCTTAAGTGTGTTGACAACAGAACAGAGCTTTAATTAGCAATCAACAGGTACAAATATGATAAGCTATAGATATATATTCCAGATTCCACAAAGCCTAAGTGTCTCTGTGCACCATCAGCAGGCTTCTTCTCTCATGCACAGACACAGGAAACTGAGTAGTCACATGGTATTTCATGTGTGTGAGCCTCTGGGAGTGTTTTTTTTATCTAACTTTATAGACAATACACAAACCAACAATAGAACACTTACATACACAGGAATGGAGTTGTTGCACTAAACATATTCCAACACCCCCACTCAACAACTGTTTGTCCTGTTAGTCCCATTGTGGTTCTGAAGGCTTTAAACTTGGCTCTTGGCAATGGTCTTGTCATACCATCAGCTAATATCTGGTCAGTCTCGCAATAACAAACTCTAGTACACCACATCACTAAGTCACGTAAGTGGTGATGTTTAACGTCAATTTGCTTGGTCCTTGCACTAATATTCTCACTGCTGGCAAGTTTAATACATGGTTGTCCTCATAGATAACTGTTGGCTGAGCTAGTGGCTTGACGAAATCTTCCAAAAGTTGTTTCAACCAAATAACTTCTTGACTTGCATAATCAGCTGACACATTCTGCTTCTGTAGAAGACAATGCGACTGACACTTGTTTTCTGCTGGACCAAGAAATTGAATTTTCTCCTAACTTGAACAAGTGACCACTTGTTGGTTTCTGATCACTTGAATCTCCAGCTCAATTCTGCATCCACATAACCTCTGAGAGTGAGATCTCCTGATCCAGATATCTTAAGATTTAGCCTTTGAGTTTCCTTACGATATTGTAGAATTCTCTTAATTACATTCCAGTCTCTTTGGCATGGCTTGCTTATACATCAGCAGAGAATTCCAACCGTGGCTGTAATATCTGGACGAGTTGTGGTTGCTATGTACAGAAACGCCCCCACTGCTTGTCTATAACTCTCATTGGTGGGTAGCAGATATTCTTCTCCTTCCAACTGTAAGTAGGATGGATCCATTGGTGTTGAATCACCTTTGGCATCTGACATTCCAAACTGGTTTAGGATTGCGGAAATTTTAGAACTTTGAGAAGAAAACTCCCATCTTCCTCTCTCTGGACTTGGATTCCCAAATAATATGTCACATTTACAAGGTCCTTACTCTCAAAGTGCTGGTTCAGAATTTCACCTAGCTTTGTAATTTCTTTTTCATCTCGATGAGACATGATTACATTAACATAGTAACCTAGTTTTTAAGGTTGAAGGAAGACTTTAAGTCCATCTAGTTCAAGCCATAGTCTACATTGTCTACATAAAGGAGATCATACATCCACTCTTTTGCTACAATTTTAGTATACAAACATGGATCAGCTTGAGACCTTTTAAATCCATCAAAACTTTGTTCATTTTTGAGTTCCATGCTCTTGCCAACTGCTTAAGTCTATAGAGGGATTTTTGCATTTTACAAACAAGGTGCTCTCCACCCTTTTAATATATCCCTCGGGTTGGCTCATGTACAACTCTTCTTCAATATCTCCATGTAGGAAGGCTGTTTTGATGTCAAAATGTCTCACTGTCATCTGTTGAACTATAGCTACAGACATTTAAGTTCTGAATGTGGTTTGCTTTGCAACTGGAAAAAATGTAGCATCGTAATCTTCAACATACCTTTGCGAATACCCTTTTGCAACCATTCTTGCTTTAAACTGGTGAACATTACCTTCTGAGTCATATTTGTTTTTGAAGTCCCTCTTACATCTGATAGCACTTTTTCCTTGTGGTAGCTTCATAATCCCCCATGTCTGGAGTTGGTGAAGGGACTCCATCTCTTCATTAGCGGCATTAGTGGATACACTTCTGCTTCTCATGGAGAGGCAGTTTTTGCATCTCTTGGCATGACTGTGGCTCTGCTTCAGGAAGTGTTCTGACCATATAGAGAAAGGCATCTAGCTAGGATAACTTTGTTTAGTCTTTCTGATCTCCTGACTGGAGGTTGACTTGATTCTTCTGTTTCTTCCTTGTTTGCTTCAGAGCTTATCCAGACTTCAGTGTTTTCTTTTTCAGAGTCTTGGTTTGGAGATTGAGATTTTTGTTCTTGTTTCTTGGCTTGAATGACTGGTGTAACTTCATGGAATTTGAGCAAAACAGAGTTCTCTTCAATCACTACGTCTCTGCTGATTGTTACTGTGTTGGTCTCTGGGTCCAGGATTCTGTATCCCTTTTGAGTTTCGCTATAGCCCACCAGGACTCCTTGCTTTGCATGTGATTCCCACTTGGAATGTTTTTCTTTGGGAACATACACAAACACTTTGCTTTCAAATATCCTAAGGTGCTTCAGGTTAGGCTTCTCACAGTTCCATAGCTCATATGGAGATTTATTTATGGCTTTACCTGGCAGTCTGTTTTGAAGATAGCAGGCTGTCAAGATGGCTTCTCCCTAATACGTTGTAGGTAGATTCGCATCAAACAACATACTTCTTCCATTTTCACAGAGAATGCGGTCTTTCTCTCTGCAATGCCATTCTGTTCTGGGTTGTATGGAATGGTAGTCTGGAACACGATTCCATTCTTTTTCAAAATAGTTTGCACCTTACACAGGGCTTTTGGCATTCTTCCAAATTTGTTTAACACTACGGCAATATAATCTTCAAGTTTCTGTGGAACTTCATCCTTACCGTAAAGAAGGTAGGCAACTGTATATCTGGAGTAGTCATCAATCCATGTGAGAAAATCTCTTTTTGCTTGGAGTTTTAACACTCATTGGACTGCAAACATCTGTGTGTATCAAATCCAGTGGTTGTGCAGATCTACTGGTGCTTACTTTAGGAAAGGATTTTCTGGACATTTTCCCTTTAAGACAGCCAGTTCACTTCATTATTTGACTACATTGCTTCCTTACTGCTTCTGGTGCTCTGTGTCCAAGGCGTCTGTGCCATACATGAATACAGTTCTTATGCAGATCTTGTCTAGCATCGTATACTCTTTCTTTGCTTTTTAGCTGATAAAGATCATTTTGGATTTTTCCTTCTGCAAGAGTGTGGCCCTTCTTTGATATAATGCAGCTGTTGTCTTTAAAAGCAACTACATTCCCTTTTTGTGTAAGCTTCTTTACTGACAAAAGATTGCTTTCAAGACTGGGAATAAAGAGAACATCCTTTACTGGGATCTTTCTGCTTTGTGCTGAGGAAACTAGACAGTGAAGGTAGCCAACTCCTACTCCTTCTGAAGTCATATATTGACCATTAGCTGAGATTACCTTTTCTGACTTGCTTTCATCAAGGTCAGTGAAGAAATCCTTGCTATTCGTCATATGGCTGCTAGCACTAGAGTCTATACACCATATATGCTTTACAGATGAGCCTGTACTGGTATTAAAGGCAGCTTCAACACATGCAGATTTTTCCTTTACAGCTGTTTCCACCTTTTGATCAATGTTCTGCTTTTTAAGCTCACGCTTTCT
>JARQOC010000010.1:142028560-142261658 GCA_033576535.1 Allobates femoralis
GGGCGGAGCGTGCAGGGAAATGAAACTCTGCTCCACAGTGGCCTGCACGCTCCGTTCCGCCCCCTCCATGATGCTGATCGCGTCATCCGGGGGCGGGCCGGGGGCGGGGAAAGAGGCGGCGGCCTCGGTCTCTAGGCCGATGCCGCGGCCTCTAGTAATGGACCCATGCCGCAGATGGTGCTCGGCCGGCGCGGAGACTCGCGGAGGGACCGGAACTGACCCGGATCCCCGCGGTCGCCAGGTATAGTGCGGCGCTGTCCCTCACAGGAGAACCCAGGTACTGGGTCTCCTGGAGCTCGGCCTGACATACAGCTGCCGGCATTCAGAGGTAGCTGCTGGACCCCCGGGCATTATGGCGCCATTGTGGTGGCGGCTCCCGCCGGAGAACCCTAGGTCAGGGTCTCCTGGGACATGGCCATATATGCAGGTGCCGGCTTCCAGTGGCCTGGTGCTGGCCTGCAGGGACACAGGGAGTCTGTGCTCCGTGTAATAGGTGCCTTACTGCCGGACATGATGTCCTCCGGCCCCACCAGGAGCACACAGCAGGGCTGGTGCTCCTGGAATGTGCAGCCCTGGGATGTGCAGCCCATCAGAAGCACTCAGCGTGGCTGAGGCTTCTGGATTACACTGCAGCCGACCTGCAGCCTGTGACCTGTGGTGCCTCAACCTAATGGTCCCACAGGGGTGATTAGGGAGGGATGCTGGCTGCCCTGCTGCTGGTCCCTTGGCACCCTCAGGAGTACACAGCGAGGCTGTGAGTCCTGGGTGTACTGCGGCGAAAACGCTGCCGCTGAAGTCCATGGAGTGGCTCAGCAGTGCTGAGGACTCCCGGGGTGCTCTGAGTGCTGCACCTGCTGGCTCTACCTGTGGTGTCTCAACCTAAATGAACCCCAAAGGGGTATTTAGGGAGGGATGCTGCTCCACCATCAGAGGCCTCGTCCGTCACCTCGACTTCAACCCACTGACCCCAACAGTGGGGAAATGGGGAAGGAGGACCGTTGTCTCAACTTCAACCCAGCGCCCCCAACATTGGGGGGCCGAGGAAGGAGCGGCATGTTA
The DNA here is from genome assembly GCA_033576535.1 of Allobates femoralis. Taxonomy (NCBI): domain Eukaryota; kingdom Metazoa; phylum Chordata; class Amphibia; order Anura; family Aromobatidae; genus Allobates; species Allobates femoralis. The sequence continues at coordinate 142,029,620 of JARQOC010000010.1, forward strand.
GGGGGAAAAGTCTACCTCAACCAGGCGCCCCAACAGTGGGTGGCCGAGGAGGGACCATGCCGGGAGTCTCGTCAGAGACCCACTTTTCTTCTTCTTGAAGTATAAAATTCAAAAAGTGAAAAATTTTAGGAGCAATAAAATTTGTGTGTGCCTCCTACAAGACACTAAGCAAAAACTGGAGTTTCACTTCCTGTTCCAGGGGTGTAAAGCTGCAGAGGAGGAGTCACTGTTAATCTTTTTCAGATTCTGCCTAGTGTCGCCTCCTAGTGGACAGCAGCATAACACCCACGGTCTGTGTCCCCCAATGAGGCGAAGGAGAAAGTAGTTTGGGTTCATCTAAGAATGGAAACCGTGTCTTCTCTTTATTGCAAAGTGAAAATGGAGGTGAATCCACAGGACAACAAATAGAAAAGACTATCTATGAATATGGTGAATTCAATTTGCACGGTCTCGTGCTGAGCGCTCCAAAACAAAGCTGAGGACTCTGCTGACTGGAAAGTCCTTTTATTGAAAATCCTCCATCCGCCACGACATGTTTCGACGGTGTAGTACCGTCTTTCTCAAGTGGAATGGAGGTACTAAGACAATTAAAACCATATATAGAGCAAAAAAGTGTTTCATTGGATAACAATTATCTCAGAAAACTCCCTCTTCTTTAACCTTTTGTGTCTCACACCCGAGGGTACTATAAAATGTTCCCATGAAACTACTTCTACATTAAATAATTAAGATGTTCAATCATCATATACTATACCAAAACTCATAATAACATAAAAATTCCATAAAAATTCTATATAAAATTAATCTGTATAAAACTGTATATATAAAAACACATTCAATCCCCCATTTTTACTCATTCTATTATAAATATAATAATAATAATAATAAAACAAAAAATGTGAAAGAAAAAAAAAAAAATAAAATAAAAATTAAAAACAAAATTAAAAAAAAAAAAAAAAAAAAAAAAAAAATTAAAAAAACAAACAAAATATATTTAAAAAAAAAAAAAAAAAAAAAAAACATTAATATATTATAAATAAAATAAATAAAAATGTTGAAAATTTCTATTATTAAAATGTTATTAAATATTTATGAATATAAAAATAATAATAAAAACTCTGTAAGGACGTCCAAACTAAGTCTAAAATAGATGTAAAATGTATATGTATAACAGGACCTGAAAAAGAGATTAGATACAATACACTGATATTATACATAACAACAAGCTATTTAATTTCTGGACACTTTTTCTATTGTTAGATTGAGGCCCTCTGGATACAGAGTCCCCAATCTAAAGATCCAATAACTTTCCTTCTTAATAAGTCTACTTAGTCTCCCCTGACCCCCTTCCGGTATTTGATCAATAATAGTAAGGTGCATTTTACTGGGGTCTCTTTGATGATACTTATCGTAATGTCGGGAGACACTATGTTGCTGAAACCCAGATCTAATATTTTGTCTATGTTTATTTAGACGGTTGTGGGTTGCCTGTATCGTCCTACCCACATACTGCAACCCACATGGGCATTCCAATAAGTAAACTACATAAGAAGATTGACATGTCAACCTGTGTCTTATCTCATAAATCTCATTGGTTGTATTCGATCTAAATTGTTTCATACCATCCTGTATTATATTGCAACACATACATTTTCCACTTTTGCATGCGTAGCATCCCCAATCTTCAACAATCCGAGGGGCTAAGGTCTCTGGCCTTTCAAATTTCTTTTGAATATCACTGGGGGCTATTAAATTCTTTAAATTTTTATTCTTTCTAAACACAATAGTTGGTTTCTCGGGCATTTTTGACCCCAAGAGAGGATCACCTCTTAGTACAAACCAATATTTACTTAAAATGGACCTTATCAAAGTTCGAGAATGACAGTAGGTGGTCACAAAACTCCATTTCCTTTTGTCGTCGTTCTTATCTGCTGTCTTTCTCTTATCCGCCATCTTACTTAAACAATTTTGTTGGGTCAAATTCCTAGTTTTGGCATAAGCATCTTTCAGAATTTTTGTGGGATAACCTTTCTTTTTGAACCTATATTTTAAGGTGGCTGACTCTAACAAGAAATCTGTATCCCTAGAACAATTTTTGCGGATACGCCAATATTGTCCATAGGGTATATTTTTCAACCAACTCGGTAGGTGCCCACTACTAAATTCTAAGTAGCTATTGACGTCCACTGTCTTAAAATGGGTAGCAGTGAAGAGCTTGCCCTCTTCATCAAATTTAATTAATAAATCTAAATATTGGATTTCTGATACAGAGTAGGTTCCTGTAAAGGAAATACCCCATTGGTTATCGTTGAGTATCTCCGTGAGCTTTTGAGCACTCACTAATTGTTCCCTTCCAAATAATGAATAAATCATCTATGTAGCGTCTGTAAAATATTACCCCTTTCATTTTGGATAGATCAAACAGGCTACCTTCAGGGGGCTGTGCATGAGGGCGGACTCTATTGCACCCATGAATAAGTTGGCATAACTGGGTGCGAATCTCGTCCCCATCCAGTCAGCAGAGTCCTCAGCTTTGTTTTGGAGCGCTCAGCACGAGACCGTGCAAATTGAATTCACAAATCCTATCTTATTGAAGTGCACGGCTGGAGCAGCTTGCAGAGACTTGAGGATCTGCAGACTTAGAACTTGAACCAGGAGAAAGGAGACCCTGACCACTTTCCAAATCTACACCATTGTTGTGCGGGGATTGCACAACAGGAATAGGTTAGTGATTACTTAATTGAATCTTCCCACTTGGTAATAATGGTAATGCACTAGTGCGCCCCCTATATTTCTTTTGTCTATCTATGAATATGGGACATAGCATCAAAAGATAGTCCCATAAATATCAGCACAAAGTCACATAGCTGAAAGGAAGAACAGCGCCAGACGGATATGATCAGATATGTGCTGTCAGATTGTGGAGTATCAGCAAAAATAGATGTGTGAATCAGCAATGACAGCAACCTATTTACAAAATGGAATGATCCAGAATAGCAGAGGACCCTGTATGAAATGTGGTCCGGCAAGAAGCCAAGAGTAAAACACTAGAGTTGTTGGTTACGATGAGCAGGACAGTGGCTTAGTGGCTTGCAGTGCTGGGGTCCTGGGTTCAATTCCCACCAAGGACAATATCTGCAAAGGAGTTTGTATGTTCTCCCCATGTTTGCGTGGGTTTCCTCCAGGCACTCCAGTTTCCTCCCACATTGTAAAGACATACTGATAGGATATTTAGATTGTGAGCCCCAATGGGGATAGTGTTACAAATGTATGGAATTAATAGTGCTATATAAATGAATAAATATTATATTATTATTATATGTGTCTATATTGTAGAAGAGAAAAAACACCAAATGTCCAAAATAAAGAAGTGGAAAGAATATTTGTCAGGGTTACTATTAGTAATAGCAGTATTTTCACAGAGGATCTGAAAGATAAAGATGGTGATAAATCAGGAAATATTAACAGAATATTGAAAAAGGAATGACTAGTACTGAATATGTGGCTGAAGTCAGTACAAGGCCAAAACTGCAAGTGAGGTGATAAAACTGAACTCAAATATACAACTAAGTCCCCTTTCACATCAGCGTTATTAGAAAAATGCGGCAGTGGCGGTGAAAAAAACACTTCTGCCGCCTAACAGTCACACTTGCAGTTCACCTGCGGCAAGCCCCATACAATGTTTATGGGGCTTGCAGCAGGTACGGCAAGTGCCATATAGTTGCGGTTTCGGCCTGAGCGATCCAGCTCAGCCACGGTTTTTTTGCGTCCGCATCTGCCGCAACTGCCGAAAACGCACTTGCAGCTCCTGCCGCACATTTACTGCAAGACCCATAGACAATGCATGGGGCTTGCCGCAAGTGTGCCGCAAGTTCGGCCGTTATGTGGTAAATGCGGCAGATGCGTTTTTTTCACCGCAATTGCCGCATTTTTCTAATAACGCTGATGTGAAAGGGGCCTAAGGCATTCACAAGAGAAAACCGAGCCAAACCACCAGTACGTCACTCATACAGGACAAGCACAGTGACATACATGAACCCACATTTTGGGAAGACAGATATCAACGCTCGAATGGAAAGCCAATTGATGAATAAAGGCACATGCATGACCACTAAGGATGTCGGGCACCCTCACAGATGGAAGACCACTAAGGATGTCGGGCACCCTCACAGATGGAAGAACTGCAACAGCCAAAGTGTTGGATTCAGTGGTGTCAGCCAACTGGCTGATATCTTAATGTCACCAGTATCTGTATCTTTAGGACACAAATACAAGTTTCTCTGAACAGCAGACATCCCTAGATTGCTCTGCACAGCAAGCACATCACTATATGGCACAGATAGACAAATGTGAGGATCTGAAGTTGTGGATTGTAATCAGCTAGGCAGGTTAACAATACAATTTTTATTCTTTCTTCCACAGTATTACAGCAACTTCAGGTAAATAGCCACAATGCAATGTCTACATACCGGGTAATACCCACTGTCTTCCAACTTTTGGTTGGGCCACAGTCTTTTTAATTCCCAACGGTATTGTATGCAGTCACAGCCTATGCTCCTTCAAAAGACGGATATCACAACCTTAATGCATGCAGCCGGCAACAATATTCCTTGTTTCCCCAGACTACAGAAATCATGACCATAGAACGAGTATCCAAGCTCCAGTCGGCAACAATAGTCCTCATGTTCCTCCAGACAATGGATATCACAACCATATAAGGTGTATTCTAGCTCAAGCTGCCAACAACAGTCCTTATTTTCCTCCAGACAAGTATCATGACCGTAGGGCATACTGTAGACAACATTCCTTAGGATAGTTCCTCATATCAGGACAACAGATATAATAACCATAGCACATATATCAGTTTCAATCTCTAAGGGCCACGTCACACGGTTCAATCTTATGAACGATATTGCTTAAGCGATCCGTAATTTTGATCGTTTGAGCGATATCATTTGTGCGTCGTTGCGTGTAAACGAGCAATCTTTCAGTGAAAAATCGCTTGATTGTTTGGTTGAAGATTTGTGAGCAGAACCTCAAATCTGTCGTTCATCGTTCAATTAACCTGCGGTCAACCTGCTGCATCGTCCTGTGTGACACCTCTCAAACGATCTTTTTCTCCACTCCGCCTATTCCTGACGCTGGATAGTGTCGATCGCTGAGTAGTGCGAATGATCGCTGGCGCGTTGCCAAATTTCACATCGTTAACGTCATCTATGCTTGTGACACCGCACAAACGATATAAATAAATTGTTCTAGCAATCTCCATCACGTAACTTTTCAGGCGATATCGTTCACAAAATTGAAGATTGTGACGTGGCCCTAAGAGTACCTTTACACAAGGCTGGCGTCAGCACCCGGCATACCCGGGCAAGTGCCAGGGCCTTGAACAGCGGGGGGGGACCCACTGGCCATCAGGGACAGGCAGCCCTGACAGCCAGGGGCCCATTAGGCACTGTATAAATACAAGGAGACAAAGCGAGGCGCAGAATAGTGCCCTATCAATGATGACACTTGTTGGAAAGAGGTGATGTGTACTGACCACTCACCTTGCTGGATTGTGTAAACCCACAACCGGCTGGAGCGCGAAAATATAGCTGCCGCTGGACCTCCACCTACCACAGGACGTGGAACACTGGTATCAGATGTAAGGAAAAGGTGTATCACGGTCCGGGCTGCTGTGTCACAAAATCACGGAGAAGACAGTGCTTCAGTAAAATATCCATTATTCTTCCTGTCCTACGCGTTTCGGAGCCACCTCTGAGCTCCAAAGTCCCTGAGGAAGGAGTTTAGAGGTGGCTCCGAAACGCGTAGGACAGGAAGAATAAAGGATATTTTACTGAAGCACTGTCTTCTCCGTGATTTTGTGGCACAGCAGCGCGGACCGTGATACACCTTTTCCTTACATCTGATACCAGGGGCCCATTAGGGACAGACAGCCCTGTGAACAAGGGGCACATCAGACAGATGCAGCAAGGCGCTGAGTGCTCCGCTGAGCTCCCAGTGCACATGGCTAATTTGCATGCAATGCAGATTAGCCATGTGCTGGCTCCAGGGAGCAGTGGAGCTTCCTCCTTTGCCTACTGTAGCAGAGTGATGAGTCACCCTGCGACCTCACACTGGTGCAGCCAGGAAGGAGGAGGAAGCTCCTAAGTCCCAGGAGCTGCTGCTATAAGGATGTGGTGGGGAAGAATCTGAGGAGGACACAGCCCCAGGGGAGCAGATGGAAGGGGAGTATGATCAGTGTGTTGGGGGATTATATATACCACTAGCTGTAGTACCCGGCTACGCCCGGGTTAATAAATAACTGCTGTTAGCTATAACAAAATAGACTTTGAATATGTCATATTAATAACCTGTAAGAAAATAGAAGCTGAGCTGTGATTGATTGCTATAGGCAGCCTAATAAATCTCCAGCCAACGGTAAACCCTCCCCCGGCCGGGCAGTATATGTTACCTCACACATACACATAATAGACAGCTCATGTGACTGACATCTGTCTTAATTCCCTATATGGCACATGTGTTGCACATTCGCTGTTTTTAATCAGATGTTTATTTTTGGAAATTAAAGATAGCACACGTATGAGGCGAGCTGTGTGAGGCGATTTGTGCACATCTGTATATAGAGGCTGTGCTGACTGTATATAGATGATGTGTTGATGACTCACTGTGGCCGGCTGACTCCGGTTGATACAGGCGATGCTTCCTTCCTCCTTGTCACGGGTGGACCGCGCCTGCCGGTAGTGGGCCCGGTGTAGTACAGATCAAAAGTGAAGACGTCTTGGTGGAACAGACTAAAGGGGTTTTTAATTTATTCGTGACGCCACCTATGAGTAGATTCGGTAAGGACTACCGACGCTGCGGAACCTCCGGGGGATGGACAGCAGCTAGATGTTACGCTCCCCACAGGCTGAGCAGTGATCCCCGGAGGCTGGAGCTGCTCAAGATGTTGTGCGGCAGCTGCGGTTACCTTCTTGTGCGGACGGACAGTTCATAAGGAAGCACAGACACAGAAAGTCTCTATAACGGGTCTTTACTGTAACCAGTAGGCAGTACATGGCATACAGTGGTTGAGTAGTAGACCGGGTGGACTCAGCAGTGAGGGTGTCCCTTAGAGATCCGCAGTGTTCCTCCTTTCTACCTACTTAGTGTGCCAGTGTCGCCCGGGAATACCAGGTCGGGTACGGGGAGGCTGCTTCAACGCCCTATCCATGATTTACGTTCTGGATGCTTTGGGGAGCCTTGGATCCCTCAGTGGGTACACCGCTGGTTAGACGACTGAAGACTGGCTGGTGGTGGGGTGCTCCTGTGAAGCTGCTCCTCCACTCTTCTGGTTCGCGTGGCAGAGGTGAACTGCTACCAGCTTCGGTACCAGTGAACCGGCTGTGAGTTGTGGGCACGGGAGTCTTTTGGGAACCCGTGTAGATAATGCCCAATCCCGGTGGTTAAGGCCTCAGGTACTGACACCCGACCGGTGACGGCCCAGGGGCCCGCACGGGGTGCGGAGCCCCCGCTCCTCTCCAAGTTCTAGTCTTAGACCCTTCTTCTCCGAGTTCCAGACTATTCTCTCCTATACTAGTCTAGATTATTGTGTGTTCTACTACACTTCCCTAACACTCCACCCCCCAGGACCTATGATTGGTCCCCTGTTCTAGGTGTTGCATGTTGGGTTGGATCTCTATGTTAACCGAATCATTGCTGAGTCAGAGGATATTGCGGCTGCATTTTGTGCTGCAATACCCTCCTGTGAGGCACTCGTTGCGGGGCGCCACACTCCCCCTTGGTTGAATACGCTTGTCCCCAAGCGTCACACTACTCACATTACAGAGGTTTTTATATTTTATAACAGGTAATACACTTTTATTAATGACAGGTCATTGTATGCATAAAAGTGAAAAGGGTAAATAACAGGTTAACAAATTGCGCGGACCCGGCGGGCGGTCGGCTGTCCTTAGAATAAAAGTTCAGGCTGTAGCCGCCAAGTCGCGGTGTTACGGTACAAACAGGAAGAAGTCTCTTTTAATAGCAAAGTTCAAACAACAACAGTCACTTATGGAGGGCAGTGTTCCGGACTCGTATAGCGAACCACCCATCACGGCATATATGGCGCTCATAGGTCACTATGTCCCATCTATACAAGTCTCGGCTTGGATGACCTCGCGGTAGGTGCGATTCCACATCACGGCGCCCCACAAACACTTCAGTACTCACACCCTCCTCCCTTACGAATCCCCACCCGGTGGACAAGTTAAATGTGCTTACCCACCCGGTTTTACGGAATTGTTCAGGCAATGGAGATTGGCGGCGGGCCTCGGCACGAGCCTGCATGTTGGCTTGCAGTCGAGTGTGCCACTCCTCTCTCCGGATACGACGTACCTCTTCGTCGGAGTGATGCGGCGTGTGGATAAAGTCACTACGGCGTGCTGGTTGTTGAACCGCTCGAGCTTGGTGGGCAGTCTGGAGTGGAGCCCGGTTCGACGGAACCGGAGAAGATGCTGTTGCGGCGGCACCCGACCAGTGCACCCGAGCTGATCGCCCGGCAGAAGGGTTCCTTGTGTCTCCCCAGGCGAACCCGGTGTAGAGATCCTCAGCTGGACTGTAGGTCTCCTCGTCATCCTCCTCGACCTCTCCTTCGATGACTACGTCGGGCTGCTCGGCTGACGAAGACGATGGGATGGAATCCTCCGGATCGGTGGGTGGCTGTGCTGCAAAGTTCTCCTCGGGGTCGTTGTTCAGGACTTCCAGGCTGCCTGCCTCTTCTTCTGTAGAAGCGGGAAGTGGTGTTTCAATCCCAGTCACCAGGTAGGCCTCTGTATTTGCAGAGGAGGCCTCCGGTTCAGGGGAGAAACAGGCGACAGTCTCGGTAGTGTGGAAACTAGTCGCGGGTTCCGTAGGTGGAACCAGGTAGATGTCAGCTTCTTCGGGGGAGCGCATTGGAAGCTCCGGCTCTGGAACGGGGTCGGCTGCGGTTTCATCCGCTGGAACGGGTCGAGCTGTGGTCCTCACAGGAATAACACAGTCTATGGGCTCCGGTGACGAAGCAGGACAGGTGGTGGGCGACGGTGAGGCTGTTGAAAAGCTGGCGATGTCGTCTGGGCTTGGAGAAGCTGTACCCGGTCGGCTCTGCTGCATCGCATGATGGAGTCTTCTGCCTAGGGTCGCGCTCCAGCTGCGAATCGTCCATTCTACTGTCTCGATTAGTCGCACCCGGAGGTCTTGTAGAGCCTCTAGCCAGAAGTCGGGGCTGCCGTCTATGGTAAGGGCAGGATCCGGACCCGGTTGGCCTATGGCTGCTCTGGCCTCCGCCTCGACCTCCCGCATTAGGTCTTGGAGTCTCGTGCTGGCCATTCTCTTCTTGGAGGGAAACCACACCCGTTCAACCGGTAAACGTTCTGGTAGAGCTGGTGAAGAAGTCTGTCTCTCTGTCTGTGACACTCCCATTTCCTCTGGGCTTTTGTAGTCCAATGGTGGGAAAAGTCTTTGGGGTCCGCCCCATGGTTGATTCGAGCAATCAGGGCGGACAAAGAGTTTGGCGCCTTTTGTCTTTAGCCCTCCCACGATGAGGGGGGGTTGACTCACTCCTGGGCTTACACGTGGCGGCTTCTTGTGGCGGGAACGCCATCTTGGGCGCCATCTTGGCCCAATGGTGAAAAGGCGGGAAAGTTCTTTTAGGGACGAACAAACTCCAATTGTAGACAATAAAGTCCATTTTAAGCACATTATACCCGTTGGGTAACGGGCCTGCTCGTATCCTGTTCGTGACGCCATTTTCTGACTCACCGTGGCCGGCTGACTCCGGTTGATACAGGCGATGCTTCCTTCCTCCTTGTCACGGGTGGACCGCGCCTGCCGGTAGTGGGCCCGGTGTAGTACAGATCAAAAGTGAAGACGTCTTGGTGGAACAGATTAAAGGGGTTTTTAATTTATTCGTGACGCCACCTATGAGTAGATTCGGTAAGGACTACCTACGCTGCGGAACCTCCGGGGGATGGACAGCAGCTAGATGTTACGCTCCCCACAGGCTGAGCGGTGATCCCCGGAGGCTGGAGCTGCTCAAGATGTTGTGCGGCAGCTGCGGTTACCTTCTTGTGCGGACGGACAGTTCATAAGGAAGCACAGACACAGAAAGTCTCTATAACGGGTCTTTACTGTAACCAGTAGGCAGTACATGGCATACAGTGGTTGAGTAGTAGACCGGGTGGACTCAGCAGTGAGGGTGTCCCTTAGAGATCCGCAGTGTTCCTCCTTTCTACCTACTTAGTGTGCCAGTGTCGCCCGGGAATACCAGGTCGGGTACGGGGAGGCTGCTTCAACGCCCTATCCATGATTTACGTTCTGGATGCTTTGGGGAGCCTTGGATCCCTCAGTGGGTACACCGCTGGTTAGACGACTGAAGACTGGCTGGTGGTGGGGTACTCCTGTGAAGCTGCTCCTCCACTCTTCTGGTTCGCGTGGCAGAGGTGAACTGCTACCAGCTTCGGTACCAGTGAACCGGCTGTGAGTTGTGGGCACGGGAGTCTTTTGGGAACCCGTGTAGATAATGCCCAATCCCGGTGGTTAAGGCCTCAGGTACTGACACCCGACCGGTGACAGCCCAGGGGCCCGCACGGGGTGCGGAGCCCCCGCTCCTCTCCAAGTTCTAGTCTTAGACCCTTCTTCTCCGAGTTCCAGACTATTCTCTCCTATACTAGTCTAGATTATTGATGTGTTCTACTACACTTCCCTAACACTCCACCCCCCAGGACCTATGATTGGTCCCCTGTTCTAGGTGTTGCATGTTGGGTTGGATCTCTATGTTAACCGGATCATTGCTGAGTCAGAGGATATTGCGGCTGCATTTGTGGCTGCAATACCCTCCTGTGACGCACTCGTTGCGGGGCGCCACATTGACTCTATATAGAGCCTCTGCTGACTGTATATAGAGGATGTGCTGACTGTATATAGAGGCTGTGCTGGGGTATGCATAGGCTGTGCTGGGGTATATAGAGGCTTTGCTGGTGGTATACAGAGGCTGTGATGGCTGTATACGGAGGCTGTGCTGGGGTATACGGAGGCTGCTGCTGAGGTATATGGAGACTGCTGTTATGCTGTATACAGTTAGGGCCAGAAATATTTGGACAGTGGCACAATTTTCGCGAGTTGGGCTCTGCATGCCACCACATTGGATTTGAAATGAAACCTCTACAACAGAATTCAAGTGCAGATTGTAACGTTTAATTTGAAGGGCTGAACAAAAATATCTGATAGAAAATGTAGGAATTGTACACATTTCTTTACAAACACTCCACATTTTAAGAGGTCAAAAGTAATTGGACAAATAAACATAACCCAAAAAAAAATTTTTATTTTCAATATTTTGTTGCGAATCCTTTGGAGGCAATCACTGCCTTAAGTCTGGAACCCATGGACATCACCAAACGCTGGGTTTCCTCCTTCTTAATGCTTTGCCAGGCCTTTACAGCCGCAGCCTTCAGGTCTTGCTTGTTTGTGGGTCTTTCCATCTTAAGTCTGGATTTGAGCAAGTGAAATGCATGCTCAATTGGGTTAAGATCTGGTGATTGACTTGGCCATTGCAGAATGTTCCACTTTTTTGCACTCATGAACTCCTGGGTAGCTTTGGCTGTATGCTTGGGGTCATTGTCCATCTGTACTATGAAGCGCCGTCCAATCAACTTTGCAGCATTTGGCTGAATCTGGGCTGAAAGTATATCCCGGTACACTTCAGAATTCATCCGGCTACTCTTGTCTGCTGTTATGTCATCAATAAACACAAGTGACCCAGTGCCATTGAAAGCCATGCATGCCCATGCCATCACGCTGCCTCCACCATGTTTTACAGAGGATGTGGTGTGCCTTGGATCATGTGCCGTTCCCTTTCTTCTCCAAACTTTTTTCTTCCCATCATTCTGGTACAGGTTGATCTTTGTCTCATCTGTCCATAGAATACTTTTCCAGAACTGAGCTGGCTTCTTGAGGTGTTTTTCAGCAAATTTAACTCTGGCCTGTCTATTTTTGGAATTGATGAATGGTTTGCATCTAGATGTGAACCCTTTGTATTTACTGTCATGGAGTCTTCTCTTTACTGTTGACTTAGAGACAGATACACCTACTTCACTGAGAGTGTTCTAGACTTCAGTTGATGTTGTGAAGGGTTCTTCTTCACCAAATAAAGTATGCGGCGATCATCCACCACTGTTGTCATCCGTGGACGCCCAGGCCTTTTACAGTTCCCAAGCTCACCAGTCAATTCCTTTTTTCTCAGAATGTACCCAAACTGTTGATTTTGCTACTCCAAGCATGTCTGCTATCTCTCTGATGGATTTTTTCTTTTTTTTCAGCCTCAGGATGTTCTGCTTCACCTCAATTGAGAGTTCCTTTGACCGCATGTTGTCTGGTCACAGCAACAGCTTCCAAATGCAAAACCACACACCTGGAATCCACCCCTGACCTTTTAACTACTTCATTGATTACAGGTTAACGAGGGAGACGCCTTCAGAGTTAATTGCAGCCCTTATGGTGCGTTTACACACACCAACTTATCTGTCCAACTTCTGACCAACTTGCTGGTTGCAGTGAAATCATGGACACATAGTTCCATTTGTACACAGCCACAAAATGGAGCAATATGTCCATGATTTCACTGCAACCAGCAAGTTGGTTAGAAGTTGGACAGATAAGTTGGTGTGTGTAAACCCACCATTAGAGTCCATTGTCCAATTACTTTTGGTCCCTTGAAAAAGAGGAGGCTATGCATTACAGAGCTATGATTCCTAAACCCTTTCTCCGATTTGGATGTGGAAACTCTCATATTGCAGCTGGGAGTGTGCACTTTCAGCCCATATTATATATATAATTGTATTTCTGAACATGTTTTTCTAAACAGCTAAAATAACAAAACTTGTGTCACTGTCCAAATATTTCTGGCCCTAACTGTATATAATATGGAAGCTGTGCTGGACTATATATATTATTTGGAGGTTGTGCTGAGCTGGATATATTATTTGGAGGCTGCTGCTTGGCTGCCACAGCTTCCAAATAATATATACAGCCCAACGCAGCCTCCAAATAATATATATAGTCCAGCACAGCTTCCATATTATATATACAGCCCAGCACAGCTTCCAAATAATATATACAGCCCGCAGCCTCTATGTTATATATACAGCCCGGAAGTCTCCATATTATATATACAACCCTTCACCCTGGTTTGCTAAGCGGCGGTGTACGTCTGCTCGCCTCGGAACCAGTAATCCGGCAGTTTTGGGCACGGGTATGGTTGGACCCGTTTAGGTAGTTGCCCGTGTTCCGGTCTGGGGCACCGCTTAATGGCGCCAGCCGGTAAGTGGACTTCAGGGCTGCACGGCACTGTGCAGAGCTCTGCTTCTCCTACGTTACACTCCTCCAGACGACTCCTACTCCCTCTCCTAAGTTACCCACACACACTACACCTACACTCCTCCCACCAGGACCTGATTGGCCATCTATTCTAAGTGGTGCATGTGGTGTTGGAGCTCTGAGGTTAACCATGTCATCACCGAGACGGAAGATATTACATCTTCAGTCAGGGATGCAATACCTTCCTGTGACGCACTCGTTGTGGGGCGCCACAACAACATTGCATGCAATTTCACTTGCAACTTACTGGTTGCAGTGAAATCATGGATACATTGTTACATTTATACACTGCAAAAAAGAAAAAGGAACAATTTGTCCATGATTTCACTGCAACCAGTAAGTTGCAAGTGAAATTGCATGCAATGTTGCGACGTGTAACGATACCTTTAAAGCCATCCATGGGCACCAGGACCTGGCCTCAGCAAGATATCCTCTCATTTCCAAGTCACAGCTCCAACTAAGCATCCCCAAACTTGAGTCTTCTTCTTTTCTACCTTCTTCTTCGGATTAGCCCACTGGATGGGCAGAAGGGCTCACACACCCCGATAAACATCTATATGTATGAAGGTAGTTCCAGGAGCCTAGCCTAAAAAGTTGTGTATTGTGGAAGCCCCCTGCAGAGATGAACAAAGATGTACACCTTCCCACCATGCAGGACAATGAATTCTACTGTAAGCTTAGGCTACTTTCACATAACGATTTTGAGGGAGCCGATGCTGTCCGATATAAATCGGACAGCATCGGCTCCCTTCTGATGCCTGGAATCGGGTGCCAAATAGGCACCCGATTCCGGCATAAAATCGCTCCCTGCGGGGTGAAAAAAAGAAAAAAAAAAATGTTATTCTCACCTCTCCCCGAGCCCCCGCCGTCTTCCGCCATCTTCTTTGAGGCTCCCGGTGGCTCCCGCAGGTTGCCGGTGTCAGCAGAGCGCTTCCTCTGCTGTTCAGGACCTGCGGTGATGTCACAGTCACGTGACCGCGGGTTCACCATGGTAACCCGCGGTCACATGACTGTGACATCACCGCAGGTCCTATACAGCAGAGGAAGCGCTCTGCTGACACCGGCAGCCTGCGGGAGCCACCGGGAGCCTCAAAGAAGATGGCGGAAGACGGCGGGGGCTCGGGGGGAGGTGAGAATAAACTTTTTTTTTTTTTTTTTAACCCTTATGCTCCTAGTTAGGAGCAGTTTTACTGTACTGAGCATGCTCAGTACAGTAAAACAGGGTCCGAGGAGACATCAGATGTTTCCTCGGACCCTTCTCCATAGGGCCCCATGTTATAGGGATCGGACCTAATCGGATGTGCACTAAATGCCATCCGGATTTGGTCCGATCCGAATCTGTCAGATTTTATTTTCGGTGCAAAAATTGGAGCAAACTCCGATTTTTGCACCGATAATAAAATCGGACAGAATCGGATCGGACCAAATCGGATGGCATTTAGTGCACATCCGATTCGGTCCGATCCCCATAGGGATGCATGGGGTCCAAATTCGGATCCGATGCTGTCCGATTTTCATCGGACAGCATCGGATTTAGAAAAATCGTTATGTGAAAACACCCTTAATTGTATTAAGGCCCCATCAGACGTAGCAACCAAATCGGACATCGCAGCCTTGGTGTCACATGGCAGGGTGCGACATCGTTGATGCGTCACTTTTCAGCGATGTCGCTAGCGATATTGACACGTGTGACAGGGCCTTTAGAGTCCATGGAGACATGTTTCACAGGTAGAATATAAACATATATAGGAGTCCTTAAAGGCCCTGTCACACGTGTCAATATCGCTAGCGACATTGCCGAAAAGTGACGCATCAGCAATATCGCTAGCGATATCGCAAGTGTGTCGTGCTGTGTGACAGCGCAACGCAACTGCGATTTATCGCTGGTCACAGGTTGACAGTTTAAGAGATGAACGTAAACCTGTCAATCTGCAACCAGCGATTAGCGATGTTGGCGGCCATCCAGCCAATACCGCAGCGTTGCTGAGGATCGCTCACTAAGCTGATCCCAGCCCAGCGAGCGATGACTCCACCCACATCGCTGCGGCGTCACCGGAAACATGTTGCCGTGTGACACCAAGGCTGCGATGTCGGAAGCGAACATGCACCCACACATCGCTTCCGACATCGCAACCTTGGTTGACACATGTGACGGGGCCTTTAGAGTCTAAAGCCCCAGTAGTCACACATAATAAGATCGTTAGCGAGATCATTGTAAGGGCCACGTCACACACACAGATAATTGTGCAGATATTGGTCACAGATCTCTGGTTGCAGTGAAATCATGGACACATTGTTCCATTTTGTGGCTGTGTACAAATGGTACAATGTGTCCATGATTTCACTGCAACCAGAGATCTGTTCAGATATTGAACTCAGATATCTGTGTGTGTGAAGTGGTCTTTACTGTGATGTTACAACAATCTCTCCAGCGATGTCACTATGTGTGACATCTAGCAGCGATCAGGCCTCTGCTGTGAGGTCGCTGATCGCTGCAAAGGGCTCAGGACCATTTTTTGGTCGTTGGCCTCCAGCTGGTCAGCACGCATCGTAGCGTGTGACAGCGAGAGACCAGCGATCAGTGACCTCACAGGGTGGTAACCATGGTAAACACCGGGTATCTAGGCAGCGCGCACTGCCTAGATACCCGTTGTTTATCACGGTTACTAGCGCTAAGCAGGGAGGATGCTGGTAACTATGATAAACACTGGGTATCCAGGCAGTGCGCGCTGCCTAGATACCCGCTGTTTATCATAGTTACTAGCGTCCTTCCTGCTTACAGGCTGAGCTAAGCAGGGAGGACGCTGGTAACATCGTTTCCAGCGATGTGGGAGGTGGCTCCCAGGTCCCTGATCGCTGGGGAGATCTGCCTGTTTGACAGCTCCCCAGCGACCAGGTAACGACGCTCCACCGATCCCGGCAGCTTGTTATCACTGTTGCAATCACTGGAGCGTCGTTGTGTGTGACAGGACCTTAAAATGTGGCTGCAACAAAAGAAACAGATCCAGGGGCTCAACCTGTCAATCCAATGCCAAAAAATGCAAACTGCACTCTGTGTTGGAAAAAGCCTGCTCTATGCCCATTGGCCCTACAGACTTTAGTCATGCCCAGCTCCTCACAGCAAGTATTTTTATTATTATCTGTTAGTACTTGTATGAGAGTGGGAAATGTGGTGGATGATATTTATGTGCAGAAATCATACTATGTGGGGGCCATACTGTGAGAAGCATGAGGGGACTGTGAGGACCATAATACTGAGTGAAGAACTGTGGGAACATCATACTGTGTATGGGGGCTGTGTGGTCCTCCATGCTATATGGGGGGAGCTGTTCATCAGGGTACAGATATACTTATTAAATATAATTAACAGGTTGTTTGTTGTAGTTGAAACAAATAGTGTTTTATCACCAAGAGCTTAATCAAACTTTCAAGTGCCGTGTAGTCCTACTGCTCTGTGTAGACATGCCCACCAGCACTAATTAGTGGTTTTCTGTGTACACTGTACATAAGCAGAAAGCTGCTAATCAGTGAAGGGGCTGAGAATATGCAGAGCTCAGCATTTAGGCTGGCTTCACATTAGCGTTTGTGTCTGCATGCTGATGGCATGCAGACACAAACGCAGTGCAAAGCAGGGCCATTTGATGTGTCCGCAGCGGAGAATGTCCGCCTGCGGACACATCACTGTGCAGGCTGGCAGCCAATCAGCGGTGTCCGGAGGCGGAGATCAGCACCGGAGATCTCCGCCTCCCGGCCGCCGGTAAGCTCCGGGACATGTCGGCGGGGAGAACAGCTGATTTGACAGCTGTTTGAATCTCCCGCGCCGACATCTCCTCTTGGTGTCGGTGCGGGAGATTCAAACAGCTGTCACATCAGCTGTTCTCCCCGCCGACATCGCTAGCAGATTACCAGCGGCGGGGAGGAGGAGATCAGCAGAGGCTGAGCTGATCTCCCGGTGGCCGTCGGTGAGCTCCTGTGACATCACCGGCGGCCACCGGGAGAGATTTCAATGGGTCCGCAGCGTTCTCCTGCGCTGTCAAGCGCTGAACACTGCGGACCCATTGACACCAATGCATGTTTTGTGCGCTTGGGGACGCTTGCTGATTTTCCAAGGTCCCCGAGCGCCCAAAAAATGCAACATGCTGTGTCCCGGGTGCGGACGCTGGACACCGAAGGAGCAGATATCGTCCGCATCCGCACCCGAATGCAGCAAACGCAAGCACTATGCTTTCCTATGTTAAACATAGGAACGCAGTGCGCATGCGTTTGAATGCGTATGGGAACGCAGCATAAGCTGCGTTCACATACGCAAATGTGAAGCCAGCCTAGAACTCCTACATCTGCAGCAGAAAAAAAAAACATTGATTTATCAAAACTGCAACAGTAAGTGACATTGCTTGAATCAGTGGCTCTACTCCTACATCATGCTGTTCTCGGATTACATAGCAAAAACTCCAAGTCACCTACTTACAACATACTTAATTACCTTCTGTAATAGCCAGCAGTGTATATTGTTTACAAGCATTTACAGGCATTGTGACCTGATGTAAGATATTAATACATTTGTGTTGCTGAATACACAAGACGCTTCCAATCCTTGCACCTTTATGAGTATGCACTCACATGTAGTGAGTAGCGTTGTAACAGCTCTGTGACCGGAGGATCCAGGCCAGTGAGCGAGTGCCCTGCCCTACACGGAGCCTGACGACTGCGGGGTTGCCAAAACACAATTACACAACTGCAATTAAATCTTTATATGCAGTGTAAGCTCATTTACACGGACTCACTAGTGCTTGGTATGAGAAGGTGGGACATTTTAGGACCATGTTATTTAGCTAAAATGTCTTTGTATGATTCAGTATTTCCAGCAACATTGAGCGGCAATATGGAATGGGGAATATGCAGTCTGCATGTCTGTCTGTAAAATTTGTCTGCACTAATAGAAAGTGTCAATTCCAGGATGTCTTTAATTAGAAAACCACACTCTAAGGAGTCTAGGGAGGAAATTAAAATAGGACAAGTGCCTGTGAACACATGCAGTAGGAAGAAGCTTTGCTGCAGTGACCCGGAGATAGCTTGACTGTACATGGTATAGATTATGTCTAGTTTACAGCAGCAGAGTGTAAACACATGCTCACAACGTCACAATTTCAGCAACCTATGATGCTGGATTTGGCTGGACCTTAACTGTCCTTTTTATTTGTAGGTCTGGGAACTTGCTATCTACCTTATGGAGAGAAGTTTTCTGCAACCATAAGAAGACAGTTAAGTAGGTGAGGAGATTGTAGCCACATCCCTCCTCTAGGAAATATGCAAATTTGCACTTCAGTAAGGAAGTGGATGAACTCCAGCGCCACCTTTAAGTAGCTCCTCAAAGTGACAATCACTTTCCAACAAGCTTTTAAAGGGAACCAACCACCCCAAATGACCCCCCGGACTGTTAATATGTGTCCCTACACCCAGCACACACATTTGGGGCAATCGTTTTTGCTAAAAAAACTGTTTAGTAGAAGCTAAGATATATGTTTATAAAGTGTAATCAATCGCGACGGCTGGGTGTTACCTAGCTTTGTCCACGTGCAGTGTTCGTGCCTGTGATCCTCCTCTCCCTCCTCCCCTCTCAATTTCTAAGAGCCCGGCCGCGTCATGAAAGGGGCGGGGCTAAATCGCGTCATGAAAGGAGGTGGGGTTCGCCGCAATTTAGCCCCGCCCCTTTCATGACGCGGCCGGGCTCTTAGAAATTGAGAGGGGAGGAGGGAGAGGAGGATCACAGGCACGAACACTGCACGTGGACAAAGCTAGGTAACACCCAGCCGTCGTGATTGATTAAACTTTATAAACATGTATCTTAGCTTCTACTAAACAGTTTTTTTAGCAAAAACGATTGCCCCAAATGTGTGTGCTGGGTGTAGGGACACATATTAACAGTCCGGGGGGGTCATTTGGGGTGGTTGGTTCCCTTTAAATATGATTAAGGGATTTGTGCCAGATCAGAACCCCAAACTACAGATGCTGCATTTCGGGGTAACTGCCCCTCATCAGTGTAGTGTGTGGGATATTGTGATCTGGCTGTGTGAGTGGACTAAGACAAGGTCTGGGAACTTGCTATCTACCTTATGGAGAGACGTTTTCTGCAACCATAAAAAGACAGTTAAGTAGGTGAGGAGATTGTAGCCACATCCCTCCTTTAGGAAATATGCAAATTTGCACTTCAGTAAGGCTGGGTTCACATTTGCGGACCCCTCCACAGCGTTCTGCAGAGGGGGTCCGCAAATGTGAAGGCAGCCTAAGGAAGTGGAATAACTCCAGTGCCACCTTTAAGTAGCTCCTCAAAGTCATAGTCACTTTCCAACAAGCTTTTAAATATGACTAAGGGATTTGTGCCAGATCAGAACCCCAAACTACAGACACTGTGTTTCAGGGTAACTGCCCCTCATCAGTGTAACGCAGCGTCTGTAGTTTGGGGTTCAAGACAATAGGCATAGAATTAATGTAAAAAAGAAAATACAATAAATAAAGCAAGAAATGAAGGTGACCCTGATCAAAAGAGCTTACAATCTACAACGGGATAGGTGTTGCACAAGGTTCAGGTATAAGGTACAAATAATTGTAATAACTAATAAAGCACTGCTATAATTACATATAATTTTCTTAAAATTTTCGTTTCATTCACCTATTCAAAAACGTTACAACCTGAACAACCATGGCTTGTTCACCCTTAGGGCCGCTTTACACACACCAACTTCTGTGACCAACTTCTGAACAGATCTCTGGTTGCAGTGAAATCATGGAGACAGTGTTACATTTGTACACAGCCACAAAATGGAACAATGTGTCCATGATTTCACTGCAACCAGAGATCTGTTCAGAAGTTGGTCACAGAAGTTGGTGTGTGTAAAGCAGTCCTAAAGCAGCCCTTAACAGGAGGGCCAGAGATAGCTGAGTATGATCTTCCGCACTCCCATGGATAAAAACTCTTCACTATAATGAGATCTTCTGAGTGTTTATTTCTCTACACCATAAAACGTATGACTCACTTTCATCATGATGCAGTAATGCACAACCGTGTGTTTATTAGCACTTTCGTTCCAGAAGTCTAAATCCATTCTCTTATTGAGCTTTCCAACAGTCTTGGAAAACAGATGAAAGTGTTTAAAAAATAACAAAAAAACAAAACACGACATGATGAAAATGTGGCTATAACCAAATTACTGGTCAGGGCACAATATTCCTTCTATCATTTTACACAATGTTCAATTATTTGAGAGAATTTTCAACCTTTGATGTTAATAATTACAATAAAACCATGGATAATGACAAATATTTGTGATTGTAGTCTAACAGCTACATAATATTTAATTGCAAGTATTCATGTTCACCATGGACAACACAACGACGTATCACGCGCCTCCGTGTAATTATTTCTAGGTTTAGTATAACTCTCCCAGTTAATCTTAGAGAAGTGTATAATTAGCACTTACAACTCATCTGAACTGTGACGTTTGGCAGCGTTTCAATACTAGCACAGTAGCAGCGATGACTGCACCGCTACAATGCGATAAACATTCCTAATAATTTACAGCAACAGTCAATCAACACCACATGAGAACTTAAAGTGGGTGTTGCACAAACAATTGTACATTCTAATTAATAGATCTTAGAATAAAAATAAGTTCCACAATTGAATGTATTAAATAATATTCCTGTCCGGAGATATTCTTATAAATCCCTGTGTAATGTATGCGTCCGACTATGCAGGAACAGGTGGGATAGAAAGTAAGAAAGTATACAGACATTACAGCTGGGGATCACAGAATATTAGAGTATACAGATATTACGGCCGGGGATCACAGAATATAAGAGTATACAGACATTACAGCTGGGGATCACAGAATATAAGAGTATACAGACATTACAGCCGGGGATCACAAAATGGAAGATTATACAGACATTACAGCTGGGGATCACAGAGTATAAGAGCATACAGACATTACAGCCGGGGATCACGGAATATAAGAATATACAGACAGTACAGCCAGAGATCACAGAATAGAAGAGTATACAGATATTACACCCGGGGATCACAGAATATAAGTGTGTACAGACATTACAGCCGGAGGTCACAGAATATAAGTGTATACAGATATTACAGCCGGGAATCACAGAATAGAAGAGTATACAGACATTACAGCCAGGGATCACGGAATAAAAGAGTATACAGACATAGTATACAGTATACAGACAAAGAGTTTACAGCTGTAAAGCCGGGGATCACAGAATGGAAGATAATACAGACATTACAGGTGGGATCAAAGAATATAAGAGTATGCAGACATTACAGCTGGGTATCACAGAATAGAAGAGTATACAGACATTACAGCCAGGGATCGCCTCCTTCCTTGACCACTTCACCACCTGGCTACTTCACTTCCTCTCCGCTGACATCCCCACCATCATCATGGGCGACTTCAATATCCCCATCGACACTCCCCGCCCAGCTGCCTCCAACCTTCTTTCCCTGACCACTTCCCTAGGGCTCTCCCAATGGTCCTCCTCTCCCACCCACGAACAAGGCCACATGCTTGACCTCATCTTTACCCGCTTTTGCTCCCTCTCTAACCTCACAAACTCGGAACTCCCTCTGTCTGACCACCATCTCTTGACCTTCTCCGCCCTCTCCTCCCCTGCCACACTACCCCCTCTTCGCAAACTTGATCACCCTAGCCGAAACCTAAAAGATCTTGATATTCCTTTATTCTCTGAATCCCTCCTCCCTCTCACCGACATACCCTCCGCTGACGACATTGACATTGCCCCCACCCTATACAACACCACAATAACGAATGCCCTCGACCTAGCCGCCCCCCTCACTCTCCATGCTCCACGCATTAACAGGCAACCCTGGCACACCACCCTCACTAAAAACCTGAGACGGGCGTCCAGGGTCGCCGAGAGGAGATGCAAAAAGTCCCGCACCTCTGAGCACTTTGCTCTGTTCAAGCAATCCCTCACTGACTTCAAGACGGCACTTGCTACTGCCAAGCAAGCATTCTTCTCATCCCTAATAACCTCTATGCCCCACAACCCCAAACAGCTCTTCAAAACTTTCAACTCCTTACTTCGCCCGTCTGCTCCTCCCCCTTCTCCCCTCATCTCTGTTGAAGACTTTGCGACCTTCTTCAAGGAGAAGATCGACAAGATCAGAAACAGCTTTGGCCCACTGTCCCCACAACTCCCCCTCCCACCTACACTACCCTCCTCCTCCATCAGCCACTTCCCCCCCCATAACTGAACACCAACTCTCCTCCCTCCTGTCAAAATCACACCTCACCACCAGCGCCCACGACCCGCTCCTATCCCACCTCATTCCCAACCACACCTCCATTTTCATCCCAGCCCTCACCCACCTCTTTAACCTATCACTTAGCACTGGCGCCTTCCCCTTGGCCTTCAAACATGCCCTAATCACGCCCATCCTAAAAAAAACCTCACTTGACCCTACCTCTGTCTCTAACTATCGCCCCATATCTCTTCTCCCATTCGCCTCTAAGCTACTGGAACAGCACGTCCACTCCGAACTGTCCTCTCACCTCTCCTTTTGCTCCCACTTCGACCGCCTACAGTCCGGCTTCCGACCTCTCAATTCCACCGAAACAGCCCTGACCAAAGTCACCAACGACCTACTGACCGCTAAGAACAAACACCACTACTCCATCCTCCTCCACCTTGACCTGTCTGCCGCCCTCGACACGGTTGACCACTCCTTTCTTCTCCAGATCCTGGAATCCCTCGGCATCACCCACCTTTCCCTCTCTTGGATCTCCTCATACCTAGTGGACCGGACCTTCAGCGTCTCCCACTCCCACACCTCCCCCTCACCCTACTCCCTTTCTGTCGGAGTCCCCCAAGATTTGGTCCTGGGACCCCTACTTTTCTCCATATACACTCTCGGCGTAGGGCAACTCATTGAGTCCCACGGCCTCCAGTACCACCTCTATGCCGATGACACTCAAATCTACCTGTCCGGCCCTGACACCGCCTCCCTACTCTCCAAAATCCCACAATGCCTTTCCGCCATCTCATCCTTCTTCTCTGCTCGCTTCCTTAAACTCAACATGGAAAAAACTGAATTCATAGTCTTCCCCCCCAAGAAATTCCCCCCCACTTCCCAACCTATCCATCTGTGTCAATGACTGCGCCCTCTCCCCAGTTCCCCAAGCCAAGTGCCTCAGGGTAATCCTTGACTCCTCCCTATCCTTCAAGCCCCACATCGAGGCCCTCACCACATCCCTCCGACTCCAGCTCAAGAACATCTCATGGATCCGCTCCTTCCTCACCTATGACACCGCAAAAACACTCATTCATGCTCTTATCATCTCCCGCCTTGACTATTGCAACCTCTTTCTCAATGGCCTCCAGGCTGACTCCCTCACACCTCTCCAGTCTATCTTCAATTCTGCTGCCCGACTAATCTACCTGTCCTCCCGCTACTCCCCTGTCTCCCCCCTCTGCCAAGCCCTTCACTGGCTCCCCGCCTCCAAGAGATCCCAATTCAAAACACTAACCATGGCGTACAAAGCCATACACAACCTGTCCTCACCATACATCTCCGACCTGGTCTCCCGATACCTACCCTCACGCAACCTCTGCTCCTCCCAAGAACTCCTCTGCTCCCCCCTCATCTCACCGCATCCAGGACTTCTCCCAGGCATCTGCCTTACTCTGGAACTCCCTGCCCCAACACGTCAGACACTCTCCTACCCTGAGAAGCTTCAAGTGTCACATGAAGACTCACCTATTCCGTCAAGCCTACAACCTGCCATGAGACCCAGGCGACCGCCCCATACCTGACATTCCCCCATCCTACTGTATCCCCACCCGCCCCTCGTAGACTGCGAGCCCTCGTGGACAGGGTCCCTGCCCCTCTTGTACCTGTATGTCCCGATTGCCTAGATTTAGTGTACTGGTTCTTGTATCCCTTATCCTCATGTAAAGCGCCATGGAACCTAATGGCACTATATAAATAAATAATAATAATAAGAGTATACAGACATTACAGCCGGGGATCACAGAGTATAAGAGTATACAGCCATTACAGCCGGGGATCACAGAATATAACAATATACAGACAGTACAGCCGGAGATCACAGAATAGAAGAGTATACAGATATTACACCCGGGGATCACAGAATATAAGAGTGTACAGACATTACAGTCGGGGATCACAGAATATAAGAGTATACAGACATTACAGCCAGGGATCACAGAATAGAAGAGAATACAGACATTACAGCTGGGGATCACAGAATAGAAGAGTATACAGACAATACAGCTGGGGATCACAGAATAGAAGAGTATACAGACAATACAGCCGGGGATCACAGAATATAAGAGTATACAGACAATACAGCCGGGGATCACAGAATAGAAGAGTATACAGACATTACAGCTGGGGATCAAAGAATATAAGAGTATACAGACATTACAGCTGGGGATTACAGAATAGAAGAGTATATGGACATTACAGCCGGGGTCCACAGCTCCACTGGTTGCCTTAAGCCAGTTCCCCCTATAAATACGGGTCCTGGAGGAGAAAACACCAGAGTGTGCAGTCACTTCAGAACTGAAGAGCTGAGTGAGCTGAGCTGGTACTGGAGCCGTGCTAGGCCCAGACCAGCATCCACCTGAGACAGTGGTAGACCTGCAGAGTAGGGGTTACAGGCAGAGGAGAGAGAAACGTGTACAAGAAGGGGCAGAGGAGTCATACCGACTCCCCCTAACAGAGTTCCGGTCACTGGGTCCGAGCTACAGGGACACAAAGAATAGGCGCTGCAGAAAAACCAGCACTACAAAGGGGGTTTAGCTCCCCGGACACCCGAAGCACCACCAAATGAGAGCCCGGAGTCTAGGCCAGACAGGAAGTTCCATAGGAGTGCCCTCAGTGCAGCAAACCCAGGTGTAAAGAGTCACACAGAAAGTGAAGTAACAGTCTGGTCAGGTTCCATGCCTGCCAGACCCAGACAGAGTAACAGACACAAGGAGGCCTACAACCCTGCTCGCTGTGGAAATTCTGAAGTGTTTACCCCATCTCCGGTCGAGTGTACCCGTACAAGAACACCAGTAAAGGTACCAAAAAGACTTTATGTGTACATGTCCCTCCTTCCATCTACACCACATCGACCACGCTACCCTATTCCCCTCACTACAACCTACAGCCCCAGGGACCCCCCGCTCGTCCTGTAGGGAGCGGTTCCATCTAGCTGCCGTCCATCCCCCGGAGGCTCAAGCAGCGCCGGTGTCATCACCGGACCCCTACAGGTGGCGTCATGACAGACATTTTATTATTTTATTGCCTTCTCCATTCTTTCATCTGCATCCCCCGGGCCCACGGCCTCAGGCACCGCTACCCGTGACCTTCCCCAGAGACCGCGCCTGAGTGACCGAGTACCCCCACCCAGGGCCTGGGCTAGACAGATTCTGGCGTCACGAACAGGATCCCGTGCCCGGTGTAACCGGGTACTGTGCGCCATTTATTGACTGTTATGGTGAACTGTAAATTTGAATCGCCATTGCTGGGCCGCAGTGCGGGAAAGGAAGGGGCGTTACTGTGCGAGGGCGCGAAGATAGGCCCCGTCCCATGCTCTGACGAGATCCGCCGGACGCAGCAGCCGGATCCGGGAACTCCCGTGGTGCTCCCTGCCCGCCGAGCCGACTACTTCCGTTGATTTGAAAGAGACTGGCACTGATTAACTAGGGGGAAGCGAGAATGAGTAACCCGGACCCCAACATCGGGGTAGCCCCGCCAGTGAACCCGCCGGTTGCCCCTGTGGGGCCCCAGAACGTACCGCCCACAGTCGTCAATCCACCCGGCGGCGTCATGCTGCCACCGACGCCTGCACCAGTAGCTCCGAGAATGCCCATATCTCTGCCGTACGTCCCGAATGCAGCCTGGTTACCCAAGTACAACGTCAAGCCCGGCGCCTTAGATGCATTCCAGAGAAAGATATGCACCGTGCTGGACATGTATGCGATGACCGGTAAGCAGAGAGCATCTGTAATGGGACAGTTAACAGATGCTGCAGAGCTGGAAACCCGAAACTGGTCTGTAGAAGATCAGGAGTCTGTTGAACAAATATTTGCAAAGCTAAAGAGAGTTTTTGAGCATCATACTGAATCCGAACTGAGACTGTTGTTTTATCATTGCAAACAAGGGGCACAGGAGAGTGTCCTAGATTAATCCCTACGCTTACAAGAGGCGCTGAGTCAACTTAAGCTGATCCCGGTGGCGTTCGTCATGAAAACAAAATGCTGATCGAACAGTTTGTCATAGGCCTCAAGTTACCAGATGATAGAAAACATGGTGGGCTCTTCAAAACCCTGATGCAGAGTTTGCTATGTTGAAAGACTTAACGGTTCGGGGACAGCAGCTCCCTGCAATACCAGATTTAACCCCACAGCTGCAATGGACTAAAACCCCTTCCGTGCCAGAAGCATCTTCTTCATCCCCAGCTGCACAATCCAGTGCGCAGGATGTGACACCCGACCGGTTTGACAGTCTGTGCTCCAAAGTGCGGCAGCTGACCAAAGAGGTGGCAAGGCTCCGAGGTGCAAGGCGACCCAAGACAGAAGCAAGGCCATCAAACAAGATCCAGCTCGCTGACAGCCCTGACAACGTGCCATGGATGAAGAGGAGGACACCACCGCTTCGAGGGAGGACCACAGATCGCTACAGAGCCGATGGACAGCCCATCTGTCGCAAGTGCGACAAAGAAGGACACGTCTACCGGTCTTGTCCTTTAAACGAGCAGCCCCTGGGAGAGGAGGGCCAACCCCAGGAGTAGACAGTCCAGGCCCATCCAGCTGGGAGCGCAAGTACGTGGGAGATCGTCCGTACTTGTCCATCATCATCGCTACCATGCATAGGTAGATACCGGATCCCAGGTGACTACCATCCCGAGTATCCTTTACAGACGATTCTGGTCCGACATCAAACTGGAGCCCCCGAACCCTGACTTGAACATTGAGGCAACCAATGGGTTGCTTGTTACTATAGAAGGGCAGTGGGAAGCCACAGTAAAGAACCAGGGAATTATAGTGGTCCAAGACAAACCACATGAGCGGGATCCACATGTGATACTGGGTACCAATGTAATGGTTAAATGCCTAGATGAAGTTTTGTGTTTGCTCCAACAGAGTGCAGATACCGCTAAGCCAAGCGAGAGAAGAGCTCTTCAGAGGGAGATCCGAGCTCTGGTGTATTAGCAGCAGGTAACAATGTCAAATGGTGAAATTGGTAGTGTACGTGTAACAGACCCAATTCCTATTATAGTGCCACCAAGAAGTGAAATGGTGATCTGGTGTCGGGCAGCAGTAGGCCTCAGAGAGCAGGACTACCAGGCAGTAGTGGAGCCCGTGATGTCTGACAGTAGTCCTACACTCCTGACAGCCAGGGGTGTGGTTGATGTAAGAAAAGGAAGGGTCCCTGTACGTGTATTAAATTATGGTGATGACGAAGTAAAACTGCCAAGGTATTCCACTGTCGCAAAACTGTACCACGTAGAGAACAACTCCATACATGAAGCTAAATCATTCACTCAGACAGTGTCAGACGAACCCCATCATTCCAAGGGTCAGCTAGAGAAATGGTGTCAGGAGCTGAGTATAGGAACTGACAACACATCTTCTCACCAGAAAAATGGAGTTTACCGGGTAGTTCGGGAGTATGAACAGGTGTTTAGCAAGCATCCACTTGATTTTGGGAGGATTAAAGGGGTACAACATCATATACCCACAGGTGACCATGCACCCATAAAAGAAAGGTACAGGCCTATACCACCAGCACACTACCAGAAAGCAAAGGTGATGCTACAGGACATGAAGAATGCAGGGGTCATCAGAGATAGTTGTAGCCCCTGGGCAGACGGTAGTATGAGGATGTGCGTAGATTATAGGCAGATCAACAAAGTAACACACAAGGATGCATAC
The DNA here is from genome assembly GCA_033576535.1 of Allobates femoralis. Lineage (NCBI taxonomy): Eukaryota > Metazoa > Chordata > Amphibia > Anura > Aromobatidae > Allobates > Allobates femoralis. The sequence continues at coordinate 142,058,000 of JARQOC010000010.1, forward strand.
CCGTTACCACGCATAGAAGAGTCACTAGCTGCACTAAAGTCTGCCAATTGGACCTTGGATCTTACTAGTGGGTACTGGCAGGTCTCCATTGCAGAAGAAGATCGTGAGAAGACAGCCTTCACAACACCGATGAGGTTATGCGAGTTCAACAGCATGCCATTCGGGTTATGCAATGCCCCAGAAACATTCCAGAGGCTGATGGAGTGTTGCCTAGGCCACAGAAACTTCGAGACTGTACTACTATACCTGGACGATGTCATAGTATACTCCCAGACCTATGAAGATCACCTACAACACCTGAGTGAAGTGTTTGAATCGTTGTCCAAGTATGGTATGAAGTTGAAACCGTCAAAGTGTCACTTGTTGAAGCCCAAAGTCCAGTACCTGGGACATGTGGTCAGTGCAGAAGGCGTAGCACCCGACCCGGACAAGGTTACAGTCATCAAGAACTGGCCAGCGCCAACCACCTTCAAAGAGGTACGTCAATTCTTCGGACTGGTCAGGTACTACAGGAGGTTTATCAAGGGCTAAACGAAGATAGCAGCGCCCATGCAAGAACTCCTGGTGGGTCAATTCAAGAAAGGCAAGATCAGAGGCCCTCCGTTCTGGTGGGGACCAGAACAAGAACAGTCTTTCCAGAAGCTGAAAGATGCCTTAACTGGAGAATAGATCCTGACCTACCCTGATTACAATCTACTGTTCCTATTATACACAGATGCAAGCAACGAAGGCTTAGGATCAGTCTTGGCTCATAAACTGCAAGGCAAAGAAAAAGTGATAGCCTATGCCAGCAGAAAACTCCGTCCAACAGAGAGGAACCCTGAGAATTACAGCTCTTTCAAGTTGGAGTTCCTAGCCCTGGTCTGGACAATTACAGAATGTTTCAAGCACTACCTGGCGTCCTCCCTGTTCACAGATTTCACTGACAAAAGCCCTCTAACACATTTAGAGACCGCAAAGCTGGGGGCCATGGAGCAACGTTGGATGGCAAGATTATCAAACTACGACTTCACTAATAATTCACTGTCAAGTACCGGGCAGGTCACAAGAATGGCAACGCTCATGCCCTGTCCAGAATGCCTAATCTCCCAGAAGAAGGAGAAGAAATAGATTAACTGGAAGAAATAGAATTGCCAGCTTTCCACTGTACAAGTACAGCCTCATGTCATCAGGCAAGTCAAAGGAGTAAAGAGAGAACAGTAAACCCGTTATCTCATCATGATTGGAAAGAGACCCAAGACGGTGACCGAGATGTTAGCTTAATCAAAGAGCTGATAACCAAAGAGCACTCCAGTCTGAGTTCAGATGCTTCGCAAGATGCTAAACGCCTATGGAAAGAAAAAGGAAAGGTATTCGTCTATCATGGGAAACTATGCAGATGTTACCTTAACCCCAGAACCCATGAACTTATCTGGCAAATAGTTGTCCCAAAGAAAGATATCAAGATGATACTAGAAGCCTATCACAATGATGCAGGACACTTTGGTTGAAAGAAGCTAGAGATGCTGTTAAAAGACCATTTCTACTGGGTCGGCATGAGAGGTTCTATTGAAAGATGGTGCAAGAACTGTGGACCGTGTCACCTTAGAAGAAAAGACCAGCAAAGTCAGAAAGCTCTGCTACAACCAATCATTACCAAGAGACCTCTTGAAATCGTAGCTCTAGACCAGGGGTCTCAAACTCGGCTGGGTTGGTGGGCCGCACAGAGAAAAAAATTTATATCGGGGGCCGCATCCCTTGTAGGACTAAGTGATATTTTTAGTAATACCAGAATTTTTTGCTCAAAGTAGTAAAGTACAAATCCTGATCCCCTTCTTGTAGTAATGTCCGGTCCCAATATTGTAGTAATGTCTACAGTACATCCTGGTCCTCATTATGTAGTACTGTCCCCATCCTGATCCCCTTTTCTAGTGATTTCCCCCATCCCAATCCCTTTTCTAGTGATGTCCCCATCCTGATCCCTTTTGTAGTGATGTCCCCCATCCCAATCCCCCTTAGTAGTGTTGTCCCAATCCAGATCCCCCTTAGTAGTGTTGTCCCCATCCCGATCCCCTTTAGTAGTGATGTCCTGCATCCTGGTTCCCTTTTGTAGTGATGTCCCCCATCCCGATCCCCCTTAGTAGTGTTGTCCCAATCCAGATGCCCCTTAGTAGTGTTGTCCCCATCCTGATCCCCTTTTCTAGTGATGTCCTCCATCCTGATCCCCTTTTCTAGTGATGTCCCCATCCTGATCCCCTTTTCTAGTGATGTCCCCCATCCCAATCCCCCTTAGTAGTGTTGTCTCCCATCCCGATCCTCTTTAATAGTGATATCCCGCATCCTGGTTCACTTTTGTAGTGATGTTCCCCATCCTGATCCCCTTTTGTAGTGATGTCCTTCATCTTGATCCCCTTTTCTAGTGATTTCCCCCATCCTGATCTACTTTTATAGTGATGCCCGCCATCCTGGTTTACCTTCTTTTTACACCCTCACAAACACTCACACTCACACACAAACTCTCACATATACCCTCAAACACACCCTCAATACACACCCACACACACTTACACACTCTCACACACTCTCATACACACAGACACTCACACACACTTTCTTATACACACATCATGACACAGTCCCACACACATTCACACTCACACACACTACATACACACTCACACTCACATACTCACATACACTTAAGGTACTGTCACACGCGGCAATTTTGCTTGCAATTTCACTGGCAAATTGCTGGTTGCAGTGAAATCATGGACGCATTGCTCCATTTTGTTGCCGTGTACAAATGTAACAATGTGTCCATGATTTCACTGCAACCAGCAAATTGCCAGTGAAATTGCTAGCAATATTGCCGCGTGTGACGGTAACACTTTTCTCACTTTAACGATGCATCACTCCAGTGCATGAGGTCGCCACGTTGTGCTGACTTCCGACCTCCGCTGTGCTATGACTTTCTTCAGCCGCCACTCAGACAAGCTCTGTTGCTCTGCAAGATCAATGCAATCTGCCAGCCAGAGGCCCACAGGTGAAGTCATACGCCGCCATCAGCTGCGGGCCTCTCATTGGCTGATGGTTTGCATTGATCTTGCTGAGCGGAAGAGCTTGTTAGTGCTGTGGCCGGAAGTCATAACACAGCGAGGACTGCAGTGGCCCACTGCACTGGGGCAATGCATCATTAAGTTGTCCAAGGGGCCGCAGGCCGCATAGTGAAGCCCCAGGGGCCGCATGCGGCCCTCGGGCCGCGTGTTTGAGACCCCTGCTCTAGACCATGTGAAGCTAACACCGAGCAGAACAGGGTACACTTATGCACTCACAATAGTTGATCACTATTCAAGATTCCTCGTAGTAGTACCAGTTAAAGACTTAACTGCAGAAATCGCAGCCAAGACCTTCCAGAGTTACTTTTGTCGCCCGCACTGGTATCCAGATCAAGTGTTGACTGATCAAGGATCAGCATTCAAATCAGAACTATTCCACACGTTCTTAGGATTGTATGGGTGTAAGAAGATACGGACCACACCGTATCATCCGCAAACAAATGGTCTGTGTGAAAAGATGAACAACATCGTCATTGATATGTTGAAAACCTTACCACTTGACGAGAGAAATCAGTGGCCAGAAAAGCTACCTGACTTAGTGGATATCTACAATCACATCCCTATCAATTCTACCAGCTATGCACCAGCATATTTAATGCGAGCAAGACCAGGAAAACTCCCAATTAACTTGGAAATGGGAACAGTAGAACCAACCCAAGATTCTTCAGATGAGGACTGGAATTACAACCGTCAAGAACAGTACAGGAAAGTACAAGAAAGTGTTGAGAGGAACTTAGACCAAAGCAGAAGCAAGCAAGAACATGACTTCAACAAACACGCCTCAGAGGAACCCTTAATACCAGGTGAATGAGTTCTCAAGAGAAAAAGAAAAACAAACAAACTAGATGACCATTGGGAATCAGAACCCTACACAGTTATGTAGTCTAATTTTGATCACTCCAAAACTTGTGTAATCAGCAAAGATCAAGGAAGAACAACTGCAACCGTATCAAGAGACCATCTAAAGAGATGTCCTGACCAGTTAAAACCACCACAAGTAACCTATCTCTCACCAACAGTTGAAGAACCAAAAGAAAAAGTAATCCACACTGAAATTGGAGATCTACCAGCAGACTGGCCCCAATACAATGGAGCAGTTATCATACCAGTCATTTCATCCTATCAACCTGTAGAAAATCAAGTCCCAATTGAACCAATACCAGAACCACTCCTGTATAGGGAAGATGGTGTGTCACGGTCCGCGCTGCTGCCTCAATGTAATCACAAGGAATGGATGTCTCCAAGAAGTCACAAGGAAGGCAAGGTTCCAAAGTAATGATCTCCTTTATTCACCAACGCATTTCGTCACCTATCCGGGCACCTTCATCAGGGTATTCTGATGAAGGTGCCAGGATAGGTGCCGAAACGCGTTGGTGAATAAAGGAGATCATTACTTTGGAACCTTACGTTCCTTATGACTTCTTGAAGACATCCATTCCTTATGATTCCATTGAGGCAGCAGCGCGGACCGTGACACACCATCTTCCCTATACAGGAGTGTTTTTCCATGTACGAGTGGCTGGTGGAGGTCCTGCAGCAGCTATAAACCGAAGGCTTATAAACCAGTTGTGGGTCACACAACTGGACCAGGTGAGTGTACACCTATTGATATACTCACACAAACAGTGTCACTAGTGATAGGGCACTATTGCGCCTCTTGTCTCCCCCCTTTTTTGTATTTATACAATACCAGAACCAGGAAGACCAGAAGAACCCGTTCAATTGCAAGAAGTGCAGCCTGTTATATCGGAACCAGAGATTCCTATAATCGGTGAACCTGCTAGTCTTACAGTAAGACCAAGAATTCGCAGACAGCTACCTGCATTACCACCTCAAAGAGAAATCAGTACACATGCAACACCTAGTCCACGTAGGACATGTCGTAGTACCCAAGGACAGGCCCCATCTAGATATGGAGAGTGGGTTTAAAATGTACAGAAACATAGTAGCTAGTAACTAAGTGTAAATAAGTGACTTTAGTCTGCAAGTGTGAATAGTAGTGTATAGAAGGGTGGAGGAACTGGGCACAGCCCCAAGCATATCAAGTTGGGAATAGAAAGTGCCAGGGGTAGAGAAAGTACCTTTACCTTTTTCCTGTTTATTTGAACCTGGACTACAGTCACAGGACTAGTGTGACAAAAACTGCTTTTCCCTCCTTTTTCCCAGCCTGCGGCAGATGGACTAGTGCGTAAAGACTGCTTTTTCCTATTTTTCCTTCTTTTTCAGTGCTTTTTGTATATTTTCAATTTAAGACTCTGTAAATACCAGTTATTAAATGTATATAAATGTTTGAAGTTGTAAACAAAAACTTTTGCTCAGTTCGGGAGAACTGAGGTTAACTAGGAGGGAATGTGGCACCCTGTGCCAGGTCACCACAGACTCCCTTGGGACATGGAAGGATGATACACAGCGAGTAGACCCCACTAACACACAACTCCTTTCACCCCAGACCTGTAGGGGGAGCTCCACTGGTTGCCTTAAGCCAGTTCCCCCTATAAATGCGGGTCCTGGAGGAGAAAACACCAGAGTGTGCAGTCACGTCAGAACTGTGAAAAGCTGAGTGAGCTGAGCTGGTACTGGAGCCGTGCTAGGCCCAGACCAGCATCCACCTGAAACAGTGGTAGGCCTGCAGAGTAGGGGTCACAGGCAGAGGAGAGAGAAACGTGTACAAGAAGGGGCAGAGGAGTCATACCGACTCACCCTAACAGAGTTCCGGTCACTGGGTCCGAGCTACAGGGACAAAGAGAATAGGCGCTGCAGAAAAACCAGCACTAGAAAGGGGGTTTAGCTCCCCGGATACCGGAAGCACCACCAAATGAGAGCCCGGAGTGTTTACCCCATCTCCGGTCGAGTGTACCCGTACAAGAACACCAGTAAAGGTACCAAAAAGACTTTGTGTGTGCGTGTCCCTCCTTCCATCTACACCACACCGACTGTGCTACCCTATTCCCCTCACTACAACCTACAGCCCCAGGGACCCCCCGCTCGTCCTGTAGGGAGCGGTTCCATCTAACTGCCGTCAATCCCCGGAGGCTCAAGCAGCGCCGGTGACATCACCGGACCCCTACAGGTGGTGTCACGACAGACATTTTATTGCCATCTCCATTCTTTCATCTGCATCCCCCGGGCCCACGGCCTCAGGCAACGCTACCCGTGACCTTCCCCAGAGACTGCGCCTGAGTGACCGAGTACCCCCAGGGCCTGGGCTGGACATATACAGACATTACAGCCGGGGATCACAGAATATAAGAGTATACAGACATTACAGCCGGGGATCGCAGAATGGAATATTACAGACATTACGTCGGATCACAGAATATAAGAGTATACAGACATTACAGCCAGGGATAACAGAATATAAGAGTATACAGACATTACAGCCGGGGATCAAAGAATATAAGAGTATACAGACATTACAGCCAGGGATAACAGAATATAAGAGTATACAGACATTACAGCTGGGGATCACAGAATAGAAGAGAATGCAGACATTACAGCTTGGGATCACAGCTGAAAAGACATCAACAAAGTATTAGTTTAAGGGTGTGAATATTTATGCAACCACATTATTTTTGTTATTTATTATTCTTTTTCCACCTAAAAAGATTTTGTTGGGTGATATAGTTTCTTGTGGAGCAGAAAAGATCATCATTCTGGGCAGTGCTTCATTGTAGATAAGCAGGCCTCATGCTGCCATATCTCTGGGCAGCACATGTTCCCTAGATGATCTATTGTAGATGTTCTGTGCTTCGTTTACTGCTCTCTGACAGTGTAAACAGACTAAATATTTGCTGACCGGCCGGTGTTTGGTACAGCAGGTTGATCTGTGTAAACACACCTTTAGTTTTTTGTGTTGTGTGGCTACTTTCACACGCTGCGTATTTGCTGCTTTTTTTACGTGCGTGTATTTTCTGCAGTCTCTTCATGCGTATTTTTACGCAGGAATGAAAAACGCGCATTTTTGCATTGTAGACTGCAAAGACAGTGAAACAAAGTTTGGTGAAAAAAAAAGGGTCATTGATGTAATTTCCAGTCTTCTCATTACTGAGAAGAGAGTAAACACAGGAGTGAGTATACAGCATGGATAATCTGGCATCTGCAATGGCCTTGAGTAAAAGACTTCACTTGAGAGAAAATTTTGGCGTGGGCTTTGCCGGATTTTCTATGTCCAGCAAAGGTAACCCAGGCAGCTGGGGGCTGGAATTCTCAGCGTGGTAAGGCCCAAGCATTCTGGGCCCCCCACGCTCAGGACTGGGTAATCAAGCTGCCACCAAGCCCCTATTGCTAATGTCAGCCGTCAATATGATAGCCGGCCATTATCAATAGAGAAATAGTGTGAGAAAAAAATGACTCATTATAAAAAAATACTTTATTATAACAAAAAGAATATAGACACCACATTCTCCAATTTGTTACATTAGGCAAAAAAAAACCTCCGACACAGTCCTGGGTCATGTCTCCCCCTATCTCCGCTGTGCACCTATCTCGCCCTCTGCGCCTGTCTCCCCCTGCGCACTGTGTCTCTCCACTGCACCTGTCTCCACCTGCACACTATCTTCCCCCTGCACCGATGTAATTTGCCCCTGATAGGGCCCCCTGAGTGCTGCCCCGCACCGCACCCTGGGGGGCCCTGCGCTGCCCCCACACCTCACCCTTGGGGGCCCCTGAGTGCTGCCCCCACACCAGGGGGCACCTGAGCGCTGCCCTCACACCGGGGGGACCCTGAGCGCTGTCCCGAACACCGGGGGGCCCCTGCACTCTGCCCGTGACCCTAACACCAAGGAGCCCCTGAGCGCTGCCCCCAACACCTGGGGGCCCCTGAGCGCTGCGGAATCCACTGGGCGCTACAACTGGTACACATAAATCGTATGCACACGGCTCCGCTCCATACACCTCGTACACACGCAGCTCCGCTTCGTACGCGACTCTGCCCCGTACACCTCGTACACACTCGGCTCTGCTCCGTACGCCTTGTACACACTCGGCTCCGCTCCGTACACCTTGTACACACTCGGCTCCCTCCGTACACCTTGTACACCCTCAGCTCTGCTCCGTACACCTCATACACACATGGTTTCACTTCATACACCTCGTACACTCTCGGCTCCGCTCCATACACCTAGTACACACTCAGTTCTGCTCCGTACACCTCGTACACACTTGGTCCCGCATCGTACACCTCATACACATTCGGTTCCACTTCGTACACCTTTTACGCACGCGGCTCTGCTCCGGACACCTTGTACACACAGCTCCGCTTCGTACACCTCGTACACACACGGCTCCGCTCCATACACCTTGTACACTCTCAGCTCCGCTCCATACACCTCGTACCCACGCGGCTCCTCTTCGTACACCTTGTACACACTCGGATCCGCTCCGTACACCTCGTACACACTCGGTTCCTCTCTGTACACCTTGTACACTCTGAGCTCCGCTCTGTACACCTCTTATACATGCGGTTCTGCTCCGTACATCTCATACAGACACAGCTCCGCTCCGTACACCTCGTACACATGCAGTTCCGCTCCGGACACCTTGTAAGCACTCGGTTCCACTCTGTACACCTTGTACACACTCAGCTCTGCTCCGTACACCTCATACACACTCGGCTCCGCTCCGTACACCTTGTAGACACATGGCTCCGCTCCGTACACCCCGTACACACTCGGCTCCGCTCCGTACACCTTGTACACACATGGCTCCGCTCCGTACACCTACACCTTGTACACCACTAACAGGCTCCGCTCCGTACACCTTGTACACACACGGCTCCGCTCCGTACACCTTGTACACACTCGGCTCCGCTCCGTACATTCGTACACTCTCAGCTCGTCATCACCGCTACCCCGTACACCCTTGTACACCTTGTACACACTCGGATCAGCTCCGTACACCTCGTAGACAACTCGGCTTTGCTCCGTACACCTGTACACACCGGTCCGCACTGTACACCTCATCAACACACGGCTCCGCACCGTACACTATACACACTAGCTCCGCTCCGTACACCTCTACCACAGCTCCGCTCCGTACACCTTGTACCCACCGGATCCGCTCCGTACACCTTGTACACACTCGGATCCAGCTCCGTACACCTTGTACACACTCGGATCCGCTCCGTACACCTTGTATGCATGTGGTTCCCTCCGTACACCTCGTACACACTCGGCTCCGCTCGTACACCTCGTACACACTCGGCTCCGCTCCGTACACCTTGTACACATCGAGCTCCCTCCGTACACTTGTACACCCTCACTCGCTTCCGTACACCTCATAAGAAAAACTGAAGTATCCACTCCCGCTGCTCGTACCAATCCACTATTACCATCAAAGTTCTTATTCTCACACCTAACCGCTTTCGCTGTACACCATTGTACAGCACCGACGCGTTGTGATAATAAAACCGATCGTAATAACCTTGTGGATTCCTTGAAATAGAGACGCGCTCCGTACATCCTTTATCTGATCCCCGTGTGCTGGTGTCCACTCCGTTACATCGTAACACATCGCTTGCTCCGTTAATCTTTTAACACTCGGTTCGCGTCCGTACACCTTTGTAACAATCCACATAAACAGCTTGGCTCCATCGTACACCTTGTATCTCCCTACTTTGCTACCGTACACCTCATACACACATGGTTTCACTTCATACACCTCGTACACTCTCGGCTCCGCTCCATACACCTCGTACACACTCAGTTCTGCTCCTTACACCTCGTACACACTTGGTCCCGCATCGTACACCTCATACACATTCGGTTCCACTTCGTACACCTTTACGCACGCGGCTCTGCTCCGGACACCTTGTACACCACAGCTCCGCTTCGTACACCTCGTACAACACGGCTCCGCTCATACACCTTGTACACTCTCAGCTCCGCTCCATACACCTCGTACCCACGCGGCTCCGCTTCGTACACCTTGTACACACTCGGATCCGCTCCGTACACCTCGTACACACTCGGTCCTCTCTGTACACCTTGTACACTCTGAGCTCCGCTCTGTACACCTCTTATACATGCGGTTCTGCTCCGTACATCTCATACAGACACAGCTCCGCTCCGTACACCTCGTACACATGCAGTTCCGCTCCGGACACCTTGTAAGCACTCGGTTCCACTCTGTACACCTTGTACACACTCAGCTCTGCTCCGTACACCTCATACACACTCGGCTCCGCTCCGTACACCTTGTAGACACATGGCTCCGCTCCGTACACCCGTACACACTCGGCTCCGCTCCGTACACCTTGTACACACATGGCTCCGCTCCGTACACCTTGTACATCTCAGCGCGCTCCGTACACTCATACACACTCTGGCTCCTTGTACACCTGTACACACGCACCGGCTCCCTCCGTACACCTCGTACACACTCGGCTCCGCTCCGTACACGTCGTACACTCTCAGCTCCGCTCCATACACCTCGTACCTACGCGGCTATGCTCCGTACACCTTGTACACACTCGGATCAGCTCCGTACACCTCGTAGACAACTCGGCTTTGCTCCGTACACCTCGTACACACACGGCTCCGCACGTACACCTCATACACACAGCTCCGCACCGTACACCTCTACACACCAGCTCCGCTCCGTACACCTGTACCCACGGCATCTCGCTCCGTACACCTTGTACCCACTCGGATCCGCTCCGTACACCTTGTACACACCGGCTCCGCTCCGTACACCTCGTACACACTCGGCTCCGCTCCGTACACGTCGTACACTCTCAGCTCCGCTCATAACCTCGTACCTACGCGGCTATGCTCCGTACACCTTGTACACACTCGGATCAGCTCCGTACACCTCGTAGACAACTCGGCTTTGCTCCGTACACCTCGTACACACACGGCTCCGCACGTACACCTCATACACACACGGCTCCGCACCGTACACCTCATACACACTCAGCTCCGCTCCGTACACCTCGTACCCACGCAGCTCCGCTCCGTACACCTTGTACCCACTCGGATCCGCTCCGTACACCTTGTACACACTCGGATCCGCTCCGTACACCTTGTACACACTCGGATCCGCTTCGTACACCTTGTATGCATGTGGTTCCACTCCGTACACCTCGTACACACTCGGCTCTGCTCCGTACACCTTGTACACACTCGGCTCTCGCTCCGTACACCTTGTACACACTCGGCTCCTCTCCGTACACCTTGTACACCCTCGCTCTGCTCCGTACACCTCTCACACTGTATCACTTCATACCTGTAACTTGGTATCCCGGTACCGCTCTGCTGCTCTTTATCCAAGAATCCACAAGAGTTATTACCATCAAAAGTTCTTTATTTCATCACACCAACGCGTTTCGGTGCTGTCCCGCACCTGTACACTCAGTGCTGGGACAGCACCGAAACGCTGGTGTATGAAATAAAGACTTTTGATGGTAATAACCTCTAGTGGATTCCTTGAATAAAGAGCAGCAGCGCGGACCGTCGTACACTTCCAGTTTTTATCTTCTGATTCCCGCGTTTTGTGGGTTGGTGGAGGTTCTGCAGCAGCTGCCTTATGCTTTTAACTGGTTGTGAGTTCACAACCATAAAAGGTGAGTGGATACACTTTAATCCACATAAGAACTATAGTGTCTGTTTGATAGGCACAATCTGCGCCTCTTGTATCTCCCTTCTTTTCTAGCCGTACACCTCATACACACATGGTTTCACTTCATACACCTCGTACACTCTCGGCTCCGCTCCATACACCTCGTACACACTCAGTTCTGCTCCGTACACCTCGTACACACTTGGTCCCGCATCGTACACCTCATACACATTCGGTTCCACTTCGTACACCTCGTACGCACGCGGCTCTGCTCCGGACACCTTGTACACACAGCTCCGCTTCGTACACCTCGTACACACACGGCTCCGCTCCATACACCTTGTACACTCTCAGCTCCGCTCCATACACCTCGTACCCACGCAGCTCCGCTTCGTACACCTTGTACACACTCGGATCCGCTCCGTACACCTTGTACACACTCGGATCCGCTCCGTACACCTTGTATGAATGTGGTTCCACTCCGTACACCTCGTACACACTCGGATCCGCTCCGTACACCTTGTACGCATGTGGTTCCACTCTGTACACCTTGTACACTCTCAGCTCCGCTCCGTACACCTCGTACACACACGGCTCCGCTCCGTACACCTTGTACACTCTCAGCTCCGCTCCGTACACCTTGTACACTCTCAGCTCCGCTCTATACACGTTGTACACTTTCAGCTCCGCTCTATACACCTCGTACCCATGCGGCTCCACTTAGTACACCTTGTACACATGGCTCCGCTCCGTTCACCTCGTACACGCGGCTCCTTTCCGTACACCTCGTACACACTCGGTTCCGCTCCGTACACCTTGTACATGCTCAGCTCCGCTCCGTACACCTCTTACACACGCAGCTCTGCTCCGTACACCTCATACAGATACAGCTCCGCTCCGTACACCTCGTACACATGCAGTTCCGCTTTGGACACCTTGTAAGCACTCAGTTTCGCTCCGTACATCCACACTGTAAATTCCTCCTGATCCCACACATAAACTTCATCTTATCCAGCACCATGACAACCAGCACAGCACAGTCCTGCATACACCAGGAGCTGATCATGTGATCCCTGACTCCTCCCCTCCATTGACATCATCACAGGTCCTGTCTGCACAGAGGGTGCTGCTGTGTAGTGGAGAAGAAAGTCGGCTCCCACTGCGGGGAGAGACCTCGGGCGCTGCAGGAGGAGGCTGAGTGCGCCCTCCATGCCTGCTGAGCCCGGGGCAGATGACCCCCCCAGCCCACTCCTGGACACGGCCCTGGCTGTGGGGGCACTGCTCAGGGGCCCCCGATGGTAAGCTGTGGGGCTAGTGCTCAGGGGCCCACCTTGGGGGCATGTATTTTCCGCTGCAGCGCATAGCGTTTAATGCTATGCACTGGAGTCCATAGAAACCCGCTGTTTACCTTGCCAACCAAGGTAAACAGCAGGTTTCTATGGGCTGAATTGTCTGGCAGCACATAGTATTAAACGCTCTGCGCTGCAAAGGAAAATACTTGTGTCAGGCTAGGGTCACAACGCAAGTGTGACCCTAGCCCTCAGGGGCCCAGTGGGCACTCTCCAAGCAGTCCGGGCCCCGACACTTGCCTGGGTGCTCCGGGTGCTGACGCCAGCCCTGCACAGCATGGTTCCCACATAGGGGTTATCTCACACAGCATGGCTGCCACATAGGGGTTACCGCACACACAGCATGGTTCCCACATAGGGGTTACCGCACAAACAGCATGGTCTCCACATATGGGTTACTGCACACACAGCATGGTCCCCAGATAGGGGTTACCGCACACACAGTATGGTTCCCACATAGGGATTATCTCACACAGCATGGCCGCCACATAGGGGTTACCGCACACACAGCATGGTTCCCACATAGGAGTTATCTCACACAGCATGGCCGCCACATAGGGGTTACCGCACACAGAGCATGGTACCCAGATAGAGGTTACCACACACAGCATGGCCGCCACATAGGGGTTACCGCACACACAGCATGGTTCCCACATAGGGGTTATCTCACACAGCACGGCCGCCACACAGGGGTTACTGCACGCAGATCATGGCTTCTGCATAGAGGTTACCACACACACAAGATCTATTGCAGATTGTTCTGTGCTTGGTTTACTGCTCTCTGACTGTGTAAACAAACTATTAAATGAGTGACAATTCCTAAATATTTGCTGATCAGCCGTTGTTTAGTTCAACCGGTTGATCTGTGTAAACACATCTCTTGTTTTTTGTGTTTTAATATCCATCCTGGTGTAACAATACCAGCTGAATTACAGCTTTCTGTTGTCCTTTATTATAGGGATAAAACTACTTTCATCTCTAGACTGTAGAAAATATCACAATAAAAAATAAATAAAAAGACAACTGCTGCACCCAAAGATGGATTTTCTTTTACATGTGAAAAATAACTTGTCAAAGTGATCAGAGATACTGGACATAGAGAGCTTTACTTTACTAAGGATCGGAAATATTTTATGCAAATAATTGTTAATTTTTCCATTTTGTTCACTTCATCATTTGCTCAACTATCAAGGGGATATCACACCAAAAAATAATAGGTGGTACCACACACACAGCATGGCTGCCACATAAGGGTTACCGCACGCACAGTATGGCCGCTATCTAGGGGTTACCCCACACACAGTATGGTCACCACATAGGGGTTACAGGTTACTACACACACAACATGGTCACCACATAAAGGTTACTACACATGCAGCATGGCCTCCACTTAGGGGTTACCGCACTCACAGCATGGTCACCGTATAGAGGTTACCACACACACAGCATAGTGGCCACGTAGAGGACACCACACACAGTATGATCACCATATAGGGGTTAATTCACACACAGCATGGTCACTACATAGAAGTTACAACACACAGTATGGTCGCCACAGTGCGGTTACCACCCACAGCAGGGTCACCACACAGCATGGCTGCCACATAGGGGTAACTTCACACAGCATGGCCTCCAAATAATGGTTACCACACACATTGCATGGCTGCCACAGAGGTTATCAGACACACAGCATGGTTGCCACATAGGTGTTACCGGACACACAACATGGTCACCACATAGAGCAGTGGTGGGGAACCTCAGGCCCAAGGGCCGAATCTGGCCTTTGATGACTTTTTTTGTGGCCCCCGGGCAGATTCATGGGGACCACAGTGCTCAGGCTGGCAGACGCTTTTTGCCGACTGTCTGCCCTTTAAATCCAGCTCTCCAGTGATCTCTATGCCCTAGCCTCGGCCTCCCCAGTGATGTATATTCTCCCAGCCTCTTCTATGATGTCTATGGCTCTAGCAAACCTGGAAAAGCAGTTGAGAAGCAACGTGACCAATAACACCTGTAACAAAGTAAAGTAGCTCCAGCCACCACAGTAGGGGTGAGTTGATTGTTTAACCAAATATAGCGGGTAATTTTCAAGTTGATCATTTCATACGCCCCCCGAAGGATTGTAGAAATTTCCAAATGGCCCTCGGCAGAAAAATGGTTTCCCGCCCCTGACACAGAGGATGCCGGACACACAGCATGGTCACCACATAGGGGTTACCACACACAGAGCAAGGTCACCACATATGGGTTAGCGCACACACAGCATGGTTGCCACATAGGGGTTACCATACACAGCATGGTCACCACAGAGGTTATCGTGCATACAGCATGGTCACCACCTAGGGGTTATTGGCATGGCTTCTGTGTCGCCCCTGCTTCCAGGAGGCCACAAAGGGAACTGCAGCCAGGCAGGTAGGACGACAGTTGAACACCAACACCCTCACTGCCACACGTACAGTAGAGGGCAGCACCCAACCCGGAGCCTGGGAACTCTAGGCAGGCGAGGGGTGGTGGGTTTAAAGACAGTGGGTGGGCAAACTAGTCAGGGCCTGCCTAGTCAGATGACAGAGAGTAGATATAGAGCAGGAAGAGCAGGAAGGAGTCAGTAGGCCGAGGTAGGCTGAGCAGTAAAGACGGAGATCACACGTCCTGGCGAAGTGGGGTGTAGGAGCGCAGAATCTGAACAGAGCCAGTGCGAGCTGCAGAGAGAAAGCACGACCGAAGCCAGCACCCCGGGAGTGTGAGGGAAGAGAGGGGACAGTGACACTGGTCCCAAGCAACATGGTCGAGACGGCAGACTGCAGGCAGAGTAGCCCTCCTATATTACCCAAAGACATAGTAGAAAGAGCCTGGTAGGGCCTCACACGGGAGGACTGCTGGAGGCTAGGCTAAAGTAGAGTTTCGGCTCAAGAGGAGACCGCAGATTTAACCGGCATCCCCAGACAACCGACGGGGGACCACAACTACACGTTAGGGTCCCTACCCCAAAGGACAGGCAGCTCAGTGGTAACCCGGAGGACTCACAGGGGTCCGAGCCACCGCCATACTGTCCGGAGTCACGCACACCAAAGTGAACAGAGAGAGAGAGTCAACAGCCTGAGAAGGACACAGAGACGGAGTGAGGGTTCACAGTAGGAAAGACCTGGCTGCAGAGAGTAAAGGGAACCCGGAGGGGAAAGTGTGCCCGTGTAACTGAGAACTGAACTAAGAACTGTAACTGAACTGTAAACTGTACTTAAGAACGAGGAGAAGTAAACACGGTGAACCCTGAACACGACTCCTTTGCATCTCTCTGCCTGAACACGACTCCTTCCATACAGGTTTGCAGCAGATCTCCACCTGGAGAGCCACAGCGTGCGGGCTCCAACACTGAAGGAGGATTCCTGCAGCATCTGGACAGTAAGTGTACTACACTTAGCACCAGGCCTGCACACTACACAATAGACTTTAACCATCACTGCCCCGGGGAACCAGTTCTGCCCACGGAGAACTATTCTAACTACGCTGCCATTACATCATCGTTCTGCAGCAGCGGCGGCCCCCATTACTGGCTGCACACTGTGGGTGGCGTCACGACTGACATTTTCCCCTGTAAATACACCCTTATTATTGCCAGGGCCTGGGACACGGTCCGGACCAGGACCACCCGTGACTTCCCCAGTAGCAGACCCGGTTCGGTACCGAGTACCCCATCCCAGTGGGCTCGACACTTCCACATAGCATGGCTGCCACATAGGGGTTACCACACACACAGAATGGCTGCACACAGAGGTTACTGGTTACTGCACACACAGCATGATTGCCACATAGGGGTTACTGCATACACAACATGGTCGCCACATAGGGTTACCTCATACACAGCATGGTCGCCACATCTGGGTTATCTCACACACAGCATGACCACTACGTAGAGGTAACTGCACACAGCATGGTCACCAAATAGGGGTTACCTCACACACTGCATGGTCACCCCATAGGGGTTACCACATACAACTTGGTTCCAACATATGAGTTACCGCAAAGACACCATAGTCACCATTACTGCACACACAGACAACATGCCAAATGCAAGAAGAACCTTTGTCTTATGTTGCTTTACAGCATTGATATTTTTTTTTGTGTGTGAATATATCACGACTTTTCTTTATTCTCTGCAAAGTTGGTGACCTGTAACACCATGAACGGAATGGGTTATATGTGTAAATATTGAAAATGTTTAATAAAAATTATTGTAAAACATACTGTACACAGACTAAGGCCTATTTCACATTTAAGCCTGGTCTGTGTTTTGCTTCATTTGTGTTTCTATGCGTTTTTACCGCTAAAGACGCATTCAAATGCATGTGTTTTTGCTCCCATTGATTTTAATGGAAATGCATGCCAAAACGCATGTGCAGTTTCAATACGCAAAAACGCATACGTTTTTGAAAACGCAGCCAAAAACATCACCTAATGCGTCCAGGTCTGCGTTTGCAAAAACACATGCATTTTTGCATACGTTTCCATTAAAATCAATGGGGGCAAAAACACATGTGCTTGGATGCGTTTTTATAGGTAAAGACGCATAGAAACGCAAATTAAGCAAAACACAGACCACGATTAGATGTGAAAAGGGCCTAATTAATGTTGGCTGATCATACTGATATCGCTGGTTTTGGCTGACCCTCTAATGTATGGAGGCCAGTACAATGTTGTCTCATTTCGGTTGTCCCATTTCGGACTGATCTTTTGATTTCCCAAGGAAGCAGCCACCAGAGATGCCTGGCGCTACCTCTCCCATACAGAACAAAGGAGGAAACGGCTAAAAGCTATTGCAAATTCAGTGAAGGACGGATGCAGACGGGCATATTTCAGGGCCTTTATAAAGAATACAATGCCCAGACAGACATGTCGTGTTCAGGGTCCGGACGAGAATGTATGATTTTTACGCAAGCATCCGCATGGGTACAAATCACACACGGAAGTCAATGGGTGCCCACGGCAATCCGCAGCCGAGCGTATCACTGTGCGTCCCAATGATAAACATAGGGATGGGCGGTGCTTGCGCTCAGCTTGCGTTCGCCTGCCTCAAGACGCAACGGAGGCGAACGCAAGTCTGAAGGCAGCCTAAGTAAGGATTCTTTGTCCAAGCTCTGTTTGAATATTCAAATGTCCACTTATTATATGTTGCATCTGCTCTGGTTATGTACATACAGTTAGGGCCAGAAATATTTGGACAGTGACACAAGTTTTGTTATTTTAGCTGTTTACAAAAACATGTTCAGAAATACAATTATATATATAATATGGGCTGAAAGAGCACACTCCCAGCTGCAATATGAGAGTTTCCACATCCAAATCGGACAAAGGGTTTAGGAATCATAGCTCTGTAATGCATAGCCTCCTCTTTTTCAAGGGACCAAAAGTAATTGGACAGGGCTGCAATTAACTCTGAAGGCGTCTCCCTCGTTAACCTGTAATCAATGAAGTAGTTAAAAGGTCAGGGATGGATTCCAGGTGTGTGGTTTTGCATTTGGAAGCTGTTGCTGTGACCAGACAACATGCGGTCAAAGGAACTCTCAATTGAGGTGAAGCAGAACATCCTGAGGCTGAAAAAAAAGAAAAAATCCATCAGAGAGATAGCAGACATGCTTGGAGTAGCAAAATCAACAGTTGGGTACATTCTGAGAAAAAAGGAATTGACTGGTGAGCTTGGGAACTGTAAAAGGCCTGGGCGTCCACGGATGACAACAGTGGTGGATGATCGCCGCATACTTTATTTGGTGAAGAAGAACCCGTTCACAACATCAACTGAAGTCCAGAACACTCTCAGTGAAGTAGGTGTATCTGTCTCTAAGTCAACAGTAAAGAGAAGACTCCATGACAGTAAATACAAAGGGTTCACATCTAGATGCAAACCATTCATCAATTCCAAAAATAGACAGGCCAGAGTTAAATTTGCTGAAAAACACCTCAAGAAGCCAGCTCAGTTCTGGAAAAGTATTCTATGGACAGATGAGACAAAGATCAACCTGTACCAGAATGATGGGAAGAAAAAAGTTTGGAGAAGAAAGGGAACGGCACATGATCCAAGGCACACCACATCCTCTGTAAAACATGGTGGAGGCAACGTGATGGCATGGGCATGCATGGCTTTCAATGGCACTGGGTCACTTGTGTTTATTGATGACATAACAGCAGACAAGAGTAGCCGGATGAATTCTGAAGTGTACCGGGATATACGTTCAGCCCAGATTCAGCCAAATGCTGCAAAGTTGATTGGACGGCGCTTCATAGTACAGATGGACAATGACCCCAAGCATACAGCCAAAGCTACCCAGGAGTTCATGAGTGCAAAAAAGTGGAACATTCTGCAATGGCCAAGTCAATCACCAGATCTTAACCCAATTGAGCATGCATTTTACTTGCTCAAATCCAGACTTAAGACGGAAAGACCCACAAACAAGCAAGATCTGAAGGCTGCGGCTGTAAATGCCTGGCAAAGCATTAAGAAGGAGGAAACCCAGCGTTTGGTGATGTCCATGGGTTCCAGACTTAAGGCAGTGATTGCCTCCAAAGGATTCGCAACAAAATATTGAAAATAAAAATATTTTGTTTGGGTTATGTTTATTTGTCCAATTACTTTTGACCTCCTAAAATGTGGAGTGTTTGTAAAGAAATGTGTACAATTCCTACATTTTCTATCAGATATTTTTGTTCAACCCTTCAAATTAAACGTTACAATCTGCACTTGAATTCTGTTGTAGAGGTTTCATTTCAAATCCAATGTGGTGGCATGCAGAGCTCAACTCGCGAAAATTGTGTCACTGTGGAAATATTTCTGGCCCTAACTGTATATACAGTTGTGGCCAAAAGTATTGACACCCCTGCAATTCTGTCAGATAATACTCAGTTTCTTCCTGAAAATGATTGCAATCACAAATTCTTTGGTATTATTATCTTCATTTAATTTGTCTTAAATAAAAAAAACACAAAAGAGAATGAAGCAAAAAGCAAAACATTGATCATTTCACACAAAACTCCAAAAATGGGCCAGACAAAAGTATTGGCACCCTCAGCCTAATACTTGGTTGCACAACCTTTAGCCAAAATAACTGCGATCAACTTTTTCCGGTAACCATCAATGAGTTTCTTGCAATGCTCTGCTGGAATTTTAGACCATTCTTCTTTGGCAAACTGGAGAAGGCACCCTTCAAATATCAGGGACCTGGAGCAAACTGCCATTTTTAGATCTCTCCACAGGTGTTCTATGGGATTCAGGTCTGGACTCATTGCTGGCCACCTTCAAAGTCTCCAGGGCTTTGTCTCAAACCATTTTCTAGTGCTTTTTGAAGTGTGTTTTGGGTCATTGTCCTGCTGGAAAACCCATGAGGGAGACCCAGCTTTCTCACACTGGGCACTACATTATGCTGCAAAATTTGTTGGTAGTCTTCAGACTTCATAATGCCATGCACACGGTCAAGCAGTCCAGTGCCAGAGGCAGCAAAGCAACCCCAAAACATCAGGGAACCTCCGCCATGTTTGACTGTAGGGAACGTGTTCTTTTCTTTGAATGCCTCTTTTTTTCTCCTGTAAACTCTATGTTGATGCCTTTGCCCAAAAAGCTCTACTTTTGTCTCATCTGACCAGAGAACATTCTTCCAAAACGTTGTAGGCTTTCTCAGGTAAGTTTTGGCAAACTCCAGCCTGGCTTTTTTATGTCTCGGGGTAAGAAGTGGGGTCATCCTGGGTCTCCTACCATACAGTCCCTTTTCATTCAGACGCTGACGGATAGTACGGGTTGACACTGTTGTACCCTTGGACTGCAGGGCAGCTTGAACTTGTTTGGATGTTAGTCGAGGTTTTTTATCCATCATCTGCACAATCTTGCGTTGAAATCTCTTGTCAATTTTTCTTTTCCATCCACATCTAGGGAGGTTAGCCACAGTGCCATGGGCTTTAAACTTCTTGATGACACTGGGCACGGTAGACACAGGAACATTCAGGTCTTTGGAGATGGACTTGTAGCCTTGAGATTGCTCATGCTTCCTCACAATTTGGTTTCTCAAGTCCTCAGACAGTTCTTTGGTCTTCTTTCTTTTCTCCATGCTCAATGTGGTACACACAAGGACACAGGACAGAGGTTGAGTCAACTTGAATCCATGTCAATAGCCTGTAAGTGTGATTTAGTTATTGCCAACACCTGTTAGGTGCCACAGGTAAGTTACCGGTGCTGTTAATTACACAAATTAGAGAAGCATCACATGATTTTTCTAACAGTGCCAATACTTTTGTCCACCCCCTTTTTTATGTTTGGTGTGGAATTATATCCAATTTGGCTTTAGGACATTTTTTTTAGTGTTTTTTCATGGAAGACAAATTAATTGAAGATAATAATACATAAGAATTTGTGAATGCAATCATTTTCAGGAAGAAACTGAGTATTATCTGACAGAATTGCAGGGGTGTCAATACTTTTGGCCACAACTGTATACACACACATATTTTACATATATATATATATATGCATTAGTGATGAGCGAGCACTAAAATGCTCGGGTGCTCGATGCTCGGGTCGAGCATCTGGAGATGCTCGGGTGCTTGACAGACCACCGAGCCCAATGTAAGTCAATTAGTGATAGGCTCTGCCCACAGACTTCCGGCTATAAAACGAGTTTTTCTGGAAAAGGGCAGGAGGGTGGGCTTTTCCAAATTATCGCAGCATACAACACCTTGCTGTGCCCCCCTGAAGGATCCTAACAATCAATCTGCTCTCTGTGAGGTGCCAGCTCACTGTGTGCACTGAAGGGAGCAGTGTATTTGTGTCAGAATGATAATTATTAGTGAAGAGTCCGAGCATCTCGGCGGTACTTGGTGCTCGCCAAGCATCCTGAGTATCGGGATACTCGTGCGAGTAACGCCGAGCATGCTCGCTCATCACTAATATGCACTTTTTCTAATATCTTGTCAAACAATGCCTGATATAGAGACATGAGAAATCTCAAAAGGTTGCTTTCTTTGTAACATCAATTACCGTAGCTTATTTTTGTTTGCAATCAAAAGGTATCACAACTACAAGATTACTATAAGGTTCGAAATTTGGGATGGAAATTCTACAGTCAAGTCCAGGCATTGTAGACCATATAAGGAACAGGAAATACACCTGTCTGAATGTGCAAAATCCGGTAAAATACCGTACACATATAAATTATATTAACAACTTTCTGTAAACTTAAATTCACCTTAAGCTGAAGGCACACTGGCGTGAGACTCGCACGAGTGCAATGCGTGAAAAAAATCGCATTGAACTCGGACCAATGTTACGCAATGCTGCAGGGCATATTGGTGCGTTTTTCTCGCGTCAAACACGCATTGCGAGAGCATGCTGCGATTGCACATGTTTTTCACACGTGAGAGCCCAATGTTAGTCAATGGATGCGTGAAAAAAATACACCATTGTAACACACGAGGCGAGTGTCATGCGTGAAAAATGCACAAAACCAGTTTGGAGCAGTAAGTTGACTCATTAGCTTATCAGGAAGCGCAGCTGCAATTAGGGTCCCATTACAAGCACAAGCTGTGTTTCCTCCTCCACAGAGCCTGATCCTGCATAATGTCCCGGGATATTAATGTTGAGATGTTAATTGTGCTTATTCAGGACCATCCAGTAATATGGGACAAGCGTGATCCAGCTTAGGCTAGGGTCACACTTGCATGATTCTAAGTCCCCTGCATTGTTTGCAGAAAACGTAGAATGTTTAGATTCTAAGTTTTCTGCAAACAACACAGGGGACTTAGAATCGTGCAAGTGTGACCCTAGCCTTATTAAGGAGCTAATTGACCGACATTTACTATACAATCGGCAGCTGATTTGATCATAATTGTTTGCAAAACCTGAAAATCCAGTGAGAGAAAAACGCATTACTGTCGGATTCAAGATGTGGCGAAAAAAACGCACTCGCACCACACTCGCACCACACTCGTAGGACAATACGCATAGCACTCGCAGGACTGCCGTGCGCCAAAAATGCTCCGTTTTTAACGCTTGTAGTGTGCCTTCAGCCTTAAGGGGTCTTACGTTTGTTTCCATAAAGTTAAAGAACTCAAAGAAAGTTTACTCACTTCGTTACTGGTGGTGAAGAAGATGATGATGAGCATCACACAAGCTGTCCCCACAACAAATAGTAATATGAGCAGCAGAGGATAGTGCTGGCTGATGCACTGGTACTTTTCATAAAGAGAATGCTCAATCATGCAATCTTCATTGTCCTTAATGAGATACTTCCCTTTAGATGGCATTTTAATCGAGTCCGGCTTCCTTTCTTTCCCTTTAATTCCCAGATTTCACAGCCCAACAGAGACCTGAGCTGCTGTCTTCCCAGGCTGCTGTGGTGTGGCGGTCTGATTCACATTGTAAGCCTGAGAAGTCTACAGCTGGGACAAGGTAAGAGAACCAGCTGCCTCCTCCCAAAAAACATGTGCAGCTTATCGAGGCTTGTAGGCAGACATGGCTGTGCCTGGATGATATCCTCTGCAGTCACTTCTCACATGCCATCTTGTGCTTCCATCCCTGTTGATGCCTTAGTATTCTGTATAGAAAAATATAAAGAAAAAGAAATGTTATTCAAATTCATCACTTTTTCGTCAAACTCCAATTGAAGAAAAAAATTAAAGAGTTAGTAAAACCTAAATAGAGAAAAGAGAGAAGAGAGTAACCTCCAGAAATTGCCAGCTTACAGGTGCTGTGCACACAAAGTACACCACAGCATTCACCTCAGCTCAGAGAACAAGTGTGCAGGTGGAGGAAACGTAGAGGAAAGGTGGAGATTCAGGAATGAGGACATGACAGCATTAACAGACATGAAACTCGTGAGTCAGACACATCACACCTTGTTAGTCGGCTCTTATGATGCAATTTGTATAAATTATGAAAAGTTTCTTAAAATTATTCAAGTGCTTGGGGTATAAAGCTCAATTACTCAGTATCCATTCACGTAGTCATTACACAACAATCTCGACACGTAACCTTCCTATTGCTTATGTATTGCCAACATAATCCACAGCGCTGTACAATAGTGTCATAGCGAGATCCCAATCACACCTCCATTCTATATTGAAATTCAGGATCCACTGATGAACACACGTTATTGGATGGGAAAGTTTCTACAAAACACAAATCTCACAATGGGAGAAAATAAAACTGTTATAGTGAGGAAAAAATTGACAGAAGTCCGGCTCAAACACTCGATGTCTTCCTTATTAAAATAAGGTGAGAGTAAAAAAATCCCTGGTCTGTGGAGCGCTAGGACTAGAGATAAATGGCACTAGGGTTATTTTAGAAAAAGTTTCTTTATTAACCTCTTACAGGCCACTACTCGTTTCTGCAGCAGAGCGCTGCCTTCATCAGTGTTGCAACACCTGATGAAGGCAGCGCTCTGCTGCAGAAACGCGTAGTGGCCTGTAAGAGGTTAATAAAGAAACTTTTTCTAAAATAACCCTAGTGCCATTTATCTCTAGTCCTAGCGCTCCACAGACCAGGGATTTTTTTACTCTCAGCTTCTTGCACTTGTGCACACCTGGCAAGAGCAGCTCTGGACAAGAGATACCATTAATCCTAGATCCTGAGTTCCATGACCTAGCAATACAACACGGTCACCGTTGAAGGACCTGTGGTGACATCAATCCGGTCATTGATCGCGGCAGGAGCTGGAGCTCCCGGAGTAACTATCGGTGCCTCCACTATACCTCCAGGCGGAGGTGGATTCACAGGCGTAAGACCGCAGTTGTGCAGGGATGCACAACCACCTCTGGTGAGTGGCCACACAGCCCTGGGCCTAAATCCACTTCAAAAACATTCTTCACATGCGCTCCCACACCCTCCCCCCTTTTTGTCTTGCTTATTAAAATAAGGAGCACATAAAAAGTATACAGAGGCTACATGACTGGTAGTATCAATGCGTTTTGGGTATGGGGACCCAAAATGCATTGATAAAGCATTTTGTGACCCCATATCTCTTTGTGTTGGATCGTTCACAAATGACACATCTGAGCAACCATAATACTTGGCTGAGTACAGAGCGCACCTGATCACCTCGACTTGATCGAGTATTGAGATGTGATCAGCATGCTCGCTTATCATTAGATACTAGAGATTAGTTAAAGCACAGGAATGCTGCCATGGCCATTTTGTTGAAAAGCTCAAGATGATAAATATTTGAAGTCCAGCTCACCAATAGCCAATGATTCCTAGATGTGGAGCGCGGGCATCAGCCTTGTCGCGGCCATATAATAGAAGTCTGACTCAAACAGTCTTTTTTATTGAAATAAGGAGCAGATAAAAGGTATACAGAGGTTATATGACTGACGTTATTAACATGTATTGGGTATGGGGACCCAAAACGCATTAATGCATTTGGGTCATTATACCCGTAATGTGTTGATACCGTCAGTCATGTAGCCTCTGTAAACCTTTTATGTGCTCCTTATTGCCATGACAAGGCAATCATTGGCTATTGGTGAGCTGGACTTCAGGTGCACTTGGTACTCAGTTTAGTATCGTGTGTGCTCGGATGTGTCATTCAGGAATGATCCAACACAAACAGCGGGCTCCCTTCAGTGAACGATGGCAGTCGACATCCCAGTGAGAACAGCTTGCAGTCTCTGGATGGCTCTCATTTGGGGGGAAATTATCATGGGGCTAAAAACTAAAAACTTAATTGAGTCCAAAGATATATCCGGGCACTACTGGCTCCTGACCATATATACAATCCAGACCATTGGAACCTGCGCACATAGGGCTCTATTGAGGACAAGGTGTTGCACAGTCCTATAAGTCCATTAGTATATTGATTTAAAGGTAAGAAAAAGGAGGCACTCACCATTCAATGCTCTGCGTTTTTTAATTAACCTTTTTTCCGGGTTACATTACAGCCAGGGAGGGGGTGATGGAGGCCGACATCACCCGCTCCCAGGCTGTAATGTAACCCGGAAAAAAGGTTCATTAAAAAGCGCAGAGCATCGAATGGTGAGTGCCTCCTTTTTCTTACCTTTAAAGCAGTAAAAAATAAAAACAGTCACCCTCCTCAGAAATTCTCTGTTTTAGGCTGGAGAGCCGAACTGCCATCACTAACTGACTTCCTTTATACTTGAGAGCATCCGACCTGCTCAATTTGAGTACCGAGCACTTTAATGCTTGCTCATCATTAGTCATAACTAAGTAAGTCACCTTTTTTTCTTTAATACATGTATTTGGGTGTAAGAATAATTTTTGCAATTGGGTTCCTTACAAATTTGGCACCCTTAGGCTTTTTTCAAGCTCTTTAATTCCACAACCATTCAACTTTGACGTGGTCTGAGGTCAGAGATAAGCTCAGAAAAAGACAGATATAAACTCTCTAGTATAACCGTCAGAATTAAGCCACTGACAGGTTCTCCGGTAACTCATACTTCAGCCAGTAATATGCAATACAATACAGAAGCTATAGAAGGCAAAATGTTCAACATTTTTAATGAAAAAAAATGAAAATAATTTGTTTTAGCCAAAAAATACCTGCACTTACAGTAAAAAAGAAAATAAGTTGTACCCAAGAGGTGGACAACCATTTAAGCTTCACACAACCATATGAAAAATCATTCTTTTTTTAATCCAGAAAAAAAATGTAAAAAATTATTAGTGTGTTTGTATTTTGGATATGTTTTATATATTAATTTAAAAATGATACAGCATCAATTACAGTTTCATTAATAATTGTAATTAATTGCAGTGGATCCATTAGACAGATTACACAGACAGTTTCCATATTGTTTTCAGGGTCTTTTGAAATACATAGAGGAGCCACATCCAAAATACATAGAGGAGCCACATCCGAAAAACAGATCACACCAACACACACTGCAATGTGAGTTCTAAATAAACATTGGTCTATGTGGAAAATGTTCATGTGAGCCCACACACTGATAACATTGGTCTGTGTGCAATCCGTTTTACATATGGAACAAAAGAATGGCAATGTGAACACAAGGTGTGGTCCTAATTGGGCTACTGCTAGGAATAAAAGAAAGTATATGTCAAACCACACTAATGTTAATGGATTACAGTTCAGGGATGGTTGAAACCCAGCAAGTGTATCCTATGCTTCCAGAACAATCTGCCCACCCAGAACAGCCCGCCCGCCAAGAACAATCTGCCCACTCAGAACAGCCCATGCGCCCAGGACAATCTGCCCACCCAGAACATACCACGCGCCCAGAATAGTCCGCGTGCCCAGAACAGCCCACACACCCAGAACAGCCCGTCCACAACAGTCCACCCAGAGCAGTTCATACAGTTGCTCTGTGTGAATAAAATACGTTATTGGAAGCATATCACCAGCTTACACAGGCAATGAGCTGTTGATAATGATTTTTACCCCACCTGAATCCACTCGATAAATTAGCTTAGATTAGATGACAGATACTGGGAAACAGTGCTCCATCAAACATTCATGCTCTGATTATATGCTCATCTAAATGGGCCATTACACTTTGAGCCTCCAATGCAAATACCAACATAAACTTACAGTTGTGGCCAAAAGTATTGACACCCCTGCAATTCTGTCAGATAATACTCAGTTTCTTCCTGAAAATGATTGCAATCACAAATTCTTTGGTATTATTATCTTCATTTAATTTGTCTTCAATGAAAAAACACAAAAAGAATTGTCCTAAAGCCAAATTGGATCTAATTCCACACCAAACATAAAAAAGGGGGTGGACAAAAGTATTGACACTGTTAGAAAAATCATGTGATGCTTCTCTAATTTGTGTAATTAACAGCACCTGTAACTTACCTGTGGCACCTAACAGGTGTTGGCAATAACTAAATCACACTTGCAGCCAGTTGACATGGATTAAAGTTGACTCAACCTCTGTCCTGTGTCCTTGTGTGTACCACATTGAGCATGGAGAAAAGAAAGAAGACCAAAGAACTGTCTGAGGACTTGAGAAACCAAATTGTGAGGAAGCATGAGCAATCTCAAGGCTACAAGTCCATCTCCAAAGACCTGAATGTACCTGTGTCTACTGTGCGCAGTGTCATCAAGAAGTTTAAAGCCCATGGCACTGTGGCTAACCTCCCTAGATGTGGATGGAAAAGAAAAATTGACGAGAGATGTCAATGCAAGATTGTGCGGATGGTGGATAAAGAACCTCGACTAACATCCAAACAAGTTCAAGCTGCCCTGCAGTCCGAGGGTACAACAGTGTCAACCCGTACTATCCGTCGGCGTCTGAATGAAAAGGGACTGTATGGTAGGATACCCAGGAAGACCCCACTTCTTACCCCAAGACATAAAAAAGCCAGGCTGGAGTTTTCCAAAACTTACCTGAGAAAGCCTAAAACGTTTTGGAAGAATGTTCTCTGGTCAGATGAGACAAAAGTAGAGCTTTTTGGGCAAAGGCATCAACATAGAGTTTACAGGAGAAAAAAAAGAGGCATTCAAAGAAAAGAACACGGTTCCTACAGTCAAGCATGGCGGAGGTTCCATGATGTTTTGGGTTTGCTTTGCTGCCTCTGGCACTGGACTACTTGACCGTGTGCATGGCATTATGAAGTCTGAAGACTACCAACAAATTTTGCAGCATAATGTAGGGCCCAGTGTGAGAAAGCTGGGTCTCCCTCAGAGGTCATGGGTCTTCCAGCAGAACAATGACCCAAAACACACTTCAAAAAACACTAGAAAATGGTTTGAGAGAAAGCACTGGAGACTTCTAAGGTGGCCAGCAATGAGTCCAGACCTGAATCCCATAGAACACCTGTGGAGAGATCTAAAAATATCAGGGACCAGGAGCAGTTTGCCAAAGAAGAATGGTCTAAAATTCCAGCAGAGCATTGTAAGAAACTCATTGATGGTTACCGGAAGTGGTTGGTCGCAGTTATTTTGGCTACAGGTTATGCAACCAAGTATTAGGCTGAGGGTGCCAATACTTTTGTCCACCCCCTTTTTTATGTTGGTGTGGAACTATATCCAAGTTGGCTTTAGGACAATTCTTTTTGTGTTTTTTTCATTGAAGACAAATTAAATGAAGATAATCATACCAAAGAATTTGTGATTGCAATCATTTTCAGGAAGAAACTGAGTATTATCTGACAGAACTGCAGGGGTGCAGGCTCGGACTGACAGGCGGGAGGAGCGGGACTTTTCCCGATGGGCCGGCCGGTGGCGGGGTGGTGTGGGGCCGCCCGTTCCTCCCGCCGCAGGCCTGGCTACTGTTAAATGATTTTGCGGTCGCCACCGCCGCCACCGGCCGCCTGCATAGCGGGGTCTGAGGAGCAGCGCCGGCCGCCACGTTGCGGCGCCATTATAAGTCTGAGAGAGACTCACTTGTTGGTGCGGTCGCACAGACTCTGCGCACCTATCAGTGGGCGGCCCAGGCAGCGGCTCATGCTTCTATTGGAGCGGGCTGTGCTGTGCCGTGCTGTGGGCGGAGAGAGCACACATTCTGCTCTCCCGCCAAGGAAATGGAAACACACCAGCCACCCCGACCCCAGCCATTACCGGAGGTCCCTGTGCAGGCAGCCAGTGGAGCTGGCCTGAAGACAGTGTACAGTCTCCTCCTCACTCTTCCTGTGTGGCCTGTCAGCTCCGGACCTGGGACAGAGCAAGACAGCAAACGAAAGCTGAGGAAAGCAAGGCAAGGTACTTTCACCATCAGCTGAGGCACTTGTCTCTGTGTGTGTGGCTGGGGCTGTGCCTCTGTGTGTGTGGCTGGGGCTGTGCCTCTGTGTGTGTGGCTGGGGCTGTGCCTCTGTGTGTGTGGCTGGGGCTGTGCCTCTGTGTGTGTGGCTGGAGCTGTGCCTCTGTGTGTGTGGCTGGGGCTGTGCCTGTGTGTTTGTGGCTGGGGCTGTGCCTCTGTGTGTGTGGCTGGGGCTGTGCCTCTGTGTGTGTGGCTGAGTGTGCCTCTGTGTGTGTGCTGGCTGGTGTGTGTGTGGCTGGGGCTGGCTCTGTGTGTGTGGTGGGCTGTGCTCTGTGGGGCTGCGCTGTGCCTCTGTGTGTGTGGCTGGGGCTGTGCCTCTGTGTGTGTGGCTGCGGCTGTGCCTCTGTGTGTGTGGCTGGGGCTGTGCCTCTGTGTGTGTGGCTGGGGCTGTGCCTCTGTGTGTGTGGCTGGGGCTGTGCTCTCTGTGTGTGTGGCTGGGCTGTGCCTCTGTGTGTGGCTGGCTGTGCCTCTGTGTGTGTGCTGGCTGTGCCTCTGTGTGTGTGGCGTGGCTGTGCCTCTGTGTGTGTGGCTGGGCTGTGCCTCTGTGTGTGTGGCTGGGGCTGTGCCTCTGTGTGTGGCTGGGGCTGTGCCTCTGTGTGTGTGGCTGGGGCTGCCTGTGCTCTGTGTGTGTGTTGTGGCTGGGGCTGTGCTCTGTGTGTGTGTGGCTGGGGCTGTGCCTCTGTGTGTGTGCTGGCTGGCTGTGGCCTCTTGTGTGTGGCTGGGGCTGTGTCTGTGTGTGGTGGCTGGGGCTGTGCCTC
Source organism: Allobates femoralis (assembly GCA_033576535.1). Lineage (NCBI taxonomy): Eukaryota > Metazoa > Chordata > Amphibia > Anura > Aromobatidae > Allobates > Allobates femoralis. The sequence continues at coordinate 142,088,468 of JARQOC010000010.1, forward strand.
TGTGTGTGTGTGGCTGGGGCTGTGCCTCTGTGTGTGTGGCTGGGCTGTGCCTCTGTGTGTGGCTGGGGCTGTGTCTGTGTGTGTGTGGCTGGGGCTGTGCTCTGTGTGTGTGTGGTGGGCTGTGCTCTGTGTGTGTGGCTGGGGACTGTGCCTCTGTGTGTGTGGCTGGGGCTGTGCCTCTGTGTGTGTGGCTGGGGCTCTGCCTCTGTGTGTGTGGCTGGGGCTGTGCTCTGTGTGTGTGGCTGGCTGTGCCTCTGTGTGGCTGGGGTGTGCCTCTGTGTGTGTGGCTGGGGATGTGCCTCTGTGTGTGGTGCGGGATGTGCCTCTGTGTGTGCGGCTGGGGCTGTGTATGTGTGTTGTGGCTGGGGCTGTGCCTCTGTGTGTGCGGCTGGGGCTGTGTCTCTGTGTGTGTGCGGCTGGGGCTGTGCCTCTGTGTGTGCCAGGGGCTGTGCCTCTGTGTGTGCGGCTGGGGCTATGCCTCTGTGTGTAGGCTGGGGCTGTGCCTCTGTGTGTGCGGCTGGGGCTGTGTCTCTGTGTGTGTGGCTGGGGCTGTGCCTCTGTGTGTGCGCTGGGGCTGTGCCTCTGTGTGTGCGGCTGGGGCTGTGCCTCTGTGTGTGCGCTGGGCTGTGCCTCTGTGTGTGCGGCTGGGGCTGTGTCTCTGTGTGTGTGGCTGGGGCTGTGCCTCTGTGTGTGCGGCTGGGGCTGTGCCTCTGTGTGTGGGCGGGGCTGTGTGCTCTGTGTGTGGCTGCTGCAGGCTGCTGCTTGCTGTGTGGTGTGGGCTGTGGTCTGTGTGTGGTGGCTTGTGTCTTGTGTGTGTGGTGGCTGTGTTCTCTGTGTGTGTGGCTGGGCTGTGTCTCTGTGTGGTGGCTGTCTGAGGGCTGACTAGTTGTGTGGTGGTGTGTGTGGCGGTCTGTGTGTGGCTGGCTATGTGTTGTCTATGTTGCTGTCTATATGGATGGCTGTTTGTGTGTGACTAGCTGTGGGTCTGTGTGTGGCTGGCTGTGGCTGTATTGTGTGTGGGTGACTGTGTGTGTGTGTGTGGCTGGCTGTGGCTGTAGCTGTATGTGTGGCTGGCTTTGGCTGGCTGTGTGTGTGGCTGGCTGTAGCTCTGTGTGTGGCTGGCTATGGCTGTGTGTGTGTGTCTGTCTGCGTCCATATGTGGCTTGTGGCTGTCTATGTGTCTACCTGTGTGTGGCTGTAGCTCTGTGTGGCTATATGTGGGTAGCTGGCTGTGTGTCTGTGTGTGGCTAGCTGTGTGTCTGTGTGTGTCTGACTGTGTGTCTGTGTGTGGCTGGCTGTGTGTCTGTGTGTGGCTGGCTGAGGCTGTGTGTGGCTGGCTGAGACTGTGTGTGGCTGGCTGAGGCTGTGTGTGGCTGGCTATGGCTGTGTGTGTGTGTCTGTCTGCGTCTATATGTGGCTGGTGGCTGTCTATGTGTCAACCTGTGTGTGGCTGTAGCTCTGTGTGGCTATATGTGGTGTGCTGGCTGTGTGTCTGTGTGTGGCTAGCTGTGTGTCTGTGTGTGGCTGGCTGTGTGTCTGTGTGTGGCTGGCTGTGTGTCTGTGTGTGGCTGGCTGTGTGTCTGTGTGTGGCTGGCTGAGGCTGTGTGTGTCTGGCTGTGTGTCTGTGTGTGGCTGGCTGTGTGTCTGTGTGTGGCTGGCTGTGTGTGGCTGGCTGTGTGTCTGGGGTGTGGCTGGCTTTGTGTCTGGCTTTGTGTCTGTGTGTGGCTGGCTTTGTGTCTGTGTGTGGCTGGGTGTGTCTGTGTGTGGCTGGCTGTGTGTCTGTGTGTGGCTTTCTGTGTGTCTGTGTGTGGCTGGCTGTGTGTCTGTGTGTGGCTGGCTGTGTGTCTTTGTGTGGCTGGCTGTGTGTCTGTGTGTGGCTAGCTGTGTGTCTTTTGTGTGGCTGGCTGTGTGTCTGTGTGTGGCTGGCTGTGTGGCTGGCTGTGTGTCTGTGTGTGGCTAGCTGAGGCTGTGTGTGGCTGGCTGAGTGTGTGTGTTGGCTGGCTGAGGCTGTGTGTGGCTGGCTGAGGTTGTGTGTGGCTGGCTGAGGCTGTGTGTGGCTGGTTGAGGCTGTGTGTGGCTGGTTGAGGCTGTGTGTGGCTGGCTGAGGCTGTGTGGCAGGCTGAGGCTGTGTGGCTGGCTGAGGCTGTGTGTTGGCTGGCTGAGGCTGTGTGGCAGGCTGAGCTGTGTGTGGCTGGCTGAGGCTGTGTGTGGCTGGCTGAGGCTGTGTGTGGCTGGCTGAGGCTGTGTGGCTGGCTGAGGCTGTGTGTGGCTGGCTGAGGCTGTGTGTGGCTGGCTGAGGCTGTGTGGCAGGCTGAGGCTGTGTGTGGCTGGCTGTGTGTCTGTGTGTGGGCTGGCTGTGTGTCTGTGTGTGGCTGGCTGTGTGTCTGTGTGTGGCTGGCTGTGTGGCTGGGTGTGTCTGTGTGTGGCTGGCTGTGTTTGTGTGTGGCTGGCTGTGGTGTGGCTGGCTGTGTGTCTGTGTGTGGCTGGCTGTGTGTCTGTGTGTGGCTGGCTGTGTGTCTGTGTGTGGCTGGCTTTGTGTCTGGCTTTGTGTCTGTGTGTGTCTGGTATTGTGTCTGTGTGTGTGGCTGGGTGTGTCTGTGTGTGGCTGGCTGTGTGTCTGTGTGTGACTGGCTGAGGCTGTGTGTGGCTGGCTGTGTGGCTGTGTGTGGCTGGCTGTGTGTCTGTGTGTGGCTGGCTGTGTGTCTGTGTGTGGCTGGCTGTGTGTCTGTGTGTGGCTGGGTGTGTCTGTGTGTGGCTGGCTGTGTGTCTGTGTGTGGCTGGCTGTGTGTCTGTGTGTGGCTGGCTGTGTGTCTGTGTGTGGCTGGCTGTGTGTCTGTGTGTGGCTGGCTGTGTGTCTGTGTGTGGCTGGCTGAGGCTGTGTGTCTGTGTGTGGCTGGCTGTGTGTCTGTGTGTGGCTGGCTGTGTGTCTGTGTGTGGCTGGCTGAGGCTGTGTGTGGCTGGCTGTGTGTCTGTGTGTGTCTGGCTTTGTGTCTGTGTGTGTGGCTGGCTTTGTGTCTGTGTGTGGCTGGGTGTGTCTGTGTGTGGCTGGCTGTGTGTCTGTGTTTGGCTGGCTGAGGCTGTGTGTGGCTGGCTGAGGCTGTGTGGCAGGCTGAGGCTGTGTGTGTGGCTGTGCTGTGTGTCTGTGTGTGGCTGGTGTGTGGCTGGGTGTGTCTGTGTGTGGCTGGCTGTGTCTGTGTGTGGCTGGCTGTGTGTGGCTGGCTGTGTGTCTGTGTGTGGCTGGCTGTGTGTCTGTGTGTGGCTGGCTGTGTGTCTGTGTGTGGCTGGCTGTGTGTGGCTGGCTGAGGCTGTGTGTGGCTGGCTGTGTGTCTGTGTGTGGCTGGCTGTGTGTCTGTGTGTGGCTGGCTGTGTGTCTGTGTGTGGCTGGCTGAGGCTGTGTGTGGCTGGCTGTGTGTCTGTGTGTGGCTGGGTGTGTCTGTGTGTGGCTGGCTGTGTGTCTGTGTATGTCTGGCTTTGTGTCTGTGTGTGGCTGGCTTTGTGTCTGTGTGTGGCTGGCTGTGTCTGTGTGTGGCTGGCTGTGTGTCTGTGTGTAGCTGGCTGAGGCTGTGTGTGTGGCTGGCTGAGGCTGTGTGGCAGGCTGAGGCTGTGTTTGGCTGGCTGTGTGTCTGTGTGTGGCTGGCTGTGTGTCTGTGTGTGGCTGGCTGTGTGGCTGGGTGTGTCTGTGTGTGGCTGGCTGTGTGTCTGTGTGTGGCTGGCTGTGTGTGGCTGGCTGTGTGTCTGTGTATGTCTGGCTTTGTGTCTGTGTGTGGCTGGCTTTGTGTCTGTGTGTGCTGGGTGTGTCTGTGTGTGGCTGGGTGTGTCTGTGTGTGGCTGGCTGTGTGTCTGTGTGTAGCTGGCTGAGGCTGTGTGTGGCTGGCTGAGGCTGTGTGGCAGGCTGAGGCTGTGTTTGGCTGGATGTGTGTCTGTGTGTGGCTGGCTGTGTGTCTGTGTGTGGCTGGCGTGTGGCTGGGTGTGTCTGTGTGTGGCTGGCTGTGTGTCTGTGTGTGGCTGGCTGTGTGTCTGTGTGTGGCTGGTTGTGTGTCTGTGTGTGGCTGGCTCTGTGTCTGGCTTTGTGTCTGTGTGTGGCTGGCTTTGTGTCTGTGTGTGGCTGGGTGTGTCTGTGTGTGGCTGGCTGTGTGTCTGTGTGTGGCTGCTGTGTGTCTGTGTGTGGCTGGCTGTGTGTCTGTGTGTGGCTGGCTTGTGTCTGGCTTTGTGTCTGTGTGTGTCTGGTATTGTGTCTGTGTGTGGCTGGGTGTGTCTGTGTGTGGCTGGCTGTGTGTCTGTGTGTGACTGGCTGAGGCTGTGTGTGGCTGGCTGTGTGGCTGTGTGTGGCTGGCTGTGTGTCTGTGTGTGGCTGGCTGTGTGTCTGTGTGTGGCTGGCTGTGTGTCTGTGTGTGGCTGGGTGTGTCTGTGTGTGGCTGGCTGTGTGTCTGTGTGTGGCTGGCTGTGTGTCTGTGTGTGGCTGGCTGTGTGTCTGTGTGTGGCTGGCTGTGTGTCTGTGTGTGGCTGGCTGTGTGTCTGTGTGTGGCTGGCTGAGGCTGTGTGTCTGTGTGTGGCTGGCTGTGTGTCTGTGTGTGGCTGGCTGTGTGTCTGTGTGTGGCTGGCTGAGGCTGTGTGTGGCTGGCTGTGTGTCTGTGTGTGTCTGGCTTGTGTTCTGTGTGTGGCTGGCTTTGTGTCTGTGTGTGGCTGGTGTGTCTGTGTGTGGCTGGCTGTGTGTCTGTGTTTGGCTGGCTGAGGCTGTGTGTGGCTGGCTGAGGCTGTGTGGCAGGCTGAGGCTGTGTGTGGCTGGCTGTGTGTCTGTGTGTGGCTGGCTGTGTGGCTGGGTGTGTCTGTGTGTGGCTGGCTGTGTCTGTGTGTGGCTGGCTGTGTGTGGTGGCTGTGTGTGTGCTGTGTGGCTGGCTGTGTGTCTGTGTGTGGCTGGCTGTGTGTCTGTGTGGTGGCTGGCTGTGTGTGGCTGGCTGAGGCTGTGTGTGGCTGGCTGTGTGTCTGTGTGTGGCTGGCTGTGTGTCTGTGTGTGGCTGGCTGTGTGTCTGTGTGTGGCTGGCTGAGGCTGTGTGTGGCTGGCTGTGTGTCTGTGTGTGGCTGGGTGTGTCTGTTGTTGTGCTGGCTGTGTGTCTGTGTATGTCTGGCTTTGTGTCTGTGTGTGGCTGGCTTTGTGTCTGTGTGTGGCTGGGTGTGTCTGTGTGTGGCTGGCTGTTGGTCTGTGTGTAGCTGGCTGAGGCTGTGGTGTGGCTGGCTGAGGCTGTGTGGCAGGCTGAGGCTGTGTTTGGCTGGCTGTGTGTCTGTGTGTGGCTGGCTGTGTGTCTGTGTGTGGCTGGCTGTGTGGCTGGGTGTGTCTGTGTGTGGCTGGCTGTGTGTCTGTGTGTGGCTGGCTGTGTGTGGCTGGCTGTGTGTCTGTGTATGTCTGGCTTTGTGTCTGTGTGTGGCTGGCTTTGTGTCTGTGTGTGGCTGGTGTGTCTGTGTGTGGCTGGGTGTGTCTGTGTGTGGCTGGCTGTGTGTCTGTGTGTAGCTGGCTGAGGCTGTGTGTGGCTGGCTGAGGCTGTGTGGCAGGCTGAGGCTGTGTTTGGCTGGATGTGTGTCTGTGTGTGGCTGGCTGTGTGTCTGTGTGTGGCTGGCTGTGTGGCTGGGTGTGTCTGTGTGTGGCTGGCTGTGTGTCTGTGTGTGGCTGGCTGTGTGTGGCTGGCTGTGTGTCTGTGTGTGGCTGGTTGTGTGTCTGTGTGTGGCTGGCTTTGTGTCTGGCTTTGTGTCTGTGTGTGGCTGGCTTTGTGTCTGTGTGTGGCTGGTGTGTGTCTGGTGTGTGGCTGGCTGTGTGTCTGTGTGTGGCTGGCTGAGGCTGTGTGTGGCTGGCTGTGTGTCTGTGTGTGGCTGGCTGTGTGTCTGTGTGTGGCTGGCTGTGTGTCTGTGTGTGGCTGGGTATGTCTGTGTGTGGCTGGCTGTGTGTCTGTGTGTGGCTGGCTGTGTGTCTGTGTGTGGCTGGCTGAGGCTGTGTGTGGCTGGCTGTGTGTCTGTGTGTGGCTGGCTGTGTGTCTGTGTGTGGCTGGCTGTGTGTCTGTGTGTGGCTGGCTGAGGCTGTGTGTGGCTGGCTGTGTGTCTGTGTGTGGCTGGGTGTGTCTGTGTGTTTCTGGCTGTGTGTCTGTGTGTGTCTGGCTTTGTGTCTGTGTGTGGCTGGCTTTGTGTCTGTGTGTGGCTGGGTGTGTGCTGTGTGTGGCTGGCTGTGTGTCTGTGTGTGGCTGGCTGAGGCTGTGTGTGGCTGGCTGTGTGTCTGTGTGTGGCTGGCTGTGTGTCTGTGTGTGGCTGGCTGTGTGTCTGTGTGTGGCTGGCTGAGGCTGTGTGTGGCTGGCTGTGTGTCTGTGTGTGGCTGGCTGTGTGTCTGTGTGTGGCTGGCTGTGTGTCTGTGTGTGGCTGGCTGTGTGTCTGTGTGTGGCTGACTGTGTGTCTGTGTGTGGCTGGCTGTGTGTCTGTGTGTGGCTGGCTGTGTGTCTGTGTGTGGCTGGCTGAGGCTGTGTGTGGCTGGCTGTGTGTCTGTGTGTGGCTGGCTGTGTGTCTGTGTGTGGCTGGCTGTGTGTCTGTGTGTGGCTGGCGGAGGCTGTGTGTGGCTGGCTGAGGCTGTGTGTGGCTGGCTGAGGCTGTGTGTGGCTGGCTGAGGCTGTGTGTGGCTGGCTGAGGTTGTGTGTGTGGCTGGCTGAGGCTGTGTGTGGCTGGCTGAGGCTGTGTGTGGCTGGTTGAGGCTGTGTGTGGCTGGCTGAGGCTGTGTGTGGCTGGCTGAGGCTGTGTGTGGCTGGTGGGCTGTGTGTGGCTGGCTGAGGCTGTGTGTGGCTGGCTGAGGCTGTGTGGCTGGCTGAGGCTGTGTGTGGCTGGCTGAGGCTGTGTGTGGCTGGCTGAGGGCTGTGTGTGGCTGGCTGAGGCTGTGTGTGGCTGGCTGAGGCTGTGTGTGGCTGGCTGAGGCTGGCTGAGGCTTGTGTGTGTGGCTGGCTGAGGCTGTGTGTGGCTGGCTGAGGCTGTGTGTGGCTGCCTGAGGCTGTGTGGCAGGCTGAGGCTGTGTGTTGCTGGCTGAGGCTGTGTGTGGCTGGCTGAGGCTGTGTGTGGCTGACTGAGGCTGTGTGTGGCTGGCTGAGGCTGTGTGTGGCTGGCTGAGGCTGTGTGTGGCTGGCTGAGGCTGTGTGTGACTGGCTGAGGCTGTGTGTCTGTGTTGCTGACCACTGAGACCCCAAAATCCTGACAAACGGAGCTTTGAAGAGCACCATGTAAATGGATTTGTGGTTGATTATTAGCTCTGCTGCACCATTCACATGTGGCTCTTCAGATAACTCCTTTAAGAATATGGTGAGGGCCACGACAACGTAAAAGCAAAATGTACGGATTGGGGCTGTTTGTTGATATAGTGTGTGGGCTGGTGGGGCTTGTTTTCCAGGGCTGCTTTTTGGTCCCAGTCCGGCCCTGCAGGGTGTCAATACTTTTGGCCACAACTGTAACTCTAGGTAGTGCTTATCTACCATTTCTTTTCTTCCGGTATTATAAGGGCACAGTTATAAGATCTGCTGTTCTTGAGGGCTGGAGTTGCCCTATATCTGCCATAGGAGATCCACGCTGCTCTGTTTAAAAATATTCCCCAAGCCAATCCAGTTAAAAAAAAAAAAAAACATTAAAAATAGGAAAGCCCTGGATCATCATGTAGTTTCTAATAATTGTGGGCGACGTAAAACCTGCAGAGTCAACATTTGCTAAGGTTTTGAGAAGAGAGGAGTGCATGGATTTTGGAATGAGAACAGGATGACTGTGTGCAGGGAAAGAATATACACAGAAGGGGATGGGGGTAGAATGGTTTTGAACAAAGAACCTGGCTGCCCCTTTTGCTAAGCTGCTTTCCCTCCCTCCATGGTAACTAGATCACAAAGCACTGCCAGGACTGGCAATTAACTCATTCTCTACCTTAAGAATGGGACAAGAACAACTACTTTAGTGGCTGACAATAATCAAAGATCACCATGTAGCTCCTTAGCTACTGTGGTTTATAACACCTACTACTATAAAACAAAATCTCACAGGCATTGTGGCATTGTGTTTTATGGTTTCGCGTTTAACTACAACTCCGCATAGTGTCGTTCTGCTTCTGCAAATCACTGAATACTTTTACCCTTATCAAAGAGGAGTGTCCTACGATCTAATATCGTCAGCAATAATTGGACCATATGATCGTAAGTAGGTCCTCCCCCTCCCCTCCGGGAAACTCCCAGTTGTCAAATTGTTTATACATTTTTTTTTTGGTGATGAATAAAAGAGAAAGTGCACTCAAATTATTTTGTTCTGCTAATCCCCCATATCAGTTGAACTATATTATATTGTTCTACATCCTCAGGGGGGGGCAAAGCTTTGCCCAATTTCAGGTATTATTATATTGCCTCCCACCTTTCTGGTGTATGAATGGTGAGGAGAAGGCCTGGGTCAGAATTGAGCAAAGCTTTACAAATATCCCTTTGTTGGCTACCCCTTGGCTTGACCTGTCCTTGGTGAAAGCACTGAAAACTTATTCTACCGTACTACTGGGGTGACCACTGCCTGCTGTTCTCATTCAAATTATTTTTAATGGATTGAATAAAATTACATTCTAGTAAGTGATATTTCGGGTACTTTCACATCAGCGTTTTTTTTAAATCGCGGCAGATGCGGTGAAAAAAACGCATCTGCCGCGATTACCGCATAACCACTGCACTTGCGGCACAGTTGCGGCAAGCCCCATACAATGTATATGCAGGCTTGCGGCAGGTGCGGCAAGTGCGGTTTTGGCACTTGCGGCAGGTGCGGCCGCGAAAAAACTGCGGCTGACCGTGTTTTTTTTCGCGGCGCACCTGCCGCAAGTGCCAAAACCGCACTTGCCGCACCTGCCGCAAGCCCGCATATACATTGTATGGGGCTTGCCGCAACTGTGCCGCAAGTGCAGCGGTTATGCGGTAATCGCGGCAGATGCATTTTTTTCACCGCAACTGCCAGCGATTTAAAAAAAACGCTGACGTGAAAGCAGCCTATACATATATGCAAAATATTTTAAATCTGCAATAACAATTTTAAGACATTTTCAAATACAATGAAAGGTGCATGAAGGAAAACAACGGAACGGTGTATCCGAACCACGCTACCGTCTGAAGAAATTACTCACTTACAAAACGCAAAAATTTTGATGGTAATTTTTTATTTTCTATGTGTTTCAGGGGTACAAGTCCCCTTATTCAGGAAAAAATCACAGATATACCTGGTTTGGATGTGCCTGTCACAACCTGAAAAAGGTGAGCAATATTCTATTTTTGTTCTCCTCTTGTTCACACAAGTAGACCCTATTTGCGCTTTTTCCTCTCCAGATACTGCATCAAATACAATGAAATACAGCTTGCCTGTTCTTCTCATCCCATGGTCTGTTCTCACATCTTACCATTATCTTCCTCTATTTTCCCTATTTTGGGTAATCCAATTTTCCCCTTGGGGTTAGAAGACAAAATCTTTGTACCTGACTAAGGCTGGGTTCACACTTGCGGACCCCTCCGCAGCGTTCTGCGGAGGGGATCCGCAAGCTGAGTGCAGCCTCCGCAAGCCCCTATGTTTATAATGTGAGCGCACGGTGCTGCGCTTGAATGCAACATGTCGCGTTCCTGGTGCGGACGAGAGTGTGTGATTTGTGCGCAGTCATCCGCCTGCGTACAAATCACACAGGCAGATGAATGGAAGGGCACGGTCATGCGCAGTCAAGCGCAGCACAGTGCGCTCACATTATAAACATAGGGGCTTGCAGAGGCTGCACTCAGCTTGCGGATCCCCTCCACAGAACGCTGCGGAGTGGTCCGCAAGTGTGTACCCAGCCTAAGTAGGGGTTCTTTTAGAATATCTCACTTTGAACATGGACATGTTTGGCCTTCAAAGCAACATCTTCTTGGCCTCTCGACTCCTTCTCTCCTGGGAACTTGGAGAGTTGTCCACCCATTTTTTCACTCACTCCTAGATGAGAAGACGACTTTCAAAAATGAGTGCTCAGATACAGGGCCATTAAGACACACTTTAACCTTCTCATACCTCTCGTTGATTGAACCCTTAGAGCAACCCAACACTAATATGCAAACTGAATGTGAGGACAATTGGGTTTCCTCTGAAGACGGATCAGTGGAAATGTCTTTACTATAATGCATTAATCATCTATTTGCTCCTGTTTTCATGAGCCTGGATACAACTTACCCTTTAGGACCTAAAGTTTAGGTGGTATAAAGCGTACCGACTACCCTACACTCTAACCTTCCAGAAGTTAGTCCCTTGTGTTTGAGATATGGAGAGAAAGAAGGTAATCGGTTACAAATTTCTTGTCCTGCAGGCTTCTCACTCCTTTCTGAGGGAGGCTGCAGCAAGTGATATTTAAACTCACAAACCTCATGTCAAACCTGGGCCCAGCTCTCGTCTTTCTCCATCACTGTGACAACTCTTCAAAAAATCTGCAAGAAATTGTCACTAAGGCTGCCTTCACATTTGCGTCTTGGTCAGCAGCGCATGTTGCATATCAAGTCAGCTAAACGCAAGCGTATTGCGTACCTATCTCTAACATGGCATGCGCATTCATCTGCAAACATCAAATTATGTTGCCTATGTCTGCGCTTGGTCGCGTGTGCGCACGATTGTTTAAAAAATCTGCGGCCTTGGGACGCAACATGTTGCATTTTTTGGTGGATAAAATATATGCAACCATCCGCATGCGCACACGTGCGTATAATAAACGTATTGCTGCCTATGGGTACGCAAGCTTAAGCAAGACATTGCGCATGGCAGCTTTCGGTACGCATGCGGACACGCCACTGCGCAAGCCCAGAAATGCTGGAAGGACGAAAATAGCTAAAGAAAACAGTACGCATGCGGACAATAAACGCATGCATATGGTAAAAACGCATGCATCCGCAAGTGAACGCAGCGTTTTTTCAAAGGAATGCGTTTGTAATTGAGCTTAAAAACCGCAACGTTTGCATGCGGTTGCATGCGTTTTGCCTTGCGGAAGACGCAAATGTGAAGGCAGCCTTAGACATTTAATCACAACTGTAAGAGCATGTATGCCACTGCTATGCAAGAAAGATATTGCTTCTTATGGTTTACTAAAATAAATCAGGTGATATTGGATAATTTCTATGTGTATCTAGTCCGCAAAATGTTGACAGTTTGTAATATACATCCTGTCGACATTTTGCATAGTTACCAAGAAATCACTGATTTGCGTCTGCCAGAGAATGACCAGGGGGAGTGTTTGAGCGTAAACATCCAGTTCTGCATTTACATGCAGGCTCCATCACAACCCCTCCCCCAGTCTCAGTATGCCCACTTACCCCCAGGATCCTCCAGGCCTGCCCCAACCATTAATGGCCACTCCCCATTGAACACAGCAATCCCCTACTCCACTGGCACAAAGCCGCAGCTGTGAAGGAAATTGTGTAAGTGCAGGAGGGGACCGCTGAATGTAAAGCAATATAGTGTGTGTGCTCACCAAGTCCGCTCTGCAGTGGAGCCGAAGACCACAGCTGCTGGCTCTCTATGCCCCGCTCTGTGTCCTGGCTCTCTGTGTATAGACATGACCCACTTTACAGAGAGCCAGTCCTGTTTATACTGCAGCTGCCGGCTCTCTATGCCCCGCTCTGTGCTGTGGAGCTGATGTTTCTCCTCTCTGTATCTCTGCAGCACAGAGCAGGGCATAGAGAGCTAGAAGCTGTGGTATAGACAGGATCGGCTCTCTGTGCAGTATAGCGGGTCCTGTCTATGCACAGGGTGCCAGCAGTTGCGGTCCTGGGCTCCATCGCACAGCATGGCCAACGAGGACTAGGTGAGTGCACACACTATATTGCTTTATATTCAGCGATCCCCTTCTGCACTGACACAATCTACTTCACACAGCTGTGGATTTGTGTCAGTGGAGCAGGGAAACACTGTGTGCAATGGGGGTGGGTGATCACATTAGGGGTTGAGGTGGGCCTTTAGGATCCTGGGATTGGCCAGACATACTGTAGACTGGGGGTTTGGAGGAGTGCAGGCTCCAACACAAACATGCCCCCTGTCGTTCCCTGGAAGACACAAATAGGTGATATCTGGGTGAGAATGCAAAATGTTGACATGATGTATATTACAAACTGTCAACATTTTGCAGCCTTGGATACACATAGAAATTATCCAAAAAGCTCGGACAACCCCTTTAATAACTCGTATGTTCTTTCTTACAAAGCCTAGCTTGGGCTAGCCTTTATTGGGGAGAACTGACCTGTACTTTTTGATTCCCACTTTTGAACACTTCTCCCTATAGCCTTCCCTTCCTTTGCCCCTCCTCCCTATAGCCTTCCCTCCCTTTCCTCTAGCCCCCTATAGACTTTCTTCCGTTTCCCCCTCCTTCCTATTGTCTTCTCTCCATTTCCCAGTTCCCCCTTCTCCCTATAGTCTTGCCTCCCTTTCCCCTGCCTGCCTATAGCCTTCCCTCCCTTTCCTATTCTTCCCTATAACCTTCCCTCCTTTTCACCTCCTCCCTATAGCCTTCCCTCCCTTTCCCCATCATATATATAGCCTTACCATTCTTTCCACCCTCCTTCCTAAAGCCTTCCCTCCCTTTCCCCCTCCTCCCTATACATTCCTTCCTTTTTCCCCTCCTCTATAGCCCCCTCTCCTTTTCCTCCTCCCTATAGCCTTCCCTCCATTTCCTATTCTTCCCTATAACCTTCCCTCCTTTTCATCCTTCTCCCTATACCCTTCCCTCCCTATCCTCATCATATATATATAGCCTTACCATCCTTTCCACCCTTCTTCCTAAAGCCTTCCCTCCCTTTCCCCCTCCTCCCTATACATTCCCTCCTTTTTCCCCTCCTCTCTATAGCCTTTCCTTCCTTTCACCATCATCCCCATAGCCTTACCTTACTTTCTGCTCTTCTTCCTATAGCCTGCCCTCTCTTTACGGTCCCTTCCCTACAGCTTTCTCTCCCTTTCTCCTTCCTCACCATAGTGTTCCCTCTCTTCCCCCGCCTCCCCATAGTCTTCCCTCCCTTTCCTTCTCCTCTCTATAGCCTCGGTCATTTTCTTCTACTCCCTCACTGCTCACTTCTGTCTGTTTCAATTAAGTTGGTTCAAACTGTGCGTGTCAGTTGGTGGGTCATTTGCTCCAAGCAGCCATTTTGTCAAGTGTCGCTGTGAGACTAGGACCACATATACTGGGCTCTGAAGGCATCAATTTCTAACCAGCAACAACGTCAGGAGCTTCAGAGAAAATCAAAGTTTTACACCAACAAGAATTCTTATTGTATACGGGATCTAATAAACCAATTTTTGATTTTTTCAGTACATTATATAGTAAGGTGATGCATTTTAAAACTACAAGTCACTCCATAAAACAAAGGATAAACAACAGCTTTCAGTAAAAAAAAAAAAAAAAAAAGAAGGCGCAAACACAACATTTTGGCAGAGAATTACGGATCAGAAGGGAGGAAGCATAAGAAAGGTGTCATGTAAAAGAAAAAAGGAAGGGGTAGCTGACGGCACCACTTAATACATATGAGGATCTGCCCCTAGCATGTCAATCATGATATATAAAATTAAAGAAGAAAGCTGACATGCACGATTAAGAGCGATCACTATAAATAACAGACAATCTTTAAATATCAAAAAAGGATCAAAATTTATTTAGAGACTGACACACAAGACATGGACAATGTTTAAAAACAATTAAAAAGGCAACCAAGGCCTAAACATGCGGGCCCCATCCCTAAAGTCATAGTAAATGATGACGTACCTGGCATAGATAACAGATTATCTATTATATAATCGCGAATCGGAAAAGCGCCCCTCCGCGCGCTACTTCCTATGTCGTCATGTGGATACGAATTTAACATTGGGCGCGAGGCCATTGCGAGTCGCTGGCCCAAAATCTACCTACAGGCTCGCCCACAACGTTCGCCATTTACCGCTCAGGTAGCGCGAGCAATGGCCGCGAGGCCATTGCGAGTCGCTGGCCCAAAATCTACCCACAGGCTCGCCCACAACGTTCGCCATTTACCGCTCAGGTAGCGCGAGCAATGGCCGCGAGGCCATTGCGAGTCGCTGCCTGAGCCGCAAATCGCTACCCGGGGATCATGGAGCGAGTCGCTGCCTGAGCCGCAACTCGCTCCCCCATGTCCGCACAGCCCTCCCCATCTTCGCACAGCCCCCCCATGTCCGCACAGCCGCCCCCCCATGTCCGCACAGCCGCCCCCCCATGTCCGCACAGGCCGCCCCCCCATGTCCGCACAGACCTCCCCATGTTCGCACAGCCACCCCCATGTCCGCTCACCCACCCCCATGTCCGCACACCCACCCCCATGTCCGCACACCCCACCCCCATGTCCGCACACCCACCCCCATGTCCGCACAGCCCCCCCATCTACACACAGCCCCCCCCATGTCCACACACACACCCTCATGTCCCCACAGCCCCCCCCATGTCCGCACACACACCCTCATGTCCCCACAGCCCCCCCCATCTCCGCACAGCCCCCCCCATATCCGCACACCCCACCCCCATCTCTGCACAGACCCCCCCATGTCCGCACAGCCACCCCACAACAAAACCTCCCCGCCGCACCAAAGCCCCTACCCCTAAGTGCGCCGCACCCCTACACCCTAAGCCCCGACACGCCGCACCTATGCCCCTACACCCTAAGCCCCGCCGCACCTAAGCCGCTACCCTCTAAGCGTCACCGCACCTAAGACCCTACCGTATAAGCCCCGCCGCACCTAACCCCCTACCCCCTAAGAACCGCCGCACCTAAGCCCCTACCCTCTAAGAACCGCCGCACCTAAGCCCCTACCCTCTAAGCCCCGCCGCATCCTAAGCCCCCACCAATACCCCCTAAGCCCCGCCGCACCTAAGCCCCTACCCTATAAGAGCCGCCGCACCTAAGCCCCTACCCTCTAAGCCCCGCCGCATCCTAAGCCCCCATCAATACCCCCTAAGCTCCGCCGCCTACCCCCTAAGTCCGACGCTCCTAACCCCCTACCCCCTAAGTCAGCCGCCCCTAACCACCGCCGCATCCTAAGCCCCCACCGATACCCCCTAAGCCCCGCCGCCTACCCCCTAACTCCGCCGCCCCTACCCTCTAAGCCCCGCCGCATCCTAAGCCCCCATCAATACCCCCTAAGCCCCGCCGCCTACCCCCTAAGTCCGCCACTCCTAACCCCCTACCCCCTAAGTCAGCCGCCCCTAACCACCGCCGCATCCTAACCCCCACCGATACCCCCTAAGCCCCCGCCAGCCTAGCCCTTAACTCCGCCGCCCCTACCCCCTAAGCTCCGCCGCATTCTAAGCACCCACCGATACACCCTAAGCCCCGCCGCCCATCCCCTACTCCCTAAGCCCCGCCGCTTCCTAAGCTCCGGCCGCTGTCCCCCGCCGCTCGTGCTAACACCTAACGCCCTACACCCGAAGCCCCCGCCGTCCCCTAACCTAACGTCCCCGTCGATCACTTACATGCCTTCAAGTCATCTGATCGTCCGTCCGATCCACAAGTCCTCCGTCCGGCCAGGCGTCCTCTTCCTCCGGCCACGGGGGTCTTCTCTCTTCTTTCCGCCATCTCCGCCTCTTCGTCCGGCCCCGGGATCTTCTGTCTTCTTTTCGCAAACTTCCACCTCCGACGTCCTCTTCCTTCTCATTAAGATAGAATGGACAAAAAATCCGCCATTCTACCTCAATGAGATCTGAGGCCCTCTTCTGATTGGTCGCTGTATACTGCCCTCAGCCAATCAGAAGAGCCCCTCATTTTTTTATTATTTTTAAATTATTTTTTAATTATTTTTTTTATTATTAAATTTATTTATTTTTTTAAGTCAGACTGAGACACAGTTCTCATTCAGGTCCGCATTTTTTTTTTTTTTTTCTTATTATTTTTTTTAATTATTTATTATTTTTTATTTATTTTTTTATTATTTTTTAATTATTTTTAAATTATTTTTTTTATTATTAAATTTATTTATTTTTTTAAGTGAGAGTGAGACACAGTTCTCATTCAGGTCCGCCTTTTTTTTTCCCCATTGACATACATTACCGGTGTGTCGGCGATTTTATGGCCGCCCACCTGGTCCTATTTGTCGGCCCTAAAATCGCGGACACACCGCTAATGCATGTCTATGGGCAGTCAGCCCGATTTCTGATTGGACGCCGACCAATCAGAATTCGAGCTGACTGCCCATAGACATGCATTAGCGGTGTGTCCGCGATTTTAGGGCCGACAAATAGAACCAGGTCGGCGGCCATAAAATCGCCGACACACCGCTAATGTATTTCAATGGGAACAAATAAATTTAATAATAAAAAAATTAATTAAAAAATAATAAAAAAATAAATAAAAAATAATAAATAATTCAATAAAAATAATAATAAAAAAAATAAATATATGCTAATTATATCAGCCCTTCCAGCGGACCTGAATGAGAACTGGGTGTCAGCCTAAATAATAAATTTAATAATAAAAAAAATAATTAAAAAATAATTAAAAAATAATAAATAAATAAATAAAAAATAATAAATAATTCAATAAAAATAATAATAAAAAAAATAAATATATGCTAATTATATTAGCCCTTCCAGCGGACCTGAATGAGAACTGGGTCTCAGCCTAAATAATAAATTTAATAATAAAAAAAATAATTAAAAAATAATTAAAAAATAATAAAAAAAATAAATAAAAAATAATAAATAATTCAATAAAAATAATAATAAAAAAAAATTAAATATATGCTAATTATATCAGCCCTTCAGCGGACCTGAAAGAGAACTGGGTCTCAGCCTAAATAATAAATTTAATAATAAAAAAAATAATTAAAAAATAATTAAAAAATAATAAAAAAAATAAATAAAAAATAATAAATAATTCAATAAAAAATAATAAAAAAAAATAAATATATGCTAATTATATCAGCCCTTTCAGCGGACCTGAATGAGAACTGGGTCTCAGCCTAAATAATAAATTTAATAATAAAAAAAATAATTAAAAAATAATTAAAAAATAATAAAAAAATAAATAAAAAATAATAAATAATTCAATAAAAATAAATAATAAAAAAAATAAATATATGCTAATTATATCAGCCCTTCCAGCGGACCTGAATGAGAACTGGGTCTCAGCCTAAATAATAAATTTAATAATAAAAAAAATAATTAAAAAATAATTAAAAGATAATAAATAAATAAATAAAAAATAATAAATAATTCAATAAAAATAATAATAAAAAAAATAAATATATGCTAATTATATCAGCCCTTCCAGCGGACCTGAATGAGAACTGGGTCTCAGCCTAAATAGTAAATTTAATAATAAAAAAATAATAAAAAATAATTAAAAAATAATTAAAAAAATAAATAAAAAATAATAAATAATTCAATAAAAAATAATAATAAAAAAAATAAATATATGCTAATTATATCAGCCCTTCCAGCGACCTGAATGAGAAACTGGGTCTCATCCTAAATAATAAATTTAATAATAAAAAAAATAATTAAAAAATATATAAAAAAATAAATAAAAAATAATAAATAATTAAATAAAAAATAATAATTAAAAAAAAAATTCTAATAATAATGATATTACTGCTAATAATAATGCTATTAATGCTAATAATTATGCTATTAAATGCTAATAATAATGTTATTAATGCTATTATTAATGCTAATAATGCTATTATTAATGCTATTAATGCTAATAATAATGCTATTATGCTATTAATAATGTTATTAATGCTATTATTAATGCTAATAATGCTATTATTAATGCTATTTATGCTTAATAATAAAAATGCTATTAATAATGCTATTAATGCTATTATTTATGCTATTAATGCTATTAATGCTAATATTTATCCTATTAATGGTATTATTAATGATATTAATGCTAATAATAATGCTATTAATGCTATTAATGCTAATAATAATGCTATTATTGCTATTAATAATGTTATTAATGCTATTATTAATGCTAATAATGCTATTATTAATGCTATTAATGCTAATAATAATGCTATTATAATGCTATTAATAATGCTATTAATGCTAATATTTATCCTATTAATGCTATTAATGCTATTAATAATGCTATTCATGCTAATAATATTGCTATTAATGCTCTTTATGCTAATACTAATGCTATTATTATTTATTAGCTATTAATTCTATTATTTATGCTATTAATGCTATTAATAATGCTATTAATAATGCTATTAATCCTATTAATGCTAATATATAATGCTATTCATGCTATTAATAATACTATTAATGCTAATAATGCTCATAATAATGCTATTAATGCTATTAATAATGTTATTAATGCTAATTATTAATGCTAATAATGCTATTATTAATGCTATTAATGCTAATAATAATGCTATTAATGCTATTAATAATGTTTATTATATGCTATTATTAATGCTAATAATGCTTTATCTATAATGCTATTAATGCTTATTTATGCTAATATATAATGCTATTAATGCTATTATTATATGCTATTAATGCTATTAATGCTAATAATTTATCCAATTAATGGTATTATTAAATGCTATTAATGCTAATAATAATGCTATTAATATGCTATTAATGCTAATAATAATGCTATTAATGAATGTAATTAATGCTATTATTAATGCTAATAATGCTATTATTAATGCTATTATATGCTATTAATAATGCTATTAATGCTATTAATTATGCATTAATGCTAATTAATGCTAATATTTATCCTATTAATGGTATTATTAATGCTATTAATAATGCTATTAATGCATAATATTTTATCCTATTAATGCTATTAATGCTATTAATAATGCTATTAATGCTATTAATTATGCTATTATTGCTATTAATGCTAATATTTATCCTATTCATGGTATTATTAATGCTATTAATGCTAATAATTAATGCTATTAATGCTATTAATGCTAATAATAATGCTATTAATGCTATTAATAATGTTATTAATGCTATTAATATAATGCTATATAATGCTATATAATGCTATTAATGCAATATAATGCTATTAATAATGCTATTAATGCTATTAATGCTAATAATTATCCTATTAATGCTATTAATGCTATAATAATGCTATCTAATGCTATTAATAATGCTATTAATGCTATTAATTATGCTATTAATGCTAATCAATGCTAATATTATCCTATTAATGCATTATTAATGCTATTAATGCTATAATAATGCTATTAATGCTATTAATATGCTATATGCTATTAATAATGTTATTAATTTAATGCTATTAATGCTATTATTAATGCTATTAATGCTAATAATAATGCTATTAATGCTATTAATAATGCTATTAATGCTATTAATTATGCTATTAATGCTATTAATGCTAATATTTATCCTATTAATGCTATTAAATTGCTATTAATGCTAATATAATGCTATTAATGCTATTAATAATGTTATTAATGCTATTATTAATGCTAATAATGCTATTATTAATGCTATTAATGCTATAATAATGCTATTAAATGCTATTAATAATGTTATTAATGCTATTATTAATGCTAATAATGCTATTATTAATGCATATTATGCTAATAATAATGCTATTAATGCTATTAATAATGCTATTAATGCTAATTATTTATGCTATTAATGCTATTAATGCTAATATTATCCTATTAATGGTATTATTAATGCTATTAATGCTAATAATAATGCTATTAATGCTATTAATGCTAATTAATAATGCTATTAATGCTATTAATAATGTTATTAATGCTATTATTAATGCTAATAATGCTATTATTAATGCTAATTAATGCTAATAATAATGCTATTAATGCTATTAATAATGCTATTAATGCTAATATTTATCCTATTAATGGTATTATTAATGCTATTAATAATGCTATTAATGCTAATATTTATCCTATTAATGCTATTAATGCTATTAATAATGCTATTAATGCTATTAATTATGCTATTATTGCTATTAATGCTAATATTTATCCTATTCATGGTTTATTAATGCTATTAATGCTAATAATAATGCTATTAATGCTATTAATGCTAATAATAATGCTATTAATGCTATTAATAATGTTATTAATGCTATTATTAATGCTAATAATGCTATTATTAATGCTATTAATGCCAATAATAAATGCTATTAATAATGCTATTAATGCTATTAATGCTAATATTTAGCCTATTAATGCTATTAATGCTATTAATAATGCTATTAATGCTGTTAATTATGCTATTAATGCTATCAATGCTAATATTTATCCTATTAATGGCATTATTAATGCTATTAATGCTAATAATAATGCTATTAATGCTATTAATAATGTTATTAATGCTATTATTAATGCTATTAATGCTATTATTAATGCTATTAATGCTATTAATAATGCTATTAATGCTATTAATTATGCTATTAATGCTATTAAAGCTAATATTTATCCTATTAATGCTATTAATATTGCTATTAATGCTAATAATAATGCTATTAATGCTATTAATAATGTTTATTAATGCTATTATTAATGATAATAATGCTATTATTAATGCTATTAATGCTAATAATAATGCTATTAATGCTATTAATAATGTTATTAATCTATTATTAATGCTAATAATGCTTATTATTAATGCTATTAATGCTAATAATAATACTATTAATGCTATTAATAATGTTATTAATGCTATTATTAATGCTAATAATGTTATTAAATTAATGCTATTAATGCTAATAATAATGCTATTAATGCTATTAATAATGTTATTAATGCTATTATATAATGCTAATAATGCTATTATTAATGCTATTAATGCTAATAATAATGCTATTAATGCTATTAATAATGTATTATATGCTATTATTAATGCTTAAAATGCTATTAATAAGCAATTAATGCTATAATAATGCTATTAATGCTATAATACTGTTATTAATGCTCATAATACTGCTAATAATGCTATTAATACTGCTATTACTGCTAATAATAATGCTATGGCTTATATTATTGCTATTGATGATGCGATTATTATTTAAAAATGTTTAAAAAAACAATAAACATATTTTAGATACCCGATGCATTTGCATCAGGCTAACAGCTATAACTACTATAATCAAATTAATGCACGTTCTAGAATCCCGATGCATTTGCATCGGGCTCACAGCTAGTCTATTATATAATCGCGAATCGCTTTTTTGCCCCTTTCGGCGCTACTTCCGAGCTGCCTCCGCTCCCCGCTACCCACAACTCGCCCGGGGACAACTCGCCCACAGCCCACCTCCGGCTATGGAGCTGCCCCCTGTGCCTCCCCCCCAGCCCCGATCCACAGCCCAGCACCGCTCCCCAGCACGCACACCCCTAACGCCGCACAGACCCCCCCTCACTGCGCGCACACCTCCGCCGCCATGCCCGCACACCTCCGCCGCCATGCCCCCATCCACAGCCCAGCACCGCCCCCCAGACCCGCTCCCCAGCACCCGCTCCCCAGCCCCGCAATGTCCGCACCCCCCCTCCATATGTCCGCACAGCCCCCCCCCACAATGTCCCACAGCCCCCCCCACAATGTCCGCACAGCCCCCCCCCAAATGTTCACACAGCCCCCCCTACAATGTTCACACAGCCCCCCCCACAATGTCCGCACAGCCCCCCCAATGTCAAACAGCCCCCCCCTACAATGTTCGCACAGCCCCCCCCCACAATGTTCGTACAGCCCCCCCCACAATGTTCAAACAGCCCCCCTCCTACAATGTTCACACAGCCCCCCCCCACATGTCCGCACAGCCCCCCCCACAATGTCCGCACAACCCCTCCCCACAATGTCCGCACAGCCCCCCCACAATGTCCGCACAGCCCCCCCAATGTCAAACAGCCCCCCCTACAATGTTCACACAGCCCCCCCCCACAATGTCCGCACAGCCCCCCCACAATGTCACACAGCCCCCCCACAATGTCCGCGCAGCCCCCCACAATGTCCGCACAGCCCCCCCCACAATGTTCGCACAGCCCCCCCCCACAATGTTCGACAGCCCCCCCCACAATGTTCGTACAGCCCCCCCCCACAATGTTCAAACAGCCCCCCCCTACAATGTTCACACAGCCCCCCTCCCACATGTCCGCACAAGCCCCCCCCACAATGTCCGCACAACCCCTCCTACAATGTCCGCACAGCCCCCCCCACAATGTCCACACAGCCCCCCCCCCACAATGTCCACACAGCCCCCCCCCACAATGTCCACACAGCCCCCCCCCCAATGTTCCCAACAGCCCCCCCCCCACAATTTCAAAACAGCCCCCCCACAATTTCAAAACACCCCCCCACAATGTCCGCACTGCCCCCCCCCACAATTTCAAAACAGCCCCCCCCACAATTTCAAAACAGCCCCCCCCCCAATGTCCGCACAGCACCCCCCCCACAATGTCCGCACAGCCCCCCCCACAATGTCCGCACAGCCCCGACGCCGTCGATCACTTACCTGTCTTCATCACATCTGATTCCTCAGGTCCAGTGTTCCATCCGGCCCAGGCGTCCTCTTCCTTCAGCCCGGCCACGAGTCTTCCATCCGGCCCAGGCATCCTCTTCCTCCGGCCTCGGGGGTCTTCTTTCTTCCTCAAGCGAGCTCCGGGTCCTGGATGTTCTCTCTTCGGTCCGCTCCGCTGAGTGAGATTTAAAGATGACTTTCTGGAAGCCCCGCCCACGGATCCAAAATGCACCAATCACATTCAAATACACAGCAACCAATTACATTCAAGGCTCATTCATACATTTTTATCAATGGGAAAAATCAATTCTACTATTTCACTACGGCCAATCACATTCCAGCTTCATTCATACATCTTTATCAATGGTAAAAATACGCTCACTTACTATCACATTAATATACAATCATACACATCACAATAATTACACTATAAAATAAAAATACTAATAATAATTATATTAATGCTATTAATAATGCTATTAATGCTATTAATAATGCTATTAATGCTATTATAAATGCTAATAATGCTATTAATAATGCTATTAATGCTAATAATAATGCTATTAATGCTGTTATTAATGCTCATAATACTGCTAATAATGCTATTAATACTGCTATTACTGCTAATAATAATGCTATGGCTTATATTATTGCTATTGATGATGCGATTATTATTTAAAAATGTTTAAAAAAACAATAAACATATTTTAGATACCCGATGCATTTGCATCAGGCTAACAGCTATAACTACTATAATCAAATTAATGCACGTTCTAGAATCCCGATGCATTTGCATCGGGCTCACAGCTAGTCTATTATATAATCGCGAATCGCTTTTTTGCCCCTTTCGGCGCTACTTCCGAGCTGCCTCCGCTCCCCGCTACCCACAACTCGCCCGGGGACAACTCGCCCACAGCCCACCTCCGGCTATGGAGCTGCCCCCTGTGCCTCCCCCCCAGCCCCGATCCACAGCCCAGCACCGCTCCCCAGCACCGCACACCCCTAACGCCGCACAGACCCCCCCTCACTGCGCGCACACCTCCGCCGCCATGCCCGCACACCTCCGCCGCCATGCCCCCATCCACAGCCCAGCACCGCCCCCCAGACCCGCTCCCCAGCACCGCTCCCCAGCCCCGCAATGTCCGCACCCCCCCTCCATATGTCCGCACAGCCCCCCCCCCACAATGTCCGCACAGCCCCCCCCACAATGTCCGCACAGCCCCCCCCAAATGTTCACACAGCCCCCCCTATAATGTTCACACAGCCCCCCCCACAATGTCCGCACAGCCCCCCCCAATGTCAAACAGCCCCCCCCTACAATGTTCGCACAGCCCCCCCCCACAATGTTCGTACAGCCCCCCCCACAATGTTCAAACAGCCCCCCTCCTACAATGTTCACACAGCCCCCCCCACATGTCCGCACAGCCCCCCCCACAATGTCCGCACAGCCCCCCCCACAATGTCCGCACAACCCCTCCCCACAATGTCCGCACAGCCCCCCCACAATGTCCGCACAGCCCCCCCAATGTCAAACAGCCCCCCCTACAATGTTCACACAGCCCCCCCCACAATGTCCGCACAGCCCCCCCACAATGTTACACCAAAGCCACAGCCCCCCCCACAATGTCCGCACAGCCCCCCCACAATGTCGCACAGCCCCCCCCCACAATGTTCGCACAGCCCCCCCCCACAATGTTCGCACAGCCCCCCCCCACAATGTTCGTACAGCCCCCCCCCACACAATGTTCAAACAAGCCCCCCCCTACAATGTTCACACAGCCCCCTCCCACATGTCCGCACAGCCCCCCCCCACAATGTCCGCACAACCCCTCCCCACAATGTCCGCACAGCCCCCCCCACAATGTCCGCACAGCCCCCCCCCACAATGTCCACACAGCCCCCCCCCACAATGTCCACACAGCCCCCCCCACAATGTTCCCACAGCCCCCCCCCCACAATTTCAAAACAGCCCCCCCCAATTTCAAACAGCCCCCCCCCACAATGTCCGCACTGCCCCCCCCACAATTTCAAAACAGCCCCCCCCACAATTTCAAAACAGCCCCCCCCCCCAATGTCCGCACAGCACCCCCCCCACAATGTCCGCACAGCCCCCCCCACAATGTCCGCACAGCCCCGACGCCGTCGATCACTTACCTGTCTTCATCACATCTGATTCCTCAGGTCCAGTGTTCCATCCGGCCCAGGCGTCCTCTTCCTTCAGCCCGGGCCATGAGTCTTCCATCCGGCCCAGGCATCCTCTTCCTCCGGCCTCGGGGTCTTCTTTCTTCCTCAAGCGAGCTCCGGGTCCTGGATGTTCTCTCTTCGGTCCGCTCCGCTGAGTGAGATTTAAAGATGACTTTCTGGAAGCCCCGCCCACGGATCCAAAATGCACCAATCACATTCAAATACACAGCAACCAATTACATTCAAGGCTCATTCATACATTTTTATCAATGGGAAAAATCAATTCTACTATTTCACTACGGCCAATCACATTCCAGCTTCATTCATACATCTTTATCAATGGTAAAAATACGCTCACTTACTATCACATTAATATACAATCATACACATCACAATAATTACACTATAAAATAAAAATACTAATAATAATTATATTAATGCTATTAATAATGCTATTAATGCTATTAATAATGCTATTAATGCTAATAATAATGCTATTAATGCTAATAATGTACATGCTAATAATGCTATTAATATTTATTAATGCTATAATTATTAATGCTATATAATGTTTAATAATGTATTAATGTATAATGCTAAATTATTAATAATGCTATTAATGCTATTAATGCTAATATTAATGCTATTAATGCTATTAATGCTATTACTGCTAAAAAAAATTCTATAAATGCTACTAATTATGCTATTAATGCTAATAATGCTAATAATAATGCTATTAATGATATTATTAATACTATTAAAGCTAATAATCATGCTTTTAATGCTATTAATAATGCTATTAATGCTATTATTTATGCTAATACTGCTATTAATAATGCTATTAGTGCTAATAATAATGCTATTAATGCTAATAATTATGCTATTTTTGGTAATATTAATGCTAATAATGCTAATAATAATGCTATTATTAATGCTATTAAGGCTAATATTCATGCTATTAATGCTATTAATAATGTCCGCACAGCCCCCCCCACAATGTCCGCACAGCCCCCCCCCACAATGTCCGCACAGCCCCCCCCACAATGTTCACACAGCCCCCCCCACAATGTCCGCACAGCCCCCCGCCCCAAACAGCCCCCCCCCAAATGTTCACACAGCCCCCCCACAATGTCCGCACAGCCCCCCCACAATGTCCGCACAGCCCCCCCCACAATGTCCGCACAGCCCCCCACAATGTCCGCACAGCCCCCCCAATGTCAAACAGCCCCCCACAATGTTCACTCAGCCCCCCCCACAATGTCCGCACAGCCCCCCCTACAATGTTCACACAGCCCCCCCACAATGTCCGCACAGCCCCCCCACAATGTCCGCACAGCCCCCCCCACAATGTTCGCACAGCCCCCCCCCACAATGTTCGCACAGCCCCCCCCACAATGTTCGTACAGCCCCCCCCACAATGTTCAAACAGCCCCCCCCTACAATGTTCACACAGCCCCCCCCACATGTCCGCACAGCCCCCCCCACAATGTCCGCACAACCCCTCCCCACAATGTCCGCACAGCCCCCCCACAATGTCCGCACAGCCCCCCCAATGTCAAACAGCCCCCCCTACAATGTTCACACAGCCCCCCCCACAATGTCCGCACAGCCCCCCCTACAATGTTCACACAGCCCCCCCACAATGTCCGCACAGCCCCCCCCACAATGTCCGCACAGCCCCCCCACAATGTTCGCACAGCCCCCCCCACAATGTTCGCACAGCCCCCCCCACAATGTTCGTACAGCCCCCCTCCACAATGTTCAAACAGCCCCCTTACAATGTTCACACAGCCCCCCCCCACATGTCCGCACAGCCCCCCCCCACAATGTCCGCACAACCCCTCCCCACAATGTCCGCACAGCCCCCCCCACAATGTCCGCACAGCCCCCCCCCCACAATGTCCACACAGCCCTTCCCCACAATGTCCACACAGCCCCCCCCACAATGTTCCCACAGCCCCCCCCCCACAATTTCAAAACAGCCCCCCCACAATTTCAAAACAGCCCCCCCCCCCACAATGTCCGCACTGCCCCCCCCACAATTTCAAAACAGCCCCCCCCACAATTTCAAAACAGCCCCCCCCCCCAATGTCCGCACAGCACCCCCCCCACAATGTCCGCACAGCCCCCCCCACAATGTCCGCACAGCCCCGACGCCGTCGATCACTTACCTGTCTTCATCACATCTGATTCCTCAGGTCCAGTGTTCCATCCGGCCCAGGCGTCCTCTTCCTTCAGCCCGGGCCACGAGTCTTCCATCCGGCCCAGGCATCCTCTTCCTCCGGCCTCGGGATCTTCTTTCTTCCTCAAGCGAGCTCCGGGTCCTGGATGTTCTCTCTTCGGTCCGCTCCGCTGAGTGAGATTTAACCCCTTAGTGACGCAGCCAATTTCCCCCTAAATGACCAGACCGTTTTTTGTAATTCTGACCAGTGTCCCTTTATGAGGTAATATCTCTGGAACACTTCATTGGATCCGAGCGATTCTGAGATTGTTTTTTCGTGACATATTGGGCTTCATGTTAGTGGTAAAATTAGGTCGATAATTTTTGCGTTTATTTGTGAAAATATTAAAAAATTGGCAAAAATTTTGAAAATTTCACAATTTTCAAATTTTGAATTTTTATTCTGTTAAACTGGAGCGTTATGTGACACAAAATAGTTAATAAATAACATTTCCCACATGTCTACTTTACATCAGCGCAATTTTGGGCAAAAAAAATTTTGTGGTTAGGACGTTATAAGGGTTCAAAGTTCATCAGCAATTTCTAATTTTTCCAGCAAAATTTACAAAACCATTTTTTTAGTGACCACATCACATTTGAAGTCCCTTTGAGGGGCATAGATGACAGAAAACAGCCAAAAGTGACACCATTCCGAAAACTGCACCCCTCAAGCTACTCAAAACTATATTCAAGAAGATTATTAACCCTTCAGTTGCTTTACAGGAACTAAAGCAAAGTGGAAACAAAAAATGGACATTTTAATTTTTCCAACAAAAATATTCTTTTAGCCTCAATTCTTTAATTTTCACATGGGCAACAGGATAAAATGCATCCTAAAATTTGTTGGGCAATTTCTCCTGAGTACACCAATACCTCATATGTGGTCATAAACCACTGTTTGGGCGCACGGCAGGGCTCAGAAGGGAGGGAGCGCAATTTGATTTTTGGAGCTAATTTTCCATTCAAAAAATCAAATGGCGCTCCTTCCCTTTCGAGTCCTGCCGTGCGCCCAAACAGTGGTTTATGACCACATATGAGGTATCGGTGTACTCAGGAGAAATTGCCCAACAAATTTTAGGATGCATTTTATCCTGTTACTCATGTGAAAATGAAAAAATTGAGGACAAAAGAAAGTTTTTGTGAAAAAAAAAGTACTTTTTCATTTGTACGGATCAATTTGTCAAGCACCAGAGGGTTCAAAATGCTCACTATGCATCTAGATAAGTTCCTTGGGGGGCCTAGTTTCCAAAATGGGGTCACTTGTGGGGAAGCTCCAATGTTTAGGCACACAGGGGCTCTCCATACGCGACATGGTGTCCGCTAACAATTTGAATGGAAAATTAGCTCCAATTGTTAGCGGAGACCATGTTGCGTATGGAGAGCCCCTGTATGCCTAAACATTGGAGCTCCCTCACAAGTGACCCCATTTTGGAAACTAGACCACCCAAGGAACTTATCTAGATGGGTGATGAGCACTTTGAACCCCCAGGTGCTTCACAAATGAAACCATAAAAACGAAAATAGAAAATGTTTGTGGAAAAGAAAGTACATTTTCATTTTTACGGATCAATTTGTGAAGCACCTGGAAGTTCAAAGAGCTCACTATGCATCTAAATAAATTCCTTGGGGTGTCTAGTTTCCAAAATGGGGTCACTTGTGGGGGAGCTCCAATGTTTAGGCACACAGGGGCTCTCCATACGTGACATGGTGTCCGCTAACAATTTGAATGGAAAATTAGCTCCAATTGTTAGCGGAGACCATGTTGTGTATGGAGAGCCCCTGTGTGCATAAACATTGGAGCTCCCTCACAAGTGACCCCATTTTGGAAACTAGACCACCCAAGGAACTTATCTAGATGGGTGATGAGCACTTTGAACCCCCAGGTGCTTCACAAATGAAACCATAAAAATGAAAATAGAAAATTTTTGTGGAAAAGAAAGTACATTTTCATTTTTACGGATCAATTTGTGAAGCACCTGGGGGTTCAAAGAGCTCACTATGCATCTAAATAAATTCCTTGGGGTGTCTAGTTTCCAAAATGGGGTCACTTGTGGGGGAGCTCCAATGTTTAGACACACAGCGGCTCTCCATACGCGACATGGTGTCCGCTAACTATTGGAGCTAATTTTCCATTCAGATTGTTAGCGGACACCATGTCGCATATGGGGAGCCCCTGTGTGCCTAAACATTGGAGCTCCCCCACAAGTGACCCCATTTTAGAAACTAGACCCCCCAAGGAACTTATCTAGATGCATAGTGAGCACTTTCATACCCCAGGTGCTTCACAAATTAGTCCGTAAAAGGAAAAAAAAGAAGATTTTTGTGATAAAAAGTACTTTTTCATTTTTATGGATCAATTTGTGAAGCACCTGGGGGTTCAAAGTGCTCCCTATGCATCTAAATAAATTCCTTGGGGTGTCTAGTTTCCAAAATGGGGTCACTTGTGGGGGAGCTCCAATGTTTAGACACACAGCGGCTCTCCATACGCGACATGGTGTCCGCTAACTATTGGAGCTAATTTTCCATTCAGATTGTTAGCGGACACCATGTCGCATATGGGGAGCCCCTGTGTGCCTAAACATTGGAGCTCCCCCACAAGTGACCCCATTTTAGAAACTAGACCCCCCAAGGAACTTATCTAGATGCATAGTGAGCACTTTCATACCCCAGGTGCTTCACAAATTAGTCCGTAAAAGGAAAAAAAAAGAAGATTTTTGTGATAAAAAGTACTTTTTCATTTTTATGGATCAATTTGTGAAGCACCTGGAGGTTCAAAGTGCTCCCTATGCATCTAAATAAATTCCTTGGGGTGTCTAGTTTCCAAAATGGGGTCACTTGTGGGGGAGCTCCAATGTGTAGGCACACAGGGGATCGCCATACACAACAAAGTATCAACTTACAATTCCAATTGTTAGTGGACACCATGTCACGTATGGAGAGCCCCTATGTGTCTAAACATTGGGGCTCCCCCACAAGTGACCCCATTTTGTAAACTATACGCCCCAAGGAGCTTATCTAGATGCATAGTGAGCACTTTGAACCCCCAGGTGCTTCACAAATTGATCCATAAAAATGAAAAAGTACTTTCTGTCCACAAAAATGTTCTTTTTTCATTTTTATGGATTCATTTGTGAAGCACCTGGGGGTTTAAAGTACTCATTATGCATCTAGATATGTTCCTTGGGGGGTCTAGTTTCCAAAATGGGGTCACTTGTGGGGGAGCTCCAATGTTTAGGCACACAGAGGCTCTCCACATGCGACATGGTGTCCGCTAACAATTTGAATGGAAAATTAGCTCCAATAGTTAGCGGACACCATGTTGTGTATGGAGGGCTCCTGTGTGCCTAAACATTGGAGCTCCCGCACAAGTGACCCCATTTTGGAAACTAGACGCCTCAAGGATTATATCTAGGGGTATAGTGAGCATTTAGTATACTGAACATTTTCTTTTTTTCACATAATTTCTCACTTTTAGAGCATGTGCACAAGATTCGGAGACACCGTGTCCTGGGCGTCTCCTCTCCTGCATTTTTTTTAGTATTTCTTTATTAAATTTTTTTAAAAAAATGACGTGGGGCTTCGCCATACTTTTGGTCCAGCCAGGTACAGCAGGCAGCTACGGGCTGCCACCAACCCCTTCTGCCTAGTTTTACCTGGCTGGAAACCAAAGATATAGGGAAGACCTTTTTTTTTTAATTATTTCATGAAATAATTAAAAAAAAAATGGCGTGGGCTTCGCCATATTTTTGGGCCAACCAGGTACAACTAGGCAGCTGGGGGCTGGAATCCACAGCGTAGGGAGGCCCAAGCTTTCTGGGCCCCCCCCGCTGCGAATTGCAGTCCGCAGCCGCCCCAGAAAATGGCGCATTCATAGAAGCGCCATTTTCTGGCGCTGTATCCAGCTCTTCCAGCTGCCGTGTAGCGGTGGCAGACTGGGTAATAAGGGGTTAATGCCAGCTTTTTTTGCAGCTGGCACTAAGCCCGAGATTCTTAATGTCTGGCCAATATTAGACCGGGCCATTAAGAATCCCTAGTAAATTGTAAAGAAGACACAAGACAGAAAAAAATATTTTTATTAGGAAAAAAACACAGACACTATTTAGACCCCATCTTTATTATTCTTTGGCATCCGACGTAGTCCAGTAGGAAGGTCTGACGTAGTCCAGCAGGAAGGTCCGACGTACTCCAGTGGGAGGTCCCTCGATGATTTCCAGTCTTTTACAGCATATGGGGGCGTCCCCCATATGCTATAAAAGCTGGCATTTCTTCCAGGAGAATGACAGGTCATGACCTCAGTAGGGTGATGTGAGGTCAGGATCCTTGGTTCACAAAGCGTCAATTGTGATCCCATCATGGGATCACAATTGACCCTTTGTGAACCAAGGATCCTGACCTGACATGACCTCACTGCGATCATTAGCTGTCAGTCTAATTGCAGGCAGAACAGTCTCTGCACAGACTGACAGCTCATGATTGCAGTGAGGTCATGTCAGGTCAGGATCCTTGGTTCACAAAGGGTTAATTGTGGTCCCATCATGGGATCACAATTGACCCTTTTTGAACCAAGGATCCTGACCTGACATGACCTCACTGCGATCATTAGCTGTCAGTCTAATTGCAGGCAGAACAGTCTCTGCACAGACTGACAGCTCATGATTGCAGTGAGGTCATGTCAGGTCAGGATCCTTGGTTCACAAAGGGTTAATTGTGGTCCCATCATGGGATCACAATTGACCCTTTGTGAACCAAGGATCCTGACCTGCCATGACCTCACTGCGATCATTAGCTGTCAGTCTAATTGCAGGCAGAACAGTCTCTGCACAGACTGACAGCTCATGATTGCAGTGAGGTCATGTCAGGTCAGGATCCTTGGTTCACAAAGGGTTAATTGTGGTCCCATCATGGGATCACAATTGACCCTTTGTGAACCAAGGATCCTGACCTGCCATGACCTCACTGCGATCATTAGCTGTCAGTCTAATTGCAGGCAGAACAGTCTCTGCACAGACTGACAGCTCATGATTGCAGTGAGGTCATGTCAGGTCAGGATCCTTGGTTCACAAAGGGTTAATTGTGGTCCCATCATGGGATCACAATTGACCCTTTTTGAACCAAGGATCCTGACCTGACATGACCTCACTGCGATCATTAGCTGTCAGTCTAATTGCAGGCAGAACAGTCTCTGCACAGACTGACAGCTCATGATTGCAGTGAGGTCATGTCAGGTCAGGATCCTTGGTTCACAAAGGGTTAATTGTGGTCCCATCATGGGATCACAATTGACCCTTTGTGAACCAAGGATCCTGACCTGCCATGACCTCACTGCGATCATTAGCTGTCAGTCTAATTGCAGGCAGAACAGTCTCTGCACAGACTGACAGCTCATGATTGCAGTGAGGTCATGGCAGGTCAGGATCCTTGGTTCACAAAGGGTTAATTGTGGTCCCATCATGGGATCACAATTGACCCTTTGTGAACCAAGGATCCTGACCTGCCATGACCTCACTGCGATCATTAGCTGTCAGTCTAATTGCAGGCAGAACAGTCTCTGCACAGACTGACAGCTCATGATTGCAGTGAGGTCATGGCAGGTCAGGATCCTTGGTTCACAAAGGGTTAATTGTGGTCCCATCATGGGATCACAATTGACCCTTTGTGAACCAAGGATCCTGACCTGCCATGACCTCACTGAGGTCATGAGCTGTCAGTTTCCCCTGGCAGACAGAGCAGTTTCTGCTCTGTCTGCGCATGCTCCTGACAGAACAGGAAGTCGGCGCAGGGGGCAGGATGAAAGAAGATCCCGGCCGGTAAGTATGCACCGGTGACCGGGGGGGTGACGCTGGTGACTGGGGGGGTGACAGGGGGGTGACAGGGGGGTGACCGAGGGAGCGATCATCTCCCTCCCATCTGACAGCTCAGATGGGAGGGAGATGATGGCGGCGGCGGGTGCAGAAACGGCGGCTGAGGACCGGAGCTGGGGAGGGGGGGCACCTGAAGACCGGACCTGGAAGGGGGGGGGACTAAGGGGACCCGGAGGCAGGGGGCTTATTCCTCTCTGATGTGACATGTGTGACATGTCACATCAGTGAGGAATCCACAGCATGGGGCTGCAGGCGGCCGGCAGCGCTGCTTGTGAAGCGCTGCGGCTGCATTTTAGGAGGAAAGGAGGGGGTGGGGGCCGGGTACCGGTACCGGGGGCTGTGTACCGGTACCAGAAGACAGGGAAAGACATTTCTCTGTCATGCCACAGGTTTGATCCTGTGGCATGACAGAGAAATCATTTATTTACCGGCGATTCACTGTATATTCATGTGATCACGGTTATACTCCGGTAAACGGTGTATAACCGTGATCACATGGCGGGTACCGGTAAAAACCGGCCCGATTCATAATCTGCAGGGTCTCAGCTACCCCCGGTAGCTGAAACCCCGGAGATTTTTGACCACTGGGGGGCGCTAGAGCACTTTCCCTGGCTGACGTCTACAGACGTCAGCCAGGCATAAGTACACATTTTTTCCGACGTCGTTATGGGGTTAAAGATGACTTTCTGGAAGCCCCGCCCACGGATCCAAAATGCACCAATCACATTCAAATACACAGCAACCAATTACATTCAAGGCTCATTCATACATTTTTATCAATGGGAAAAATCAATTCTACTATTTCACTACGGCCAATCACATTCCAGCTTCATTCATACATCTTTATCAATGGTAAAAATACGCTCACTTACTATCACATTAATATACAATCATACACATCACAATAATTACACTATAAAATAAAAATGCTAATAATAATTATATTAATGCTATTAATACTGCTATTAATGCTACTAATAATGCTATTCATGATATTAATAAAGTTATTAATGCTATTAATAATGCTATTAATGCTATTAATAATGCTATTAATGCTAATAATACTGCTAATAATGCTATTAATACTTCTATTAATGCTACCAATAATGTTATTAATGCTATTAATAATGTTATTAATGCTAATAATGCTATTAATAATGCTATTAATGCTATTAATGCTAATATTAATGCTATTAATGCTATTAATGCTATTACTGCTAAAAAAAATTCTATAAATGCTACTAATTATGCTATTAATGCTAATAATGCTAATATTAATGCTATTAATGATATTATTAATACTATTAAAGCTAATAATCATGCTTTTAATGCTATTAATAATGCTATTAATGCTATTATTTATGCTAATACTGCTATTAATAATGCTATTAGTGCTAATAATAATGCTATTAATGCTAATAATGCTATTTTTGGTAATATTAATGCTAATAATGCTAATAATAATGCTATTATTAATGCTATTAAGGCTAATATTCATGCTATTAATGCTATTAATAATGCTATTAATGCTAATATTAATGCTATTAATTGTATTATTAATGCTATTTATGCTATTAATAATGCTATTAATGCTAATAATAATAATGCTATTACTGCTAATAATAATGCTATTAATGCTAATAATAATGCTGTTAATGCTAATAATAATGCTAATAATGCTATTAATACTGCTATTAATGCTACTATTAATGTTAATAATGCTATTATTAATGCTATTCATGCTAATAATGCTATTAATGCTAATATTAATGCTATTAAGTCTAATAATCATGCTATTAATGCTAATAATATTGCTATTAATTTTATTAATGCTATTATTTATGCTATTAATGCTATTATTTATGCTATTAATGCTATTAATAATGCTATTAATGCTATTATTAATGCTATTCTTGCAATTAATAATGCTATTAATGCTATTAATAATGCGATTAATGCTATTAATTATGCTATTAATGCTATTAATGCTAATATTAATGCTATTAATGCTATTAATGCTAATAAAAATTCTATAAATGCTACTAATTATGCTATTAATGCTAATAATAATGTTATTAATGATATTATTAATACTATTAAAGCTAATAATCATGCTTTTAATGCTATTAATAATGCTATTAATGCTATTATTTATGCTAATACTGCTATTAATAATGCTATTAGTGCTAATAATAATGCTATTAATGCTAATAATTATGCTATTTTTGGTAATATTAATGCTAATAATGTTAATAATAATGCTATCATTAATGCTATTAAGGCTAATGTTCATGCTATTAATGCTATTAATAATGCTATTAATGCTATTAATGCTAATATTAATGCTATTAATTGTATTATTAATGCTATTTATGCTATTAATAATGCTATTAATGCTAATAATAATGCTATTACTGCTAATAATAATGCTATTAATGCTAATAATTATGCTATTAATGCTAATATTAATGCTAATAATGCTAATAATAATCTTATTAATGCTATTAATAATGCTATTAAGGCTAATATTCATGCTATTAATGCTATTAATAATGCTATTAATGCTAATAATAATGCTGTTAATGCTAATAATGATGTTATTAATGGTAATAATAATGCTATTAATGCAAATAATATTGCTATTAATGCTATTATTAATGCTATTAATGCTAATACTAATGCTATTAATGCTATTATTTATGCTATTAATGCTATTATTAATGCCATTAATGCACATACTAATGCTATTAATGCTATTCATAATGCTATTACTCCTATTAATACTGCTCTTAATGCTATTAATACTGCTATTAATGCTATTAATACTGTTATTAATGCTCATAATACTGCTAATAATGCTATTAATACTGCTATTACTGCTAATAATAATGCTATTGCTGATACACACATTACTACTATTATTTCATCAATTCTAACGATTGACGCATTAAGAAGTATTGCTACTTTGTGTTCTAAGACCCTTACAACATAATACTTCAATTTTCCTTAAATTATATCAACAATACAAATATATGTAGTTGGTGTAAAGATGTCATTGGAATAATTGGATTATTATTTAAAAATCTTTAAAAAAACAATAAACATATTCTAGACACCCGATGCATTTGCATCAGGCTAACAGCTATAACTACTATAATCAAATTAATGCACGTTCTAGAATCCCGATGCATTTGCATCGGGCTCACAGCTAGTCTAATATATAAAACCCCAAGTCCATTTCCGTCACTTTGGCCAGCACTTCCGTCACTTTGTCATCGGCTACGTGACGTCACCAGAGTGCTACACCCTGAACGGGTGGACCAACATGGCGGCCGGCACCCCCGCTCCTCCTGCCCCCTGCGGATCCTCCTGCCCCCCCTGCGGCTCCCCCTGTCCCCCCACGGCTCACCCTGCCCCCCCGCGGCTCCCCCGCTCCTGCGGCCCCCCCCGCGGCTTCTCCTGCCCCCCCCGAGGCTCCCCCGCGGCTTCTCCTGCCCCCCTGCGGCCCCCCCGTGGCTCCCCCACTCCTGTGGCCCCCCCTGCTTGATGCTACTAAAATAAAAAAAAAACACATACAGGATACTCACCTGTCCGCCGGCGCACTCCATCTACGTCTTCTAGCTCCTCCATGGCTTGAGGACCTGTGGTTGCCTGGGAAACCGATCAGCTGATCGGTTTCCCAGGCAACCACAGGTCCTGCGAGCCGGCACACGGGTGAGTATCCTCGCGTCAATCCCGCCCCTCCCCCTGCCACCACCATCCTGCCCCCCCCGCCGGCTCCATCCTGCCCCTACCCGCCAGCTCCATCCTGGCCCCCCCACACCAGCTCCATCCTGCCCCCCCCGCCGGCTCCATCCTGCCACCCCACCGCCAGCTCCATCCAGGCCCCCCGCCGGCTCCATCCTGCCCTCCCTCACCAGGTCCATCCTGCCCCCCGCCAGCCCCATCCTGCCCCCCCACACCAGCTCCATCCTGCCCCCCCCGCCGGCCCATCCTGTCCCCCCCGCCGGCTCCATCCTGCCCCCCCCGCCGGCTCCATCCTGCCCCCCCTCCGCCGGCTCCATGCTGCCCCCCCTCTGCCGGCTCCATCCTGCTCCTCTGCCGGCTCCATCGTGCCCCCCCGCCGGCTCCATGCTGCCCCCCCGGCTCCATTCTGCCCCCCTCCCCGCTGGCTCCATCCTGCCCCCCCCGCTGACGCCATCCTGCCCCACCTCTGCCGCCTCCATCCTGCCCCACCCCTGCCGCCTCCATCCTGCCCCCCGCCACCATCCTGCCTCGCTCACCACCATCCTGCCCTGCTCGCTCCATCCTGCCCCTCCACCACCATGCTGCCCCGCATGCTCCATCCTGCCCCGCTCGCTCCATCCTGCCCTGCTCGCTCCATCCTGTCTCCCCCGCCACAATCCTGCCCCAATCGCCACTATCCTGCCCCCCGCCACCATCCTGCCCCGCTTTCTCCATCCTGCCTCCCCGCCACCATCCTGCCTCGCTGGCTCCATCCTGCTCCCCTGGCTCCAATGCTGCCCCGCTGGCTCCATCCTGCCCCGCCGGCTCCATCCTGCCCCCTGCCACCGTCCTGCCCCACTTGCTCCATCCTGCACCACTCGCTCCATCCTGCCCCCCTGGCTGAATCCTGCCCCCCTGGCTCCATCTTTCCCCGCTCGCTCCATCCTGCCCCCCTGGCTCCATCCTGTCCCCCTGGCTCCATCCTGCCTCGCTGGCTCCATCCTGCTCCCCTGGCTCCATCCTGCCCCGCTGGCTCCATCCTGCCCCGCCGGCTCCATCCTGCCCCCTGCCACCGTCCTGCCCCGCTCGCTCCATCCTGCACCACTCGCTCCATCCTGCCCCCCTGGCTGAATCCTGCCCTGCTCGCTCCATCCTGCCCCGCTCGCTCCATCCTGCCCCGCTCGCACCATCCTGCCCTGCTTGCTCCATCCTGCCCTGCTTGCTCCATCCTGCCCTGCTTGCTCCATCCTGCCCCGCTCGCTCCATCCTGCCCCGCCGGCTCCATCCTGCCCCACCGCCTCCATCCTGCCCCCATCTTCGCCACCATCCTGCTCCTCCGACTCCATCCTGCTCCTCCAGCTCCATCCTGCCCCCCCCCAGCTCCATCCTGCCCCCCCTGGGTCCATCCTGCCCCCCCCTCCATCCTGCCACCCCTCCACCCCCCGTCACCATCCTGCCCCCCTGGCAGTTAGCGGTCATGTGACCAATCAGCTGATCGGTTTCCCAGCCAACGACGGGTCCTAAAGGCCTGTAGGACCTAAAAGACGGAGGTGGAGTGAGCCGGCGGACAGGTGAGTATCCTCACTGAGGATTTTTTTTATTTTTATTGTGGAGGAGCGGGGGGGAGCGCAGTATCGCCATATACTATAGCGCTGCTATACATGTAATGTAATGTACCACCATATACCATAGCGCTGCTATACATGTACTGTAATGTACCGTCATATACTATAGCGCTGATCTACATGTGCTGTAATGTACCACCATATACCATAGCGCTGCTATATATATATATGTAGTTCACTCACGTTGACTGAACAAGTTCTGTCAGTCACAGTATGTCAACTACATACATATTCTAGAATACCCGATGCGTTAGAATCGGGCCACCATCTAGTTATTGTATAATCTGTTATCTATGCCAAGTACGTCATCATTTACTATTACTTTATGGATGGGGCCCGCATGTTTAGGCCTTGGTTGCCTTTTTAATTGTTTTTAAATATTGTCCATGTCTTGTGTGTCAGTCAATAAATAAACTTTGATCGTTTTTTGATATTTAAAGATTGTCTGTTATTTATAGTGATCGCCCTTAATCGTGCATGTCAGCTTTCTTCTTTCATTTTATGTATCACATATAGTAATTTTTTCACTTTTGACTGGAGCGTCGCTTTATACTGTTTAGATTTGGAAAGACATAAGAAATTACAAACTATAGCTGTGCGGAGATGAGGTCAGGTATAGTGTTACATCCACTCACAATAACTGGCCTAACTGTGGATCAAAGTCAGATAGCACTCAATTTGCAATGATCAGTTGACAAGAAATTAAACAAATGAAACAACTCAAAAACTTGGATCACAGCTCAGAAGAAGCAGAATCATGTTGCACGTGCACTGCACAAGTAAGGCTGGGTTCACATCACGATTTCGGAGCTTCCGAGTGTATCCGTTTCAAAACGGATACACTCGGATACAAAATCGGCTCCCATGTGTTCCTATGGGGCTCGGATCGGATCGGATGTGTGCCTTTTGACATCCGAGTTTGGCACCATCCGATCCTGTCCGATTCTGTCCGATTTCATCACGGACACAAAAACGCAGGCTGCTGCGTTTTTGTGTCCGAGAGTGTCCGAGAATGAAATCGGACAGCCTCGGATCAGAGCTGATCCGAGCCCCGATAGTATAGGAGCCTATGGACATCGGATCCGAGCTGAGCTCAGATCCGATGTCAGCTCCGTGTTTTATGTACTGAGCATGCCAGAGGCAGTGCTCAGTGCATAATTAACCCTATCTGTCCTGTCTGTCCCTGTCTGTCCCTGCTTCTTCTCTATCTGTCCCTGCCTGTCCCTCCTCTATCTCTGCTCTATCTATTCATTATGCTCCCCCTGTCCTCCCCCCTCGTCCTCCCCCCTGTGCTCTCCCCTCCGGAATGTAAATAAAATAAAAAAATCCTCTCTGAGGATACTTTACATTGCGGCGACTGCAGGACTGTGACACAGCGTCTTCTGCTGGGGGAAGATCCTGTGGTGATGTCACAGAGTCGGTCACCTGATGTGTCAGGTGGCCGACTCTGACATCAGGAGAGGTCCTTCGCCCAGCAGAAGACACTGTGTCACAGTCCTGCAGTCTGCCTCTGCCTCTGGGCATGCTCAGTACATAAAACACGGAGCTGACATCGGATCTGAGCTCAGCTCGGATCCGATGTCCATAGGCTCCTATACTATCGGGGCTCGGATCAGCTCTGATCCGAGGCTGTCCGATTTCATTCTCGGACACTCTCGGACACAAAAACGCAGCAGCCTGCGTTTTTGTGTCCATGATGAAATCGGACAGAATCGGACAGGATCCGAGCCCCATAGGAACACATGGGAGCCGATTTTGTATCCGAGTGTATCCGTTTTGAAACGGATACACTCGGAAGCTCCGAAATCGTGATGTGAACCCAGCCTTAGCCTAAAGGAAAAGTAGATGCTGGCACCCTCTAATCAAGGAAATGTCCAAACAAGAAGGTTTCCATTACATTAATGTAGAAAACATGTGCGTTAACAGGAACGTCATTTACCAGCTGACATGCAAAGATCTTGTACAATAAGACATGTCTTATCTCATTTGGCTTACTGTCACAGCTTACTGTGTCTGAGAAACAGGAATTTCTATAAACATTTCTAAAAGATTTAGTAACTTGAACCAGAACAAAATCCAGTGTATGTGAACCAAGAGGATTGAAGATACAAAAACACAGAGAAGGGCAATATAGCGGTGACTTGCAATTATCGAATACAGGGGAATCAGCAAAGTAATAAGTTACAGAATGGCTAATTGGCATAAGCGCAATACAGAAGAATTCATTTATCTCTCCTTATTACATTTAGGATTGCTACCTTCAATAAGTGGCTCTAGAGTTTGTCTACTTCCCCACTGAAGTGACAATTTGCATATTTCCCAGAGGAGTACTGTGGCCAAAAGACTCCTCATGCTGGCAGGCAGATCCATCTTCATAAAGGTACCGTTACACCTTTCTCATGGGCGCGCGGTCATTAGGACATCGTTTAGAGATCGTTGGTAAGATGTCACACATATAGATATCATGAATGATGCACCAACGATGTGGCGAGCAGCGATCGTTCGCACAACCCAGCGAACGATACTTGTTCACTGTTGTGAATAGGGGAAGTCGTTAACGACATTGTTATCGTGGTGTCACACTCAACGATGCAGCCGGTTGGCTGATCGAGGGTCGTCAGATTTGAGAACATGTTCTCAAATCTGCGATCAATGATCCAACGATTTATTGTAGTCGTATCTCGGTATTATTATTATTATTATTTATTTATATAGCGCCATTGGTTCCATGGCGCTTTACATAAGATATCAGACGCAATGATGTACCAACGATGTAATTTGAACGACTCCAAACCCGTGACGCTTCAGCGATATCGTTCACGATGTCGTACCATGTAATGGTATTTTAAGGAGAATAGTGATTCCCCCAGACTTCGTCTTAGCCTCTCATACAGCCAGATAAAAATCACATACACTGCACTGATGAAGATCAATCACCCCAAAATGCAGCGTCTGCAGATTGGGCCTCTGATCTGGCACACATCTTTAGTCATATTAAAAGGCTTACTAAAGAGTCAACAGGTGACATTACAATTCATCTACTACCTCACTGAAGTGATAATATGCATATTTCAAAGAGAAAAATTGCGGCTAAAAGACTCCTCTTTCCGGCAGGCATATTGATCTCCATAAGGAGAACCGCTATTCCCCTAGACATCTACTGTTTTTAATACATGAAATACAAAAAAGATAGAGGTGCTTCTGCGTCTACCTTGTGGTCTAGGGAGGATTTTGGGGAGAAGGGTTGGGTGATCACTCACTTTCAGTGGTTGCGCACCCCTGCACAACCACGTTCTCACACCACATGATACTCTGGCATTCAAGCTGGGCCGGTCATGTGGGGTATGACATTACCGTAGGTTCTTCACTCTCTGTACCTCGACTGCCGCGGTCTGCAGCTCCTACCATCCTGATGGGATTTCTCAGATGCACTTTTTATGATTTGCGGTTTTTATGAAGCGCATGGTCACAGTATCCAAGACAGATATTGGTATATTGATTGATCTTCATTCTTATGGTATATGGCTTTAACAATGTGATTCGGTGGGTCACCGCCTTCATCAGGTGTACAAATAGTATGATACAGACACTTTTTATAGAAACTGCCAAGTTTGATTCTTCAAAATATTCTGGTAAGTAATTGTAACTATCTTTATCCCCTTCATCACTTAGTTTTACTGGCATTGCCACCCATTGCATCACAACATATTCTGTGTGTTCAAAGCCCTGATGTAAAGGGGGAGCCTTCCTCACGCATATCGCCAGCAAGAGTTCTGGCTTTCTCAAGGTTTCAGAATTAAGTCTTAATGCTGAACGATTGAGAAAGACAGAACTCCTGCTGGCGATATGTGTGGGGAAGGCTCCCATCTTACATCAGGGCATTGAATGCAGAGAATATGTTGTGACGCAAGGGAGGAGGGCAAGGGAGGAGATTCTCCTTAACAAAAATGCAGGGGCGGAACTACACTGGTGCAGCTGGTGCAGCTGCACCAGGGCCCCGACCGGCTAGGGGCCCCCTTCAAGCCTGGAGGGGGGCCCCCAGCCGACCCCCACAAGCCGCCGTCAGAGGAGAGGAGGGTCAGGCAAGGGAAGCAGAGAGCTTCCTGCTTCCCTTGCCTGATCCCGCCCCTCCTCTCTTCTGCCCCTCCGGCCCGTAGGACGGCTGCAAACAGCCGGCGCGGCTCACCAGGTAGGAGACCACCGCACCGGCAGCCCCCAGCAGCGTCTATACCCCCCCTCCATCGGGCCGCGCCGACGGGCAGCAGCTATTC
The DNA here is from genome assembly GCA_033576535.1 of Allobates femoralis. NCBI lineage: Eukaryota > Metazoa > Chordata > Amphibia > Anura > Aromobatidae > Allobates > Allobates femoralis. The sequence goes on from JARQOC010000010.1 coordinate 142,130,855, forward strand.
CCTTCCCCCCCCAGGCCGCGCCGACGGTCCGCCCCTGCAAAAATGTCTGCAGCATAGCAGGAATGTCCCGACTGGGCACACTTTGCTGCGGTGGGATGGCTTTTATGTGTTTTGATTAAACAGTGTTAACCAAGTGCCCTATGTTATTTACGTGTACTACTACTATTTACTTACACAAAATGTGCATATATTTTATAGTTTTTCTCTTAGGCTTTGTTGGTGAAATTGTCAGAGTGTGAAGTTGCTCTTATCAGCTTATGCTCTGGCTCATTTTTTTGTATTTCTGTACTCAATAGAAATAGGGGCCTGGTCCCTCCCTCTGAGCTAGGCAATTCATCTATATGCACTGGCAAAACACACAATTTCCTTACAGTTATGGCAACTTTACATGTCCCAACATCGTTTCGATATTGTATACAACGGCACGGGAGCGCACACTTTTTTTACTGAAATCCAAGATCGCATTGGAGATGTCACACAGGGAGATATCGGCAGGCAACACAACTGCGATGTATACGCCTCCTTGTACGAGCGAACCTGGGAACGACCATTTAACATGGGAGTGAATAGGGGAAGTGGTGCTCCAAGTCGGTATTGGGCTGTCACACAGCACGATCCTGCCAGATCGTCAATCCAATATCGGGCAGTTGGAGAGCCTGCACAATTCTTCTCTGATATCGTTTTGGCATCGTTCTTGCATTGAATTGCACATTTACACCACACAACACACGAACCACGTGACTTTTTTTCCGAAGTTGGACGACGATATCGGGACGTGTAAAGTGGCCATTAAGGTTTTTGTGTTGCCCTGTGTGAAAATATCCTAATATGCGTAAATTATCAGTATATTGAGCTTATTTCACTCCCCTCTCATCTCCTCTTCTCAGAACCGCATACAAGATTTCTCCCGTGCATCTGCTATATTCTGGAACTCTCTTCCCCAACATATCTGACACTCGCCTACCCTGGGAACCTTCAAAAGAAACCTGAAGTCCCACCTTTTCCATCAAGGCTACAACCTGCAATGAGACCCAGTTCAGTGCACCGTCTCACGATCAGCACTACTCCTTCCTACTGTATCCCCACCCGTCCCTCGTAGACTGTGAGCCCTCGCAGACAGGGTCCCCTCCCCTCCTGTATCTGTACGACTTGAATGTCCATATATATTGTACTTGTCCTCGTCTGCCCTTTCCATATGTAAAGTGCCATGGAATCTAATGGCAGTATATAAATAAATAATAATAATAGTAATAATAAAATGGAATATTTTCTAAAGCCCAAAATAAAAATATAAATGAGATAGATGAAAAGGGCACTAATCAAAATTAGAGAAAACGTACAGATTCCTGCAAGTTATTAGTGTTAATCTGGCATCTGGTGCTAATATCCTTAATTATCTGACAAACCCTAAATAACTGGCACCCTAACTTTTCAGTTTGCACTCACTTTGTAAAAATGGTGTGCCGTTCCAAAGTGTCTGAAACCCTTTAGCAGCAGGTTGTCCAGATGAAGGCCACAGAAGTCACCCAATCAACCAAAGCAACAGAAGTTGGTTGTTCCAAGTCTGTGATTTTTAGAATATTGCATCTTTATAACATCACAAACTTTTTCAAGTCCACCAAGAAGGCTAGTCGCCTTCCAAAGATAAATGCAAGAGAGGACAGGCTAATGTGCAGAATCCTCCATGAGTAAAAACTGCAAATGGAATAGCTCACCAGTTGAGTCCTGAACTGGGTAAGAATCTGTCTCGTCATACAGTGTTACAATGTTTAAGAGCATTTGGACTGAAAGGCCACTCTGCAGTGACCAAACCTCTCATTAGCAGAACGGATCAAAAGGCTGGAATCCGCTTTGGTGAGAAGAATGTTGTATGGACAGAAGACAAGTGGTCCAGAGTTCATTTTAGTAAAGAAAGCAAGTTTAATTTATTTGGATCTGATGGGAAACATTATGTTCATCGACAAACTGGAAAAATACTGAACCCAAAGTGTGTAAAGAAGTCAGTGAAAGGTGGGGGAGGAAGTGTCATGGTTTTGGGAATGTTTTCTGCTGCAGGGGTTGTACCTTTCATACAGCTACATGGCAGAGTGAATGCAAGTGTGGAGCACAACCTTCTTCAACAACACGTGGTTCCTTACTTGGATTCAGCACTCAATCAGCGAGCAATTTTCATGCAAGACAATGCCCCCTGTCACATATCAAAATGGGTGAAGCAGTTCCCTGAAATAGAAAATACTGAAACAATGAAATGGCCACAGCCCAGAGTCCTGATCTAAACCCAATAGAAAACCTGCGGATGTGTTGAAGTAATTCACAGCAAAGGTTTGTACACTGCCTACTGATTTGTGACTGTTGTAACCTTCACAACATTTAGTTTTAATCTTTCTCTGCCTACAGTCATTGCAGGGGCGTAACTAGAACTGGCAGGGCCCCATAGCAAACTTTTGAACGGGGCCCCCTCCAAGACACGCCCCCAATGACACACCCCCTTCAAGACACACCCCCTTACCGAATCGGTGTTAACAGTCTGACGCCACCCAGTTTACCGTGTATAAGCCGACCCCCCTACTTTTGCCCCCAAAACCTGGGAAAACCTATTGACTCGTGTATAAGCTGAGGGTGGACCCCAGCACAGGTATACAGCCCCCAGCAGTGTGGTGTACAGACCCCCACAGTGGTATACAGGCCTCCCCAGTGGTATATACAGGCCCCAGCAGTATATACAGCAGCCCCAGTGGTATACAGCAGCCTCCTCAGTGCTATATACAGCAGCCCGAGTGGTATACAGCAGCCTCCCCAGTGGTATATACAGGCCCCAGCAGTATATACAGCAGCCTCCCCAGTGGTATATACAGCAGCCCCAGTGGTATACAGCAGCCTCCCCAGTGGTATATACAGGCCCCAGCAGTATATACAGCAGCCTCCCCAGTGGTATATACAGCAGCCCCAGCAGTATATACAGCAGCCCCAGTGGTATACAGCAGCCTCCCCAGTGGTATATACAGGCCCCAGCAGTATTACAGCAGCCTCCCCAGTGGTATATACAGGCCCCAGCAGTATATACAGCAGCCCCAGTGGTATATACAGGCCCCAGTGGTGGTATATACAGGCCCCAGTGGTGTTATATACAGGCCCCAGTGGTGGTATATACAGGCCCCAGTGGTGGTATATACAGGCCCCAGTGGTGGTATATACAGGCCCCAGTGGTGGTATACAGGGCCCCCCCCTTGCTGCTGCACACCTGTAAAGGAATACATCATTATACTTACTTATCACTGCCGCTGTCGCCGCTCTGACACTGCGCTCCTCCGGGTCTTCATGCTTCCTCCTCCGGAACACAGGCAATGACGTCATTGCCTGCGCCCGCCGGTCACAACCAGGAAGAAGCCGAAGGAAGCCAGAGCGCGGTGCAGAGCAGCGACAGCGGCAGGGATAAATAATCGCAGCTGACCGGATAGCAGCGTAGCGGCGCTGGGTCTGGGCCCCCCACAAGGGCCGGGCCCCAAAGCGACCGCTACGTCTGCTATGCCGGTAGTTACGCCCCTGAGTCATTGCTGTTCTCTAATTATAATCATCATGTGTTATGTAAAATAAAGGATTTACGTTAATAAACTTTGGTTATTTTGTTAAAACCTGTTCTAGTGGCATGGTGCACCCTATCCACAAAAAATAACAAATGTTCTTCAATGTAGATTACATTCTGTCTGAATAAATCAAGTGATCAGACATTGTTCTTCAATTTTGATCAACAGTGTAGCTTCCCATGGACAGGTGCTGTAGTCTTCTCTGCCCTTATTCACATTGATGTCACTAATGCAAGATAAGGTTTTAATATACAGTAGGGCCATCTCAATTGGCACATCTAGCCTTGGTGGAATGGCTTTTTTGTATTTTGAATGAACAGTATTAACTAAACACTCTATATTATGTACAGTTGTGCTCAAAAGTTTACATACCTTGGCAGATTTTTTGCTTTCTTGGCCTTTTTTTCAGATAATATAAATGATAACACAATTTTTTTTTCCATTCATTGTTCGTGGTAGTGTGACGCCATTTATTGTCAAACTACTGTGTTTGCTTTTTTTAAATCAGAATGATAACCAAAAACATCCAAATGACCCTGATCAAAAGTTCACATACCCTGGTGATTTTGGCCTAATAACATGCACAGAAGTTGACACAAATGGGTTTGAATGGCTAATAAAGGTAACATCCTAACTTGTGACCTATTTGCTTGTAATCAGCATGTGTTCATAAAAGCTGAGTGACTTTCTGGGTTCCAGACAGACTCTTGCATCCTTCATCCAACTACTGATGTTTCTGGATTCTGAGTCATGGGTAAAGCAAAAGAATTGTCAACGGATCTACGGGAAAAGATAGCTGAACTGTATTAAATAGGGAAGAGACCCCAAAAGATATCCAAGGAATTGATAATGCCAGTCAGCAGTGTTCATACTGTGATTAATAAATGGAAAATTAGGGGCTCTGTAAAAACCAAACCACTATTAGGTATACCAATAAAAATTTTAGCCACAACTGTCAGGAAAATTGTTCGGGATGCAAAGAAAAACTAACAAATAACATCAGCTGAAATACAGAACTCACTGAAAACTAGCAGTGTGGATGTTTCAAGTTGCACAATAAGGAGGCAATTGAACAAAAATGGGCTGTGTGGTCGAGCCACCAGAAGAAAGCCATTACTGTGCAAATGCCACAAAGTATCTCGCCTACAATACACCAAATAGCACAGAGACAAGCCTCCAAACTTCAGGAACAAGGTAATTTGGAATGATGAAACTAAAATCAAACTTTTTGGCCACAACCAACGTTACATTTGGAAATGTGTCAACAAGGCCTATGATGAAATGGGAACAGAATACCTACTGCAAAGCACAAAGGTGGCTTGCTGATGATGTAGGAATGTGTGAGCTACAGGCACAGGTAATTTGGTCAAGGTTGCAGGAAATATGAATGCAGCACGTTATCATCAAATACTGGAGACAAATTTGCACTCATCAGCTCGGAAGCTGCACATGGGACGTACTTAAACATTCCAAAATGACAACGATCCAAAACACAAGGCCAAGTCGACCTGTCATTGGCTACAGCAGAACAAAGTGAAGGTTCTGGAGTGGCCATCTCAGTCTCTTGACCTAAATATCATTGACCCACTCTGGAGAGAACTCAAGCAAAGTGCAGTTCATGGAAAAAAGCCCTGGAATTTACAGGAACTGGAGGCTTTTTGCCAAGAAGAATGGGCAGCTTTACCATCTGAGAAATAAAGAGCCTCATCCACAACTACCACAAAATACTTCAACCTATCACTGATGTTAGAGGAGGTAATACACAGTATTAAGAAGTGGGGGTTGAGAACTTGTGATCAGGGTCATTTGGATGTTTTTGATTGTCAATATCATTTGAAAAGCGAAAACACAGTAGTTTGACAATAAATGACTTCACCCAACCACTAACCATAAGTGGGGTAAAATTTTGTGTTATCATTCATATTCTGTGAAAAAAGGCCAAGAAAGCAAAAAGTCTGCTGGGGGAAGGAAACTTTGAGCACAACTGTATGTATACCACTACTAATTAATAACTATCTATTATATAATTGTCAAAGGTTTTTTTTAGTGTGTCTGTCGCCAAAATCGCCGGAGGTGGGTGCCAATGAGCGCAGGCTATGCAAATAGGCGCGAGAATTCAAAGTTTAAATTTCACGCCAATTTGCAGCCCGACGACAGTGGCGCGTCACAGACAGACAGGCTTCAACGCTATATGAAGTGAAAAGCTGATGTGAAGCATCAGCTGTTCACTTCAAATAGCCAGCGGGGCTTTTCCGCTGCACCCACCTCTACTTCCAGCAGCCCGCTGCCCTCTCTTCTCTGCCTGCTCCCAGCAGTTTACAGCCCTCCTGCCTGGCACCCCCATACGTTAAAACCTGCTTAGAGGGTGATGTCAGAATTATGGGCGGAGCCATGTCACATGACTCTGACATCACCTCAGGTCCTTAAAGAGGACCTGTCACCAAACCAGGCATGGTGATCTAATTACAGCACTGGATGCAGCATGTCTGCAGCATGCAGGCAAGGGGTCCCCCAGCACTTGAGCAGCCCTGTACCCCGAGATAATACACTTAGAAAACTTACATGCTACTGCCACTAAGGAGGTGGCTAGGGGCAGGAGCCAAGGGCAGATTCACACCCCCTGCATGTGTAATCTGCCCACCGCTGCCAATCATTCTCTCCCTGTCTGCAGCATTTAAACAGAGTTTTTTTTTCTCTCTCTCCCAGAAAGTCTGTTAGCCCCGCCCCCCTGAGGGGCGGAGCTAAACAGGAGAGAAAAAAAAACTTTGTTTAAATGCTGCAGACAGGGAGAGAATGATTGGCAGCAGTGGGCAGATTAAACATGCAGGGGGTGTGAATCTGCCCTTGGCTGCAGCCCCTAGCCACCTCCTTAGTTGCTGTAGCATGTAAGTTTTCTAACTGTATTATCTCGGGGTACAGGGCTGCTCAAGTGCTGGGGGACCCGTTGTCTGCATGCTGCAGACATGCTGCATCCAGTGCTGTAATTAGATCACCATGCCTGGTTTGGTGACAGGTCCTCTTTAAGCTTCACGGACTGGGGGAGCAAACACAGCAGCAGCCACAGCCAGGTACTGCAGCCTACTGACCCCAGATCACAGTCACCATACACTCACTCCCACACTCACTACACACACACACACCATATACACACACTCAGCCCTGCACTCACTACACACAGACACACACATATACAAACACTCAGCCCTGCACTCACTACACATAGACACACACATATACACACACTCAGCCCTGCACTCACTACACACAGACACACACATATAGACATACTCAGCCCTGCACTCACTACACACACATATACACACACACTCAGCCCTGCACTCACTACACACAGACACACTCAGTCCTGCACTCACCACGGACACACACTCACCCTGCACTCAGGTCACACTCGCCCTGCACTCAGGTCACACTCGCCCTGCACTCAGGTCACACTCATCCTTGCACTCAGGTCACACTCGTCCTTGCACTCAAGTCACACTCGCCCTGCACTCAGGTCACACTCTGCCCTGCACTTGCGTCGCACTCTGCCCTGCACTCGCATCACACTCTGCCCTGCACTCACGTTACACTTACCCTTACACTCACCTTGCACTTACGTCAACACTGTCTCTCTCTTAACGCAAATCCCGTGTCGCTGATTGGTCGCAGCTGACCAGGCAGGACCAATCAGCGACACGGGATTTGTGTTACAGCGAAACAGGCACAGTCCGCCCAGTCTCCCGGCCCCCCTCCACTTGGTCTCCCGCTTGCTGCTCACCCGCTCCATGCTCCACCTGCCCGCCGCTCAATCTCCCCACTGCTCACCCCGCCATTTTTCTTCTTTTTGCGGAATAGACTTCAGAAATTCAAAGGCCGTGGGGGTGGAGCTACCAAAGGGGTGTCGTAATGGCCATGAACGAGGACACGCCCACCACATAAGGGCTATGCACTTGGACACGCCTATTATGATGCCCTCTCTTAACTCCGCCCCCCAAGGCCTTGGAATTGCTGACGTCTATGCTGGAGGAAGAAAAAGAATACATGCTGAGGTGAGAGGCGTCTGTACAGAAGCCTGGAGCGGGTGAAAACTGAGGGGGACCACTGCTGCACACCCGCACCGCCGCACAACCGCACACCCACATATTCTAGAATACCCGATGCATTAGAATTGGGCCACCATCTAGTAAGGTATATGTACCTTTTTTGTGTTTTTATTTTGAGTGTTATCTGTGACATGGCCTCAGTGTGAAGGTCCTGTACAATACCAATTTAGGATTTAGCTAATCTTGTTTTTTCCACTCCAATCATCGTCTATGGGACAGTAAGAAATAGCCGATCGCTGTATTTGAGTTTTTTTTCTTAGTATAACCCTTTAATTTACTTATATTTCCCTAATAATCAATATGAGTGATTATGTACAGTATACCAAAGAAATATTGACCCAATTTTTGTAATTTTTGTTTAAAAATAATGAAAATGATTAATCAGGGCTCATATTTTACATGGTTACTATACCATCAAATTGTGAAAATAATACACTACTGGTATTGACCATAATTGTTCGCTAAATAGAAAATATAGAGTCGTAATCAGATTCACATACAGATGCATCTAAAAGGATTAGAATATTATTATCATTAATTTATATAACACCATTAATTACATGGTGCTGTACATGAGAAGGGGTTACATACAAAAGTATACATATAGTTTACAGTAAACAAATTAACAATGACAGACTAATACAGGGGGGAGCCTGTCCTTGCAGACTTTCATTCTACAGGATAATGGGGAGGAGACAAAAGGTTGAGGTGTGGCAGCTCTGATGGTGGTGAAGCGGCAGCTCTGGTGGTGGTGAGGTGGCACCGTGGTCATTGCAGGCTGTAAGCTTTCTTGAAGAGATGGGTTTTCAGATTCTGTCTGAAGGATCCGAGTGTGGTGGATAATCTGACGTGTTGGGGTGCAGAATTCCAGAGGATGGGGATATTTGGGAGAAATCTTAGAGGTGGTTGTGTGAGGAATGAATAAGTGTGGAGGAGAGAAGGAGGTCTTGGGATGATCGAAGATTGTGAGGGAAGATAGTGGGAGATTAGTTTGGAGATATAGGGAGAAGACAGGTTATGGACGGCTTTGTAGGTCAGTGTTAGTAGCTTGAACTGGAGTCGTTGTGGAATTAGGAGCCAGTGAAGAGATTTGCAGAGGGGAGAAACGGGAGAAGGGGAGGGGAGAGGTGGAATCAGAGTTGAGGACAGACTAGAGTGGTGCAAGAGAGTTAGCAGGGAGTAGAAATGAGCCACCACCCTAGTGTTTGAATTTGATTTGATTCGTCTAATTGGGGGGGGGGTGTTCATTGAACACCGTCGAACACCATTGAAAACAATGGCAGGCAAACACAAACACATACAAACACATAGAAAAGACCTTCTAAGGTGTTCAAAAGGTGACAAACTACTCGGAAGACACAACAAACACATGGCAAAGTGACAAGTACATATAAAAATGCGAAAAGAAAAGAACTGGACGAGTAAAAGGAGGAGGAGACATAGATGTAGATATGACATCCCCTTCTAAAATCATGGAAAACACAGCAAGGGGACTCCAACAAGAGTCTCCATTTTTTCCAAAAATTTGGGCACAGACACCACTTAAGTGGCATCAATTGCCCCACAGTTGCAAACTTAAAATGGTGACTTTCATGAAGCTCATTCAAAAATCCACAAGCCTTTAGTCTCCCCAGGATGACACAGGGGTGCAAAAGTCTTTGCGGATCCAAGACTTGTTCATCTTGATGAACGTTAGTCTGTCCACATTGTCACTGGACGCTTATCTGTCAACACACCACCAGCAGCGCTGAAGACACGTGAGGCGGCAAGGCCATACTTATTACTATCACTAAAAATAACCAGACCAAAAAGTTCGGTTTGGAATAAATTTTATTAAAGATAAAATGGTTGGGTACCTTATTAAGGTTAAGAGACAATTTCATAGAATAAATTAATTCATTAATATTTTAATAAATAAATATAATAAAAATTTAAATTGCTGAAACCAATTACATAAATTAATTAATTAATATTTTATTAAATAAATACCATTAAAAATGTTAAATGCTGAAATTTAAAGCGGATCCACCCAACACGGGCAATCGTCCTCTAACAAGGTCCCACCAATAAATCAAAAACGAAGACAATAAATACCAGGGAGGGAGGGCGGGGGTTTCCAACACCTGATGATTTCTGACAGACCCTGTCAGAATTCACCTGTATTTATAGTTCACATTTGGCCACTCTGGCCAATCAGCAACTGGCAAAAAAAGGTGCAAAAAAACTGGTTTATACCAGCTGTGGTCACTTCCATATATGGGCAGGCTCTTACCTCATCTCCCTAACAGCTGAACCTAAACCTTATTTTAACCCTTGCTGTCCTGCCGCCACATAGTGTACCATTCATTTTGAATGGGCCACTTTATTCAGAGAGAACGCTGGCTGCGGGGCACGACACGATCTCCAAGGCGTGAGTGGCGAGCTCAGGCCATTTTTCCAGATTGGAAGCCCAAAATGAGCAAGGCTCCAGTTCCCCAGTCATGGCTTTGATGTTAACTTCGAGATATTCCTGTACATTACTCTCCAGGCGTTGACTATGTGTTACAGAGATAGTACTATTTTCATGAAAATTGTAAATCAATAAGTGGCACTAGAGAAAAGAGGATCATGAGTATAATGCAAGTGTATAATGCAGAAACTGCCCTGTGCTAGATATGAAAACGGAGATCTTATTATGTAAATAAGTGTAAGACTGGCATCACCAAAAACGGTAAGTATATTATTTTCTGCCAGCACCTACGTTTTTGGTGATGCCAGTCTTACACTTATTTACATATTGTCTATTTTTGACTGAGCTCCCATTATATATAATTTTTCCCTATTTCTCATTTCTTTAGTCTGGTAGACACACAAGGACACCATTGTGAGATCCTAACACACACCTGATCATTGTTTTTAATTTCATCCATGGACATATAAATCCATTCACCACTCACCATTCCATTAGGGCATAGTGTCAGGACCTGGCAGTGGAGGCTCCTTGAAGTTGATGCCAGGCTTATTCCTTAGTGGCTACTAACGAGACTAAGATCTCCGTTTTCATATCTAGCACAGGGCAGTTTCTGCATTATACACTTGCATTATACTCATGATCCTCTTTTCTCTAGTGCCACTTATTGATTTACAATTTTCATGAAAATAGTAGTGTCGCGGCAGATAACTATCTCTGTAAGTATATTATTTTCTGCCAGCACCTACGTTTTTGGTGATGCCAGTCTTACACTTATTTACATATTGACTATGTGTTAGACTTCTTGTGTCTTCTGGCCTTGCAAATGATGGTCTAAAAAATTCGTGAAACGATTCCACAAAATTGCTGTTACCACCAGATATGGTGTTACTGGTACGGTTTGAGTGATGACTCAAGAGTCCCACGGTTGGCAAGTTAGAACTGTGAGATTCCCTCTGTGCACCACTGGTGTTTTGTGGAAAAGTAGATCTAAGATTCTGTAACAGTTTCTGCTGATACTCCTGCATGTGTGCGTCCCTTTCTATGGCAGGAATTATTTCGCCAAATTTTGGGATCTAAGAATGTGGTAACCCAGTAATCGGCATTACTTCGAATTCTGACAATCCAAGGGTCATGTTGCCGGTAGTGCAGCAAGACGGCGCTCATGTGGCCTGCGCATCCAGGAGGACCAAGTCCTTGTTGTGTTGGTGACGGCGAGGTGAGAATCATGCTCCCTTCCTCTGCTCTCTCCCCCCAACCTCGCAGAACAGAAATGTGATCAAGGTCTCCCTCATCTGCTGAGTCTTCTATGCCCATCGCCAGCTCGTCTTCCACTTCTTCCTTGGCTCCTGCACCTTCCTCAACAGTTTGGCTGCTACCATGCGCCCTCGTTAATCTCTCTCCCCGACCCTCCCATGCCTGCCTCCTTGGTGCTGCGGACCTTCTGGACCTTGGAGATCTTGTTGTTATCCCTTCCATATATGACTCCTCCTGTACTTCCTCCCCCTCCTCTTGTCCCACCACCTGACTCCGAATACTGTTTAGAGCAGGGGTCTCAAACTCGGCTGGGTTGGTGGGCCACACATAGAAAAACATTTATAGCAGGGGGGCCGTATCCCTTGTAGGAGTAAGTGATATTTTTTAGTAATACCAGAATTTTTTGCAATCTAGTAAAGTACAAATCCTGATCCCCTTCTTGTAGTAATGTCCCCATCCTGTAGTAATGTCCTTTTCTACGGATGTTCCCCATCCTGAACCCCTTTTCTAGTGATGTTCCCCATCCTGATCCCTTTTTCTAGTGATGACCCCCATCCTGATCCCTTTTTTCTAGTAATGTCCCCCATCCTGATCCCCTTTTCTACCGATGTCCCCCATTCTGATGCCCTTTTCTACTGAAGTCCCCCATCCTGATCCCCTTTTCTAGTGATGTTCCCCATCCTGATGCCCTTTTCTAGTGATGTTCCCCATCCTGATCCCCTTTTCTACTGATGTCCTCCATCCTGATCCCCTTTTCTAGTGATGTCCCCCATCCTGATCCCATTTTTTAGTGATGTTCCCCATCCTAATCCCCTTTTCTAGTGATGTCCCCCATCCTGATCCCATTTTTTTGTGATGTCCCCCATCCTGATCCCCTTTTGTAGTGATGTTCCCCATCCTGATCTCCTTTTCTAGTGATTTCCCCATCCTGATCTCCTTTCCTAGTGATGTCCCCATCCTGATGTCCTTTGTTGTCCCCACCTGATCCCTTTTGTAGTGATGTCCCCATACTGATCTCCTTTTGTAGTGATGTCCCCCATCCTGATCCCCTTTTCTAGTGATATCCGCCATCCTGATCCCCCTTAGTAGTGATGTCCCCCATCCTGATCCCATTTTTTTAGTGATGTTCCCCATCCTAATCCCCTTTTCTAGTGATGTCCCCCATCCTGATTCCATTTTTTTGTGATGTCCCCCATCCTGATCCCCTTTTGTAGTGATGTCCCCCATCCTGATCTCCTTTTCTAGTGATGTCCCCATCCTGATCTCCTTTCCTAGTGATGTCCCTATCCTGATGTCCTTTTCTAGTGATGTCCCCCATCCTGATCCCCTTTTGTAGTGATGTCCCCATACTGATCTCCTTTTGTAGTGATGTCCCCCATCCTGATCCCCTTTTCTAGTGATATCCGCCATCCTGATCCCCCTTAGTAGTGATGTCCTCCATCCTGATCCCATTTTTTAGTGATGTCCCCCATCCTGATCCCATTTTTTAGTGATGTCCCCCATCCTGATCCCTTTTGTAGTGATGTCCCCATCCTGATCTCCTTTCCTAGTGATGTCCCCATCCTGATCTCCTTTCCTAGTGATGTCCCCATCCTGATGTCCTTTTCTAGTGATGTCCCCCATCCTGATCTCCTTTTGTAGTGATGTCCCCATACTGATCTCCTTTTGTAGTGATGTCCCCATCCTGATCTCCTTTCCTAGTGATGTCCCCATCCTGATGTCCTTTTCTAGTGATGTCCCCCATCCTGATCCCTTTTCTAGTGATATCCGCCATCCTGATCCCCTTAGTAGTGATGTCCTCCATCCTAATCCCTTTTGTAGTGATGTCCCCATCCTGATCCCTTTTCTAGTGATGTCCCCATCCTGATCTCCTTTCCTAGTGATGTCCCAATCCTGATTCCCTTTTCTAGTGATGTCCCCATCCTGATGTCCTTTTCTAGTGATGTCCCCCATCCTGATCCCCTTTGTACTAATGTCCCCATACTGATCTCCTTTGTAGTGATGTCCCCCATCCTGATACCCTTTTCTAGTGATATTCCCCATCCTGATCCCCCTTAGTAGTGATGCTTCCCATCCCAATCCCCCTTAATAGTGATGCCCCCATCCTGGACCCCTTTTGTAGTAAGGTCCCACATCCTGGTCCCCTTTTGTACTGATGTTCCCCATCCTGATCCCCTTTTCTAGGTATGTCCCACATCCTGATCTACTTTTATAGTGATGTCCCCCATCCTGTTTTACCTTCTTTTTACACACTCACATACACACTCATTCACACTCACACACAAACACACACACATCCACACATCCTCATACTCACACACTCAAACTCACAAACACCTCACACACACTTTCTTATATACACATCCTCGCATACATACTCACACCCTCACCCTCTCAAAAACACTCACACTTTTCTCACTTTAATGATGCATTGCTCCAGTGCAGAGGGCCGCTGTGGTCCCCACTGTGCTGAATTCCGGCCTCCGCTGTGCTATGATTTCCTCCAGTCGCCGCTCTGTTGCTTAGCAAATCAATGCAATCTGCCAGCCAGAGGCCCGCATGTGACGTCATATTCCACCATCAGCTGCAGGCCTCTCATTGGCTGGCAGGTTGCATTGATCTTGCTGAGTGGCAAAGCTTGTTAGTGCCGCAGACAGAAGTCATCACACAGCGGGGACTGCAGCGGCCCCTTGCACTGGGGCGATGCATCATTAAGTTGTCCAAGGTGCCGTGGGCCGCATAGTGAAGCCCCAGGGGCCGCATGTTTGAGACCCCTGGTTTAGAGTGTGTCCAGCATGTAGATGACTGGAATAGTCATGCTGATAATGGCATTGTCAGCGCTAAACATCTTCATCGCCATTTCAAAACTGTGCAGAAGGGTGCATAGGTCCTTGATCTGAGACTACTCCTGCAGCGTGATCTCCCCCACCTCGTTGGCCCAGACTAAACGTCATAACGTATTACACCAGAGCTCGGCAGTGCTGCCACAGTGGCTGCAACATGTGCAGAGTCGAATTCCAGCATGTCGACACATCGCACTTCAGACGGTGAACCGGCAGGCTGAAAGACTTCTGGAGTGATGCAAGTCATTGAGATGCGGGATGCGAACGGCAGAAGTGAGCACACAGCGACTGTGCCCTCTGGAGAAACCCATCTAGGCCAGGATAGTGGGTTAAAAATTGCTGGACAACCAGGTTCAAGACGTGAGCCATAAAATGAGCGTATGACACATTGCCCCGGCGAAGGGACGCACCCAGGTTTGCAGCATTGTCGCACATGGCCTTCCCTGGCTGCAGGTTGAGTGGAGACAACCATTGATGAAACTCAGTCTCCACAACTCCTCAGCTGTGTGACTCCCATTTCCCAGACATTTCAAGGTAAAGACCGCCTGATGCTGTTGAGCCCTGCTGCCAGCATAGCAAGGAGGTGTGCAGAATTCCTTGTGCGCAGTTACAACGTGGGTGGCATTACCAGACAGGCTTTGGGTGGAGGTGGAGGACCGAGACGAGGTTTAGGAGGCAGAAGCAGTGGAGGAACTTCTACATACAGAGGATTGACGGACAACTCGTGGGTTGTACAGCAGACCCTTCTCTAGCTCTCACCATAGTTACCCAGTGCCCAGTCAGCAACATGTAACGCCCCTGTCCAAGCTTACTGGTCCAAGTGTCTGTTGTGAAATGCACCCTGTCACGCACAGAGTTTCTCAAGGAAGCGGTAATGTTGTGTGTGACATGCTGGTGTAGCGCAGGCACACCTTTCTTGGAGAAGTAGTGGCGACTGGGTATCTGGAACTGGGGCACTGCGACGGACATAAGATCTCGAAAATCTTCTGTGTCCACCAGCTGGAAAGGCAGCATTTCTGCAGCCAACAGCTTGCAGATGGTGAAAGTCAACCTCTTAGCTTTGTCATGGCTAGGAGGAAATGGTCTTTTACTTGTCCTCATCTGAGGGACCGAGGGCTGGCTGCTGGGCTGAGACGGGGTTGAATAGGGTGTCCCCGGCAAACTGTTGGTCTGTGAGGAAGGTGCAGGTGGAAATAAAATGTTGCCTTCATCCAAAGGTGGTGCTCTCGATGTCTGAGAGAGCTCAACACCAGAAGGTGTTTCTATTTCCAAAAGAACTGACGACCTGCCAATCACACTACCTG
This sequence comes from Allobates femoralis, assembly GCA_033576535.1. Lineage (NCBI taxonomy): Eukaryota > Metazoa > Chordata > Amphibia > Anura > Aromobatidae > Allobates > Allobates femoralis. Next base: position 142,146,395 of record JARQOC010000010.1, read on the forward strand.
TTTCGGGTAAAGAGGTGGTAGGTCTGCGTCCAAAAACATGTGTGACTGTTGTCCCCACAGTCACAGAGGATGAAGAGCATGCAGATGCACTTGATGGGGCAGACGGTGGTTGGCCCGCCCCGCTATGCCGCATTGTTGCACAGTGAGCTTCCTACTGCGACTTATGCTTCATATCCATGTGACGGTTCATGGATGAAGTACTCAAACTATTGAGTTTTTGGCCTCTATTTAGAGATTGGTGACAAATCTTACAGATGACATGAGTTGCGTGATCCTTTGCGATGTCAAAAAAGGCCCAGGCAAGACAAGGCTTAGAGCCCATGTGACCTGCAGAGCCACCACGACTCCTGCTCAGAGCAGAGTTGTGGCTGAGGATGCAGTTGTTGACATGCTTTCAGTACTTTGTCTCTGTCCAGGAAGGCGCAACCTAACCTCGTCGTCACCATCATCCTCCTCCACCTCCTCTGCTGACCTCATTGACTGGCTGACTGTGGGTTGACAGTAAGTGGGATCTCCAACCTCATCATCACCCTGTGTGCTCTCACACCCCTCGTACTCAGAGGCAACCTCTTCCTGCCCTGACCGAAAAGTCAAGTTGTTGCTCCAATCAGGTATCTGAGTCTCATCAGCATCTTCCTCATTGTCTACACCAAGAGGAGTTACAGTTTGGGAAGGAGGGTCTACATTATGCTCAGAACCTTCTTCATCTGGGCTTGGATCCGACTCACAAAGCTTCTGGGCATCAGTGCAGATCATTTCCTCCTCTGGACTCACTGCAGCTTTGGAGCAGACCTCTGATTCCCAGGCTATAGTGTGACTGAACAGCTCTGCAGACTCAACCATCTGTGTTACCCCATAATCAGCAGGGAGGCTGGAGACTTGGGAGCTGGGAGGAAGCAAGTGCGATTGGGGTGACACCTCAGATGACTGGAGTATTTGGGATGTTGAAGTTGAGGTGGAGGAGAGACCACTTGATGGAGCACTTGAGATCCATTCAAGCACCTGCTCTTTTTGTGCCTCATCTACAATTGGTAGCGATGGTCGTGTCTGTATGAAAGGGATCATGTCAGATTGTCCATGGAAATAAGTAGACATCTTACTTTGGCTGGAAGATGGTCTTTCTTCAGCAGATGTTACTATTGCTTTACTACCTACCCCATGGACACAAACTTTTTTTCCCCTTCCACCACGCCTACTCCCCTTTCCACCAGCAGCAGGCCTTTTGACACTCATTTTGTATGTGCACAAATTGGCAACTCTGCAGTTGTTGGCAAAAAAAAATTCGGATGGAAATCGAGCAGAGCTAAGTTGCGAAACAGTGCTACTAGGCCCAAACTATTACCTGGGCTAGATGTAGTTAAAAATGAGTATGAAATAGACAGGCGGTGTAGCTTGGTTCACAAGTGGGCTACACCGCTGACCTAACAGACACTGCTAATAGCCCAAAAGGATTGCCTGGGCTAGCTGCAGTAAAAAAGTAGCTACTGGATAGACAGGTGGTGTAGCTTACTTTACAGCTGGACTATCCCACTGACTACCAGACACTGCTACTTGTCCAAAAGCATTGCCTGGGCTAGCTGCAATTAAAAATTGGCTAGTGAAGACAGGTGGTGTAGCTTTCTTCACAGCAGTGCTACACTACCTGCCCAAAAGGATTGCCTGAGCTAGATTTGGCCAGATGCTGTGAAAAACACTTGCACAGCACTGGCACACACCTGCCTAGCAAAAACTGCTAGAAACTGCTCTAACCTAGCCCTCAAAAGGGCTGAAATTACAACTAGTCCTTACTTGTGTGGCACCCTGGCACCTGTTGGGCACCACAGAAATCCTTAGGCATGAATGGAGTTAACAGCACAGCAAAACCCACACAACACCACAACACTTAGAACACCTGGTTTCACCCCGAGCCTCTAGGGGGAGCTCCACTGGTGACTTTGAGCCAGTTCCCCCTATAAATAGGGTCTTGGAGGGAGAAACTTCAGAGTGTGCAGACGCTAGGAATGCTGCAGGGTGTGTGTGATCTCCACTCTATGAGACATACACTAGGCCCAACCAGTCATCCAGCCAGTGAGGAAACCCTTGCAATTGGGGTTAGAGGACAAGGAGAAGCACCTCTCAAGGAATACAGAGTTATTCTGACTCTTTCCTTAATAACCGGTTACTGAAACCGAAGCTGTGGAAGCTACAAAGCCACTGCAGAGAACCAGCATACTTCACAGGGAGTTTAGCCCCCTGTTCACCTGTCGCACCTACCAACGAGAGCCCAGGGAAGAAGGTAGAATTATCATCACCCTTTTACAGTGCCCTCAATGCTGGCAACCAGGTGAAATCCGTTCTATTGAACACACTGCCCGGTCCGGCTGGATTCCACATCCACCCGACCCTAGCACCAGAAGTATAGAGACAAGGAAGCCTACACAAACTGCTTGCTGTGAAACTCCAGGATTGCTAAACTACACGAACCCGGTCTGGTGTACCTGAACATCACCAGTAACATAGTAACATAGTAACATAGTAACATAGTTTTTAAGGTTGAAGGAAGACTTTAAGTCCATCTAGTTCAACCCATAGCCTAACATGTTGATCCAGAGGAAGGCAAAAAAACCCCATGTGGCAACACTAAGCTCCACATTGGGGGAAAAAATTCCTTCCTGACTCCAGATACGGCAATCAGACTAATTCCCTGGATCAACGCCCTATCAAAGAATCTAGTATATATAACCGGTAATATTATAGTTTTCAAGAAAGGCATCCAGGCCCTTCTTAAATGTTAGTAGTGACTCACTCATTACAACATCATGTGGCAGAGAGTTCCATAGTCTCACTGCTCTTACAGTAAAGAATTCACGTCTGTGATTATGATTAAACCTTCTTCCCTCCAGACGTAGAGGATGCCCCCTTGTCCCAATCTCAGGCCTAAGAGTAAAGAGATCATTAGAAAGGTCTCTGTACTGCCCCCTCATATATTTGTACATTATTATAAGATCACCCCTAAGCCTTCGTTTTTCCAAGCTAAATAACCCCAAGTTTAATAACCTGTCTTGGTATTGCAGACCCCTTAGTCCTCTAATAACTTTTGTCGCTCTTCTCTGGACCCGCTCTAGTTCAGCTATGTCTTTCTTATACACCGGAGACCAGAATTGTACACAGTATTCTAAGTGTGGTCGCACTAGTGACTTGTATAGAGGTAAAATTATGTTCTCCTCATGAGCATCTATGCCTCTTTTAATACATCCCATTATTTTATTTGCCTTTACAGCAGCTGCCTGACACTGGCCACTAAATGTGAGTTTGTCATCTACCCATACACCCAGGTCTTTTTCAGTGGTAGTTTTGCCCAGTGTTTTATAATTAAGCACATAATTATACCCTTTGTTTCCTCTGCCCAAGTGCATGACTTTACATTTATCCCCATTAAAGCGCATTTGCCATTTAGCAGCCCAAGCTTCTAGTTTACATAAATCCTCCTGTAATATAAAATTGTCCTCCTCTGTATTGATTACCCTGCAGAGTTTAGTGTCATCTGCAAATATTGAGATTCTACTCTGTATGCCCCCTACAAGGTCATTAATAAATATATTAAATAGGAGCGGGCCCAACACTGACCCCTGTGGTACCCCACTGTTAACTGTGACCCATTCTGAGTGTGTTCCATTAATAACCACCCTTTGTTTCCTATCACTAAGCCAGTTCTTAACCCACTTACACATATTTTCCCCTATCCCCATTGCCCTCATTTTATGTATCAACCTTTTGTGTGGCACCGTATCAAAAGCTTTTGAAAAGTCCATATACACCACATCCACTGCATTTCCTTGGTCCAGTCCAGAACTTACTTCTTCATAGAAGCTTATTAGATTAGTTTGACAGGAACGGTCCCTCGTAAAACCATGTTGATAATGGGTCATGAGGTTATTTTTGTTCAGATACTCCAGTATAGCATCTCTTAGAAAACCCTCTAGGATTTTACCCACAGTAGAGGTTAAGCTTACTGGCCTATAATTTCCAAGTTCAGTTTTTGTCCCCTTTTTGAATATTGGCACCACATTTGCTATACGCCAGTCCTGTGGTACAGACCCTGATATTATGGAATCTTTAAATATTAAAAATAATGGTCTATCTATGACAGTACTTAATTCCTGCAGCACTCTGGGGTGTATCCCATCTGGGCCCGGGGATTTGTCAATTTTAGTGATTTTTAGACGATACCGTACTTCCTCTTGGGTTAAGCAGGTGACGTTTAATTGAGAATTTTTGTTATCACTGATCATATTGTCTGTCATGGGATTTTCTTGTGTAAATACTGTTGAAAAAAAGTCATTTAGCATATTTGCTTTTTCCTCATCCTCATCCACCATTTCACCCAGACTATTTTTAAAGGGGCCAACACCATCATTTTTTAGTTTCTTACTATTTATGTAGTTAAAAAATATTTTGGGATTCTTTTTACTTTCTCTGGCAATGAGTCTCTCTGTCTCAATCTTTGCTGCCTTGATTTGCTTTTTACAAATGTTATTTAATTTTCTGTATTTATTTAATGCTTCATCACTACCTACTTGCTTTAATTCCCTAAATGCTTTCTTTTTGTCACATATTGCACTTCTTACCGCTTTATTTAGCCATAGTGGTTTCCTCCTATTTCTAGCATGCTTATTCCCATAGGGTATATATTGTGCACAGGTCCTATTCAGGATGCTAATAAACATCTCCCATTTGTGTTGTGTACTTTTATGTCTCAGGACATCGTCCCAGTTTATTGCACTAAGATCATCTCTCAACCGTTGGAAATTTGCCTTCCTGAAGTTTAGTGTCCTTGTGGCCCCTCTACTACACGTCTTAGTAAAGGATACTTGAAAGCTTATTAAGTTATGATCACTATTACCCAAGTGACCTCCAACCCGTATATTTGATATGCGGTCTGGCCTGTTGGTTAATATTAGGTCCAGCAGTGCCCCCCTTCTTGTTGGGTCCTGAACCAGTTGTGAAAGGTAATTGTCTCTTATAGTTTTCAAAAACTTATTACCTTTGCTAGAACTGCAGGTTTCTGATCCCCAATGTATTTCAGGGTAGTTGAAGTCCCCCATAATAATGACTTCTCCCTGAGTCGCTGCTTCATCTATTTGCTTTATGAGGATATTCTCCTCCACTTCCATTATTGTTGGGGACTTATAACAAACCCCTATCAGTAATTTATTATTTTTTCCCCTCCCCTTATCTCCACCCACAGAGACTCTACATTTCCATTAGATTCACCTATATTATCACGCAGGATGGGTTTTAAGGATGATTTTACGTATAAACATACACCTCCTCCTCGCCTATTTGTACGGTCATTTCTGAACAGACAATAGCCCTGTAAATTAACAGCCCAGTCATGACTCTCATCCAGCCAAGTCTCTGAAATCCCCACCATGTCATAATTATTTTCCAACAAAATCAATTCTAATTCCTCCATTTTGTTGGTGAACTAAAAAGACTCTGATGTGTCTGCGTTTACTTCCTGAGCCTAACAGCAGCCTTACAGCAGCTGCCTCACAACATCTTGCGCAGCTCCCGGCTCCGGGGACTCCCGCTCATCCTGTGGGGAGCGTCCCATCTAGCTGCTTAACATCCCCCGGAGAACCCGCAGCGCTGGTAAAGTTACCAGAACACCCGCAGGTGGCGTCACGAGACAAATCATCCCTACTGTTCCGCCATTCCCCCCTATTGATCTGGACCACTGGGCCTACACCACCGCAGGCGCGGTTCCGTGACTGGAGGAGAAGCAACGCCCGCTACGTGTACCCCCGGCTACGGTGAGTCACTTGTATGCTTGTATTACTTGTAGCCCTCAAAAAGGGCTGATATTTCAACTAGTCTCTACTCCCTAAACCTATCTCTTAATCACACTTTATAGCGCCCACAGCAGCAGTAGCAGTGCCTGACTGACACACAACTGCAGCACTGAGGTGATGGCGGCGATGGGGAAAATGGCCGGGTCTTATAGGGCAAGGACATATGACATACACCGCCAATGACACATGCCCTTGCTTGTGTGCAAAAAATGCACTTTGCTGTGTGTGTATAATTGGCTGACAGCCTGCACCGCCCCACTGTATATGCGGTTGCGGAGAAAAAAAATGGAGATCGGCATTATTTCTGCATGACTTATCTAAACCCTATTCCCCCCCACACACTATAAACTAAAACTGGATATTAACATTCAATAACAGTATTACTGTGAAAAGCCAGTTACGCTTTTGGTGAACGAACCGTTATCGAACATAACCTCCAACTGCTGAATTTTAAGCTAATTGTTCGCATTCGCCGAATGACTCGAATATCACCCAAAACAGGTTGAATTTGAGATTGATGAATATTTCGAATCAAACACCGCTCATCTCTAGCAGGGAGGCCACAGAGGAGTATCTTGCAGTAATCAAGGCGGGAGATGATGAGGGCATGTGCAAGAGCTTTAGTAGATTGAGGACTGAGAAAGGGACGAATTCTGGAAATATTTTTGAGTTGGAGGTGACAGGAGGTGGCAAGAGTTTGAATGTGGTAAATGAATTATGGGACCCCCCTCGGAAGAAGCCTTGCGAAACGCGTAAGGGAGCCACAGCCACTGTTAGGTAATACTTTGACCCATAATTCATTTCGATTGCATTGGCGATTTTTTTGTGCTTGTTATGCTTATTTTGCACCCAGTTTTGGGGCATCACATTTGTATTGAATAAGCAGCTTGCTATTGGTATTTCTTTGACTATACCTTGTATACTTTATATGAATTATGTGGTCACCTATCTGGTGTGCTGTGATTGCATCACTTTTACTCATGGCATCTATGCTGTAATTTTAATAAAATGCACTTTATTCTTTGAACTTTGGCCTGACTCCTGGGTTCTTTTATATGAATTATAAACATTTACCATAATAGATAGATCGGGTAGGGAAAGATGATGAGTTCGGTTTTGCCTCCATTGAGTATTAGGAAGCGGGAGGTGAAGAAGGAGGGTATGGCTGATAGACACTCTGGGATTCTGGACAACAGAGAGGTGACGTCTGGGCCAGAAAGGTAGATCTGAGTGTCATCAGCGTACAGGTGGTACTGGAAGCCATGGGACTTTATGAGTTGTTCTAGGCCAAGAGTATAGATAGAAAGGACAGAGTCTTGTGGGACTCCAACAGAGAGAGGGCGGGATTAGGATGTAGTGAGGGAGTGGGAAGCGCTAAATATGTGGTTGCAAAGGTATGAGGCAATCCAGGAGAGGGCAAGGTTTTTGATGCCAAGGGAAGAGAGGATCTGTAGAAGGAGGGAGTGATCGACATTGTCAAAGGCAGAGGACAGGTGTAAAACGAGGAGGATGGAGAAATGTCTGTTAGCTTTGGCAGTGAGTAAGTCGTTAGTATTTTTGGTCACGGCAGTATCGGTGGAGTGGTTGTGGCGGAAGCCAGATTGGAAGTTGTCAAGGAGAGAGTTAGATCAGATGTTGGAGGAAACTTGAGCATGGACATGCTGCTCGAGTTTTGAAGCAAATGAGAGCAGTGATATGGGGTGATAGCTGGGCATAGCAGCCAGGTCAAGATTTGGATTTTTGAAGATGAGGGTGATGGTGGCATGCTTGAAAGCAGAGGGGAAGGTACCAGAAGATAGAGATAGGCTTAAGAGATGGGTTAGGGCTGGAATGAGTGTGTTAGTGAGATTGGGGAGGAGGTGTAAAGGGATGGGGTCAAGTGCACAGGTGGTGAGATGTGATTTGGATAGGAGACGAGTAAGCTCTCTTTAAGTGATGTTGGAGAGGGAGGTTGTGAGGGAAGGGCAAAGGTCTGGTATATGGAGTAGTTGTGAGGCGCCCTGCTCACGCAGGTAGCCACAGATCTTTCTAATGCACAGCTAGGTTTCCACAGCAGGTACCTACTTCATACAACATCTTCCACCCCAGCACAGTAGGGGGAGCTCCACTTGCTGACCTTAGGCAAGATCCCCTATAAATACTGCTGCTGGGGGAGGAGTTAGTCAGAGTGTGCAGACGCTAGGAGAGCAGCAAAGACATCCTGGTGGTTGGTGCTGCGATTAGGCCCGAGCCAGTGACCCGGAGTGGCCCTTCAGCATCCCGCCAGCCTAAGTGGGACTGAAGGCGAGAAGCTTAGGACAGAAAAGGGAGCGAGGAACTTGAGGAGTTCATCCCAGGAGAAACACCGGATAGTGGGGATCCGCACCTGTGGGACACTATAGGACCACAGAAAACCCTGTTGCACCGTGGAGGCTTCCGCTACCCAGTTTCCTATTGGGTCAAGAGAGGGGGCCAGACACAGCAGGGCAAAGCCGCAGTGTTCAGAGAAGGTAACCCGGAGACTGCACAGGAGGAGAGGAAGACACTACAGTTAGGAAGAGAGAGGAGGCAAGTCAGGCTGCAAGCAGGCTGTGCTTCAGACTTTACTACAGAGCAGAGGAGGCCTTATACCCACTTGCTGTGGGGATCCACTGTGCAACCTGTCCACTCGTCAGTGCCCTGGACCGTTTTACCTGCTTAACAACAGTAAAAGGTAAAAGAGACTTTCCTGCTTGTGTGTATCCTTCTTCTCCACTCCCAGTATCCTCCATAGACTGTTCCAACTCTCCCTATACAATCCAAGCTCCACTCCAACCTGTCCCTCCTCACTACGCTGCCCCGAGGGTCAGTCCTACCTGCGGAGGACTTCTCCATCTCAGCCGCAATCCCATCTACCTCTGGCGGACTGTGGCGGCGCTGTTGCTACTTCACCAAAAACTGCAGGTGGCGAGACGACAACAAACTTGTAAATAATCCACTGTACATAAAACCCCCTTTTAAAGATAGGCCCAGGACACGGGATCAGGTGCGGCCGCCATTCCCCGTGACACCATTAATCCTTTGCCGCCTGATACCCGAGTATCCCAAAAGCCTGGGCTCGACAGTTGGGGTGGTGGAACAGTAAAGGTTTGCCTTCTATGGTCGATCTTATTTTTGAAGCATGTGGTGATGTCCTCAGCAGAGATGAGGGAAGTCGGAGGGGGTAGTGTTAGGCTGAGGAGAGAGTTGAATGTACTGAACAGTTGTTTGGGGTTGTGGGATAGTGAAAATACAAGGTTTGTGAAGTAGGTCTGAATAGCAGAGGTGAGGGCTGATTTGAAGACAAGTGTAGCTTGTTTGAAGGCAGTGAAGTTGTCTTGGCAGGTGCGTTTTCTTCCAGCGTCACTCCGTGACCCCGGACACTTTTGGAAGTTTTTTGGTGAGATTGGTGTGCCAGGGTTGCCTATTGATTTGCCATACGTGAGAGGAGTGATTGAGTCTATGGCTGATGTGAAGGTGGTGTTGTAGAAAGCGGTGGCACTGTCTGTGTCATGAAGTGAAGATCTGGAGGACAGAGGTAGAAGAGAGTCTGAAGGCCACGTTACACAGATCTGTTCAGATATTGGTCTCAGATCTCTGGTTGCAGTGAAATCATGGACACATTTTGTGGCTGTGTACAGAGGGAACAATGTGTCCATGATTTCACTGCAACCAGAGATCTGTGACCAATATCTGAACATATATCTGTCTGTGTAACGTGACCTTGAGAGTCTGTGAAGGTCCAGATGTGCGAGATTTCTGCGAAGATGAGCTAGTGGCTGGATATGGGGGACTGGTGAGGATGACAAGGATGAGAAGGTGAGTAGATGGTGGTCAGATAGCTGGAAGGGGGAGGTTGTGAGATTACATAGAGAACAGAGGTGGGTGAAGGTGAGGTCTAGTGTATGTCCATCTGTGTGGGTGGCTGTGGACGACAACTGAGTAAGTTCAAAGGATGAGGTAGGTGAAAGGAGTTTGGAGGCTGCTGGCTGGCGGGTGTCAGTAGCGATATTAAAGTCGCCCATGATTATGGTGATGATGTTTCATCCAAGAGTTAATTTATTTCAGTAATTCAATACATAAAGGGAAATGGATGTCATTACACACAGAGGGATCTATTTCAAGTGTTTATTATGTTAATGTTGATGATTATGGCTTACAGCTAATGAAAACCCAAAGATCATTATCTCTGAAAATTAAAGTAAGGAGGATGAAGGGTCTGAGAGATAAAATATGACCTAAATACTGTAGGTCTCAGAGGCTTCACCTTGTGTGGTTGTGAGAGTCACAACCACTATAAAAGCTGATCACTGCTGCTGCAGTCCCCATCGTGGTGCATATAGAGTAGTGAGGATGAAGGTTAAAAACTGGGCTGCCGTATTCCACCAGATATCAAAGGGTAAATATAATATTGATTTTTTTTTATAGTCTATACATTTCAGGGCTCCTTGGCCCCTTCCTCAGGACAAATCCATATCATATTGCCATGTTTCAGGGTGTCTCTGGAAGTCTAATAAATCAATACTATATTCAACCTTTGATGTCTTGTGGAATAAGTCAGCACAGTTTTTAACCCTTCATCGGCCCCACTTTAATTTTCTGACTTTAACCTTTGGGTTTTCATTGGCTGTAAGCCATAATCATCAACATTAACATAAATAAACACATGAAATAGATCCCTCTGTGTGTAATGACTCTATATAATATCTGTGTTTCACTTTATGTATTGAATTACTGAAGAAGATTAACTTTTTGATGATATTCTAATTTATTGAGATGCACCTGTATATGTATTTCTGGTAAAAATTAATGCATTAAAGGGAGTTTAACCTATGTAAATACCTTACATGCAAACAAATGTAGTCAATATCCTTGGGATAGCAATCTGGCCTTTTTGTGTAAAGTAAATATAAAAGCGACATAGAAGGAATCTGCTTTATAAAAGCCGAAATAACCAGGAAAAAAATGTTATCAGATCTGAAGACACAATTCTAGTAAGTGGCGCCATTTCTGTTCGTTCAGTAGAGAATAGTGTTATTTTAGTTTTCCTGTAATGATTAACAGTATCAGGAAGAGCAGACACAGACTGTGATATTAACAACCTGTATCCAGGATAAGGGAGCAAGAAAATCACAGATCGGCCAATAATATTCTAATATGTAAACATTGGACAAATAATAAAAAATAAAAAGTAAATATGGAGATGTATAGCCTGAAAAAAAGACTACTGTGTACAAACCATCAAGAATGGAAACATGACTATAATCAGTACATTTCTGTAAAGACGTTATCTCAGATCAGGAGAACTAATTGGTCATTTCAAAGAAAGGCGTAATATAGCGATCACACTGCTGTAATCAGTGATGGGCTGCAGCGGTCATGTGTGATCACAGCCAAGTACACAGACGACGGGAAGCTCTGCAGTAAAACGGAATTTACCAGTTGATATTCATTATACCTTATCTGCCTTATCTGATGTGTAGACTGCTCTGCAGTCTCTGTGAATTACCCTGCAGTAGTTAAATGGAGTTAATCTCCTTTAGACCATTAAGGGTCAACTTCTGTGGCTCTGTAGTACTAGTTGTAGTTCTGAGCGAACCAGCTGATGGGTTTTTACCATTCACACAGCCCTTAAGTAGTCCCATAACCTATCAGCTGGTGTCACTGATAGAGTTTATTTTCTGTGAAGTCCGTGAGCTGTGCTGACACTGAGGGCTGTTTTGCTGGAGCTTTCTTGCTGTGTAGGTTTGTGGAGATTACCATCTGTCTGAAGTTGCTGTGCATATTCTGGTCCCTGGATGGAGGTGAGGGGGCTGCAGACTAGGGCTGGTTAGGAATGGGGAAAGGGTGGCGGCCCAGACATCCTCACCTTTAGAGATAATTCTGGAAACAGAGTAAGTTAGGGATCCCCAGTATTAGAGTCAGACTAGTTCCCCTCATCGCCTTTTGCCCTTCACTGCCATCCTGCTACCTTATCCCCTTGCCCTTTATTCCAGTTCCTGACCCTCCTGCTCCCTGCTGGCTCTCAGTGATCATGTGATCACCAAGAAAGGGAGTGCTATTGTAGGGAAGGTGACAACGCCCCCTACAGTAAAGTGTTAAAGTGTGAATATTAATATGTACAGTGCTGTCTGTGAAGTGTCCCTGTACAATGCATACCTCCCAACCATCACGGATCCAACGGGACTGTCCCAATTTTGAGGCTTAGTCCCGTTGTCCCGCCCGGGACATTAAATGTCCTACAGAGAAATGAGAAGAAGCCGACACATTGTGCTGGATTAACTGGTCCCTCTCGGCTTTCTTCCTCCCCAGCTTCCAGACTGCTCGGCCCATGAATATTCATAAGCCGGCAGAGGCCTGTGACGTCAGCTGCGGGGCGGTGGTGATCCCCTGCAGTGAAGTCAGTCATGGTGCAGCTCCACTCCAGGAAGAAGGCACAGAGCACATGGGTGAGAAAACAGAGGAGGGAGGAGGCCACAAGGGGGAAGACATTGCTGGATGGGAAGATAGTGCTTATGTGTGTGTGTGTTTCTGTGTGTTTGGGGTGGTGGTGTATAGAGTTCTCTACATCTCCATTTCCCCATCCTGTACTTGACTCAGGGGGGAAGGGGAATTTTAGGGAAATGACTGCTTGTGAGAGGAGGGCTGGGGCTATTGGGCCGGTTTCACATTTGCGTACAGAACGCAGCGTAATCAAATGCAGCCAAATGCATGCACATTGCATTCCTATGTTTAACATGGGAACGCATAGTACCTGTGTATGGCTGCGTTTGGTTACATTTGCGTTTGGATGTGTTTTTTAATAGCACCCTCCGAACGCAACATGTTACATTTTCTGTGCTTTTGTGGGGGCTTATTTTATCAGCAAATGTTCGCAAGCGCACAAAATGCATGGAACTCAATGGATCCGCAGTGTCCTCCGCATGACAGCGCAGGCAGATGCTGCAGATCAATTGAAATCTCCATAGTAAACAGAGGTGGCCACCGGGAGATCAGCGACGGCTGCTGGGAGATCAGCTAATGACTCACCGTGGCCGGGACTCCGGTTTAGACAGGCTGAAGCTCCTTCCTCCTTGTCACGGGTGGGCCGCGCCTGCCGGTAGTGGGGCCCGGTGTAGTGCAGATCAAAAGTTGAAGACGTCTTGTAGGAACAGATTAAAGGGGTTTTTAATTTATTCGTGACGCCACCTATGAGTAGTTTCGGTAATCGTTACCGACGCTGCGGAACCTCCGGGGGATGGACAGCAGCAAGATGGAACGCTCCCCACAGGCTAAGCGGTGATCCCCGGAGGCTGGAGCTGCTTAAGATGTTGTGCGGCAGCTGCGGTTACCTTGTAGTGCAGACGGACAATTCATAAGGAAGCACGGACACAGAAAGTCTCTGCAACGGGTCTTTACTGTAACCAGCAGGCAGAACATGGTATACAGTTCACAGGTAGTGGACCGGGTGGACTCAGCAGTGATGGTGTCCCTTAGAAATCCGCACTGTTCCTCCATTCTAACTAAGTGTTTGCCATTGTCGCCCAGGAATACCAGGTCGGGTACGGGGAGGCTGCTTCAATGCCCTATCCAAAATGTACGTTGTGGATGTTTTGGGGAGCCTTGGATCCCTCGGTGGGTACACCACTGGTTAGACGACTGGAAGTTGGCTGGTGGTGGGGTGCTCCTGTGAAGCTGCTCCTCCACGCTTCTGGTTCGCGTAGCAGAGGTGAACTGCTGCCAGCTTCGGTACCAGTGAACCGGCTGTGAGTTGTGGGCACGGGAGTCTTTTGGGAACCCGTGGTTACGATGCCCAATCCCGGTTGTTAAGGCCTCAGGTGCTGACACCCGACCGGTGACGGCCCGGGGGCTGCACAGGGTGCGGAGCCCCCTCTCCTCTCCAAGTTCTAGACTGCTCAGGTCCAGTTCTAGATCCCTTCTCCTAATGACTAAGGGTTTGTTCTCCTACACACTTCTCTAGCACTCCGCCCACCAGGACCTAGGATTGGCCCTCTGTTCTAGGTGATGCATGCAGGGTTGGATTTCTAAATTAACCAGGTCACTGCTGTGTCAGAGAATATTGCAGCTGCATTTATGGCTGCAATACCCTCTTGTGACGCACTCGTTGCGGGGGCACCACACTAATCTCCACCACTGATCTCCTGGTGGCCAGCACCATACTATGTGGACGCATGCAGAGAATCCCCACTGCGTTCACATCAGTATGACTGCGTTTGCATCTGCATGTCAGATGCATGCAGACACAAACACTAGTGTGAAGCCAGGCTTACATTGACTGGGCCAGTACCTGCTGGCTGTTGCTGTGACGTGTCCACCATATAGCAGTGGCAAGAGAGTGATAGCAGCAGAGCAGAGGATGAGAAAACTGCCTGCTGAGGGAAAGAAGCTCTATTCCTCAGCACCCAGCTTTCCCATACACTCCTATCCTCTATTCCTCAGCACTCAGCTTTCCCATGCTTTTCTATCCTCTGTTCCTCAGCACCCAGCTTTCCCATGCTCTTCTATCCTCTATTCCTCAGCAACCAGCTTTTCCCATGCTCTTCTATCCTCTATTCCTCAGCACTCAGCTTTCCCAGGCTCTTCTATCCTCTTTTCTCGGCTCCCAGCTTTCCCATGCTCCTCTATCCTCTTTCCCTCAGCACCAAGCTTTCTCATGCTCTCCTATCCTCTATTCCTCAGCACCCAGCTTTCCCAAGCTCTCCTATCCCCTATTCCTCAGCACCCAGCTTTCTCATGCTCTTCTATCCTCTATTCCTCAGCACACAGCTTTCTCATACTCTTCTATCCCTCAGCACCCAGCTTTCCCATGCTCTCCTATCCTCTATTCCTCAGCACTCAACTTTCCCATGCTCTCCTATCCTCTATCCTTCAGCACCCAGGTTTCCCATGCTCTACTATTCCTCAGCACTCAGCTTTCCCAGGTTCTTCTATTCCTCTTCCTCTCAGCACCCAACTTTCCCAGGCTCTTCTATCCTCTTTTCTCAGCACCCAACTTTCCCATGTTCTGATAACCCTCAGCACCCAGCTTTTCCATGCTCGTCTCTCCTTCATCACCCAGCTTTCCCATGCTCCTCTATCCTTTTTCCCTCAGCACTCAGCTTTCCCAGGATTTTCTTTCTTCTATTCCTCAGCACCCAGCTTTCCCATGTTCTTCTATCCTCTATCCCTCATCCCCAGCTTTC
Organism: Allobates femoralis; assembly: GCA_033576535.1. NCBI lineage: Eukaryota > Metazoa > Chordata > Amphibia > Anura > Aromobatidae > Allobates > Allobates femoralis. The sequence continues at coordinate 142,161,408 of JARQOC010000010.1, forward strand.
CCATGTTCTGATATCCCTCATTTCCCACCTTTCTCATACTCCTCTCTCCCTCAGCACCCAGCTTTGCAAGGCTCTGCTACCTCTATCCTTCAGCACCCAGCTTTCCCATGCTCTCCTATTCTCTATTCCTCAGCACCCAGCTTTCTCATGCTCTCCTATTCTCTATTCCTCAGCACCCAGCTTTCCCATGTTCTGATATCCATCAGCATCCACCTTTCCCATGCTTTTCTATCCCTTAGCACTAAACTTTCCCAGTGTCTTCTATCCTGTTTCCCTCAGCACCCAGCTTTCTCTTGTTCTGATATCCCTCAGCAACCAGATTTCCCATGCTAATCCTTCTCTCAGCACCCAGCTTTCCTAAGCTCTTCTATCCTCTATCCTTCAGCACCCAGATTTCCCATGCTCCTCTATCCTCTTTCCCTCAGCACCCAGCTTTCCCATGTTTTGATATCCCTCAGCATCCAACTTTGCCATACTCTTCTATCATGGGAAAGCTGGGTGCTGAGGGAAATCAGAACATGGGAAAGCTGGGTGCTGAGGAAAGAGGATAGAAGAGCATGGGGAAGCTGAGTGCTGAGGGATAGAAGAGCATGGGAAAACTGAGTGCTGAGGGATAGAGGATAGAAGGGCCTGGGAAAGCTAAGTGCTGAGGAAAAGGTGTATAGCGGAGCAGGAGGTTGGAAAGATGGGGGTGCTGAGGGAAGCAAGCTGTTTCCCATCCCCATGCTGTGCTATACACCTTTTCCTCTGCACCCAGCTTTCCCATTATATCAGAACAAGTGTCAACATAATTATCTCATATCCCAAAGTGTCAGTGTCCTTGTCCTGTACTCCCAGTGTCATTATCCTGTACCCCCAGTGTCATTATCCTGTACCCCTATGGCATTATCCTGTACCCCCAGTGTCAGTGTAATTGTGACATCCATGCTGGGGATTTCCACAGGACTCACCGTTGCAAGGAGGGATTTACACTTGGGTACACACAGCACACAACACCTTCCACCCCAGACCTGGAGGGGCAGCTCTACTGGCTGTCCTTAAGCCAGTTCCCCTATAAAGATCCAGGACTGAGGGGTGTAGTCAGTTAGTGAGTCTGCACTCAGCAGTGAAGAGAGCAGAAGTCCAGTGAAACAGCCCAAGAGAAGGTGCTGGAAAGAGCCGGTTACTGGAGTCACGTCAGGCCCAGAACCAGGGGACACTGACCAGCTGTGCTGCACCCTAGAGAGGGGGATGGAGGCCAGTGAAGGAGTACAAGGGAACTAAAGAAGGGAACATAAGAGGTTTCCCTTTAGCCCACCCGGACACCGGAATCTGACACTGCTAATCATCCATTGTAGCAGGAAAGGCCCAGAAGGACCAGGAGGATCTAATCTCCCTGAGGTAACAAACTAAGAGACACTCAAACCTGACCAAGCACAGGACCAGGGACCCAAAAGGAGAATAGGGGTTCCCACAGGAGGTTCTCATAGAGTAACACCCTGAGAGGGAGAAGGAGCTGCAAGTTCAGTTATAGGCAGAGCTTACCCCAAACCATTGTACACAGTGACAGAGGAGGCCTCACAACTCTCCAAGGTGAAAGTCCCAAATTGCACCGAGAACCTGGTTACCTTCCTGGACTGTACCTGTTACCGGACATCAGTAAAAGATACCTAAACAAAGACTATTGTGTGTGTGTGTGCCTGTTTCACCACCACTGCCAACAGCATTCACCAAAGAGACGTTACGACTCCCCTCATCCACCCTCACTGCCCTGAGGTAAAGCTCCACCTGTAGGGAGCTGTAACACCCAAGCTGCATCACATCACCTCAGCGGCTGGCCTGCAGCACTGGTATCTACAGTTGTGGACAAAAGTATTGACACCCCTGCAATTCTGTCAGATAATACTCAGTTTCTTCCTGAAAATGGTTGCAATCACAAATTCTTTGGTATTATTATCTTCATTTAATTTGTCGTCAATGAAAAAACACAAAAAGATTTGTCCTAAAGCCAAATTGGATATAATTCCACACCAAACATAAAAAAGGGGGTGGACAACAGTATTGGCACTGTTAGAAAAATCATGTGATACTTCTCTAATTTGTGTAATTAACAGCACCTGTAACTTACCTGTGGCACCTAACAGGTGTTGGTAATAACTAAATCACACTTGCAGCCAGTTGACATGGATTAAAGTTGACTCAACCTCTGTCCTGTGTCCTTGTGTGTACCACATTGAGCATGGAGAAAAGAAAGAAGACCAAAGAACTGTCTGAGGACTTGAGAAACCAAATTGTAAGGAAGCATGAGCAATCTCAAGGCTACAAGTCCATCTCCAAATACCTGAATGTTCCTGTGTCTACCGTGCGCAGTGTCATCAAGAAGTTTAAAGCCCATGGCACTGTGGCCAACCTCCCTAGATGAGGATGGAAAAGAAAAATTGACGAGAGGTTTCCACGCAAGATTGCAAGATGGTGGATAAAAAACCTCGACTAACATCCAAACAAGTTCAAGCTGCCCTGCAGTCCAAGGGTACAACAGTGTCAACCCGTGCTATCTGTCTGCGTCTGAATGAAAAGGGACTGTATGGTAGGATACCCAGGAAGACCCCACTTCTTACCACGAGACATAAAAAAGCCAGGCTGGAGTTTGCCAAAACTTACCTGAGAAAGCCTACAACATTTTGGAAGAATGTTCTCTCGTCAGATGAGACAAAAGTAGAGCTTTTTGGGCAAAGGCATCAACATAGAGTTTACAGGAGAAAAAAAGAGGCATTCAAAGAAAAGAACACGGTCCCTACAGTCAAACATGGCGGAGGTTCCTTGATGTTTTGGGGTTGCTTTGCTGCCTCTGGCACTGGACTGCTTGACCATGTGCATGGCATTATGAAGTCTGAAGACTACCAACAAATTTTGCAGCATATTTTAGGGCCCAGTGTGAGAAAGCTGAGTCTCCCTCAGAGGTCATGGGACTCCCAGCAGGACAATGACCCAAAACACACTTCAAAAAGCACTAGAAAATGGTTTGAGAGAAAGCACTGGAGACTTCTAAGGTGGCCAGCAATGAGTCCAGAACCTGAATCCCATAGAACACCTGTGGAGAGATCTAAAAATGGCAGTTTGGAGAAGGCACCCTTCAAATATCAGGGACCTGGAGCAGTTTGCCAAAGAAGAATGGTCTAAAATTCCAGCAGAGCATTGTAAGAAACTCATTGATGGTTACCGGAAGCGGTTGATCAGTTATTTTGGCTAAAGGTTGTGCAACCAAGTATTATGCTGAGGGTGCCAATACTTTTGTCTGGCCAATTTTTGGAGTTTTGTGTGAAATGATCAATGTTTTGCTTTTTGCTTCATTCTCTTTTGTGTTTTTTCATTGAAGACAAATTAAATGAAGATGATAATACCAAAGAATTTGTGATTGCAATCATTTTCAGGAAGAAACTGAGTATTATCTGACAGAATTGCAGGGGTGTCAATACTTTTGGCCACAACTGTAACTTACCAGATACCACAGGTGGCGTGACGACTGCATACCCTTCTCCCACCACCATAATCATCATTCCCCCCACCATCCCCGCCACTGAGGGTCCAGGGTCTAGGGCATGGAACCAGACCAGCCGTAAACCCCCATCCAAGTAGCCATCAGTCCCGGTATCCGAGTACCCCCCTACCCTGTCGACCACCTCAGTTTTGGCGTCACGAACAGGATCCCGTGCCCGGTAAAACCGGGTACTGTGTGCCAAGAATTGAACTTTAGTAACTGTCTGTGCACTGTAAAACCGGGCCGCCATTACTGCGCCACAGAGAGGGAGGAGCATCACGGCTGCGTGACTAAAAGAGTGCAAAGATAAGCCCCACCCCTCGGAGAAGATCAGCGAAGATCAGCGAAGCGCAGTGTCTAGCTCCGGAAATACCCGAGGTGCTCCACTCCTCGCCCACAGAGCCGCCGACTACCGGAAAAAGTTTACCTGAGCGGCTGGTAGCGATTAACTAGGGGGGCACCACCATGAGTGATTCAGACGACGCACAGGTCCCTGACAGAGGGGATGTCCGGAACGCAGCACCCGGAGCAGCAATCCCGATAATGCCGATAACTTTGCCGTACATACAGGGCGCAAAATGGTTGCCAACCTATGAAGGTAAGCCCGGTACCCTAGCAGCCTTTAAACAAAAGATGTGTGCAGTGTTGGAGATGTATGCGATGGCAGAAAAGCAGTGAGCCACTGTTGTGCTGGTACAATTAATAGTGCAGCGGAGCTAGAGGGCGAGTCCTGGAGTGATGCTGACAGAGACTCTGTAGCTAAAGTATTTGACAAGCTCAAAGCTGCTTTTGAAAAACGCACGCAGTCTGAATTAAGGATGCTGTTCTACCAGTGCAATCAGAGACCGCAGGATACCATCAGAGACTTTGCCTTACGTTTACAAGAGGCACTCCGGTCCTTAAAGCAGGTAGACCTGGCAAGTGTGCTAGAAGAAGACAAAATGCTACCGGAACCGTTTATGGATGAATTGAGGTCAGACTGCCATCGCCAGCAGGTACACATGTGGGTTTTAGATCATCCTGATGTGAACTTTAATGACTTAAAAGACCGTGCTATAACTGTGCTACGAAACCCAGTGCCTACAGAACCCAATCCTGGCAGGTTAACAACTCCCCCATAGACTTTGAGCCTAACTCCAAAGACCCTGTAAAAGCAGCAGGGCAAGCTGTGGCAACCAATCCTGATGACGGCTTGCGGAACCAGGTGCTGCAGCTGACTAAAAATATGGACTATGTACTCAAACTCTTGAAACCATGCCTGGAGCACCACCACCAAGCAAAATCAACTAGCTCATTGCCCTGAGGATGTTCCGTGGATGAGGAGGAAGCCCAAGTCGCCCGTGGAGTGGACCAAGAAGTCGCCGTGGAGGGGACCAATAAGTCGCCCGTTCAAGGGACCAATGCATAATTCCAACACAGAGCCAGCGACCACACGGTTTCTTCAGGAAAACCCATCTGCCTATGCGCCAACAAACCAGGCCACTTTGCAAGAGGATGTCCTCTAAACCCGAAATTCCTGGGCCGGAGGGCCAGTCCCCAGGAGTAGGATGTCCCAGCTCATACGACTGGCGTAATCGGTACGTGGGAGGCCGTCCGTACATCAACATTACGCTGGAAGGAATCCCCATGTCGGCCCTACTGGACACCGAATCACAGATTACCACCATCCCACGTATCCTTTATGAACGATTTTGGTCTGATACTGATCTTAGACCCCCAGACCCCAATTTTGTTATTATTGCTGCTAATGGACAACCACAGACTCAGGTGGGGTACAGAGAAGTGACAATAAAGTTGGGGAGGTTGGAATTAAAAGGCCAAGGGTTATGTGTGGTAGAAGATAATCCTGATGAAAAATACGTGCCCTCATCCACAAGCAGCAGGTAAATCTATCTGGGGGAGAGATTGGCAGAGTACGGATAACAGACCCGTTTCCCATTGTGTTACCACCGAAAAGTGAAATGATGATATCGTGTCGAGCAGCTATAGGTCTCAGAGGAAAGGAATACCAGGCAGTTGTAGAGCCGGTATATTCAGAACATAGACCTACACTACTGACAGCCAGAGGGGTGGTGGATGTAGGGAAAAAGTACCAATCTGTGTATTAAATTGTGGGGAAGAGGAAGCAAAACTACCCCGGTATTCTACTGTAGCAAAGCTGTACACTGTCTATAATAACAACATACAGGCAGTAGAGCCCGTTTCCCCGTCAAACCAGGCGGAGGATAACAACTCCAAAGGACAGCTGGAGGAGTGGTGTCAGCAGTTGCACATAGGAACTGATGCCACCCCGTCTTACCAGTAGCACGGGGCCTACCAGGTATCACAAGAGTTCGAACAGATATTCAGCAAGCATCCATTAGATTTTGGGAGGATTAAAGGGGTACGCCATCCCATACACACAGGAGACCACCCCCCAATTAAATTGAGACACAGACCCATTCCACCAAATCACTACCAGCATGCCAAAGAGATGCTGTGGGACATGAAGGAAGCTGGGGTTATAAGAGATGGCTGTAGTCCCTGGGCAGCACCCTTAGTCCTAGTCAAAAAGAAGGATGTCACTATGAGGATGTGTGTGGATTCAATAAGATCACTCACAAAGACTTCCGGTTCCTGCGCCAACATGATCAGACAGGTGTGAGGGAGCTCCTGCCACCCACCACCGCAAATCATTAATTGACTTGGCCCCCGACACTCCACAGACCCGCAGTAAGCTGACAGAAGTCCCCAGGCACAGAGATCATGGATCGGTATGTGTTCAGGAGCGGAGGAAAGGAGGGGGGGAGGAACTGAAGCAGACAGTGCAGCTACCAGAGAGAAGGCTGTAATGGAGAAGCATGCAGATACTGAGACGCTGCACTTGGACAGGGGGGCAGAGATGGAGGAGGAGGGGAACCAGCAGGAATGCACACATAACTGTAAACTTGCTAGAGACCACGTAGTGTTTAAACCTCTCTGTGACGGCCCAGACCAAGGCCAGGAATTCCAGCTTAAAGGGACTGTAGTTCTCTGGGTTCCTCTCTGTGAGATGCAGCTTCCTACTGGCATAGGCGATCACCCTGTCTTTGCCTTCTTGCCTTTGAGAAAGGACAGCTCCAAGTCCCACATTGCTGGCATCCGTGTACAGCAGGAATGGCAGGATGTAGTCTGGGTAAGCAAGGACTTCTCCAGTCAGGGCTTCTTTCATCACTTGGAACGATTCCTCTTGTTCCTTGCTCCACCTCCATGGAGAATCCTTAGACTTGCCCTTCGTGGATTGGCTTACTAGGAGGTTTTGCAGGGGAGCAGCCTTCTTGGTGTACTCCTTTGTGAACCTCCTATAGTAGTCCACCAATCTCAGGAATTGACGTACTTCCTTCAGGGTCTTGGGTTCTGACCACTCCTTGATAGCTGTCAACTTGTATGGATCAGGGGCCACACCTTCTGCACTGACTATGTGTCCCAGGTACTATACTCTTGGCTTCAACAGGTGGCATTTGGATGGTTTTAGCTTCATCCCGTATTTGGCCAGAGCTTCAAACACCTCTGCGAGATGAGCTATGTGTTCCCCATGGGTCTTAGAGTACACGATCACGTCATCCAGGTAGAGCAATACCGTCTCAAAGTTCTTATGTCCCCGACAACTCTCCATCAACCTCTGGAAGGTTCCGGGTGTATTACATAGTCCGAATGGCATGCTGTTAAATTCGCATAGGCCCATAGGTGTCATGAATGGCGTCTTTTCGTGATCTTCCTTGGCTATGGACACCTGCCAATACCCGTTAGTGAGATCTAAGGTAGAAAAGTAATTGGCAGACTTCAACGCAGCTAAGGATTCCTCTATACGAGGTAAAGGGTAAGCATCCTTGTGTGTTATGCGGTTTATTTGCCATAGTCTACACACATTCTCATACTGCCATCCTTTTTCCTGACTAGGACTAATGGGGCCGCCCAGGGGCTACAGCTATCTCGTATAACCCCTGCGTCCTTCATGTCCTGTAACATTTCTTTGGCTTTTTGATAATGTGCGGGTGGAATAGACCTGTAACGCTCTTTGATTGGTGGATGTGTACCTGTGGGGATATGATGTTGTACCCCTTTTATCCTACCAAAGTCAAGTGGATGCTTACTAAAGACTTGTTCAAATTCTTGAACTACCCGGTAAAAGCCTTGCTTTTTGCACACAGGAGTGGTGTCAGTTCCGACATGGAGCTGCTGGCACCAATCCTCCAGTGGCCCTGTTGTTTGATCAGGTTTTGCCCCTTTGTTATGGGGTATGGGTCCCACTGTTTGGATCTCGTTGTTGCTGACTTTGTACAATTTAGCAACGGTTGTATACCTGGGTACTTTAACCTCTTCACTGCCACAATTTAAGAAGCGAACAGGTACTCTCCCATTGTGTACATCCACCACCCCCTGGCTGTCAACAGTGTAGGTCTGTGCTGATGGGCTCCACTAACATCTGATAGTCCTGCCTTCTCAGACCTATGGCTGCTCGACACCAAATCATTATCTCACTCATCGGGAAAATTACAATAGGAAACGGGTCTGTTACCCGTGCAGTACTAATTTCGCCACCTGTAATTGTTACCTGTTGATGGTGCAGGAGGGCTCTTATTTCACGCTGAAGGACCTTCCTCTGACCAAGTCTGGCAGTACCTGCAATTTGTTGAAGCAAAGGCAAAACTTCCTCCATGAAATTGCTAACAACATTAGTACCAAGTATTACATATGGGTCATTTGCATTACTTGCTTCTGCTACGACTATGACCCCTTGGTTCTACAATTTCACCCTCCCCACGTTTATTGGTACTTCCTTAACCCCCATTGCAGGGATTGGTTCACCGTTAGATACATTGAGGGTAAAGTCTAGGTCAGGCTGCTTCAGTTCTGCACCAGCTCAATCCTTCTTATAAAGGGGATGGTGGTCACCTGCGACCCGGTGTCCAGTAGAGTAGGTGTCGGGATGCCATCCAGTACAATGGACAGAAACAGCCTCTGTATGATGAAGGTCTTGTACCAGGTGGCTGGGCCCTGTTGATCTAGTCCTGAGGTTTGGCCCCGACCCCCAGGGACAGCCCGTTTAAAGGACAACTCCTGGCGATGTGGCCGGTTCGGTTACAGCGGCGGCAGATAGGCTCCCCAGTGGAGCTGTATTGGTCGGTGGTCCTCCCTTGGTACGCTGTGACTTGCTTCGCTTTCATCCATGATACATCCTCCGGACTGTCGGCAAGTTGAATCAGCGGTTGAGATCGGAGCTGGGGTCTTGGTGCTGGCTGTTGGTTTTGCTGCAGCTGTAGAGCTTCCATCAGCTTGGTGATGTTTTTATTCATTTGGCGCATCTCAGCACGCATCTCAGCACGCAGGGAGTCATACTTGTCAGGCTTAGCAGATTGTACAAGATTGTGCGTGGCTGCAGACAAGGGTACGGGTTCGGGGAAGCCTGCGCTTCACCACTGCACCTCTTTTTAATGGCAGCTTCCCAATGAGGGCCCGCAGGCCCTCGAGGGCGGTTTGCCATTCGGGTGAGCCATAGCAATGCGTAAAATTACATGAAACAATGTATATAGTTCCATATATGTCTTTTCTTGCCACACATGAAACTAATGTGGACTGTTTAAAAGTAAAGCCTGATGAACATTGAATCAGAGACTTGATGCCTGATCCCCGTTGGGCTGATGTGGACAAATATTGTTTAAGTTTATGGCAACGTTGAAAGCACCATACCTCCCGCAAGGGAAGATCACAAAGTATTCATAATGTTATTTGGTTTGAAAGTTACCTGGGTGACATGTTAATAAAAAAAAAAAAAAAAATTCAACTCACACCCGGTTTGGTTTAAACACCCGCAAACGGGTGTACTTCACCAAGGGGGTGTGTGGCGCCCCTATGGCTAGGCGCTACTGGGAGGTACGGCACCCCGAACAGCAGGTGTAGTGCCTCCGCAGCTGTGGGTTTGGGGTTTAACTTATGAAGTCTCTACTAACACACAACACTAGGCCCCTTAGGATAGTGGGACTGGATATTCAGTAAGTCCCAGGGGGTAGAGCCTAGGTTAGAGTGGGAAAACCAGGAGTAAGTGAGAATTCTAAAGAGACATTGCTGGGAAGGCAGCCAGTGAGGATGTGCCTGACAGGAGGGCACCTCTCCAAGAGGGGAACCCAGAACAGAGGGAGACAATCCAGAACCGGTTGGAACCAGCTGGAAAAGTTTGGTGTCAACACCGGCAACACGGAAGCAGAGGCGGTCAGTGGTCCATCCCTGACCATAAACCGACGAGCCATGGGACCAATCCACGGAAGCCGTAGCACCACAGAACGGTAACTCCTCCTTGGTCCCATAATCAGCCCAAGACACCGATAGGTACACGCCTGGATTCCGGTGACGCGAGGGTTCAAGTTCCTCCGCTCCCGTCCGTACCGGTAAAGGGACAAACCGCACCTATCTATAACAGGCCAGGGGATCGGCGAGGAAGCTCTGTCTAATGGTGGGAAAAAAAGAGTAGAAAAGGACTGAGACCCCGAAAGCCATTAGGAAGGAAACATCCACGGGCTCCATGAGGGCACCCTGAACCTGCAGCTACCTCCTTATTTTACCAGACTGTACTGTGTACTATACCATCTGCCGGTACCTGTAAAAGACGTTGGAGTTGAATCGGTGTCTGTCCTTCCTTCCCGCTGGTGCCCAGAGTGTCTCAGCATCATCAGAGCGGTAAGAACAACTACTCCCCTCATCCATCCTCACTGCCCTGAGGTAAGCTCCACCTGTGGGGAGCTGTACTACACCAAGCTGCATCCCATCACCTCAGTGGCTGGCCTGCAGTGCTGGTATCATCGTTACCAGGATCCACAGGTGGCGTCACGACCTTTCCCTAAATCCCTCTTCCCTCCCCAACAATGAGAGCTAGGGTACGGAACCGGGAAACCGACTACCCGTGATTCCCCGTTACAGCCACAAACTCATCCCGGTATCCGAGTACCCCTCTCCCTGCGCTTATCACCAGCATTCAGCAAAACCACTGGCAACGTTCATCCATTCTGTGGTGGTTGTTGGGAAACGCATGTAGGATGGCTGCAGACAATTCCAGATGGCCTCACACGTCTTGGGTATGAGGCGGCTCAGCAGAGGGCGCGAGACTGCTGCAGAGTATTGCAGGTCCGTCATCGAACGACTTGTTGCCAGGAAGCGCAGAGTCACAGCTAAACGGTCCTCAGGTGGCACAGCTCTACTCATCACAGTGTCCTGACGGGCTATCCATGGCCGAAGGCGTTCCAAGAGGAACTTGAAGGAGTCCTCGGACATACGGAGATAGTTCCTGAAGTCATGCAGATTCCTGTCCTCCAGCCGATGGACCAGCCGCATGTGGCTCAGGTTGGCTCATTGCAGAAGTCACTCACGACACCACACACTCCGTGGTCCGCTAGCCCGCAATCTCTCAGCTCTGTCCTCCAGCCACAAGTCCCCCTCCAACAATGCAAGAGCCACGCGAAGCCTCTGTTCAGTGTCCATGATAATCTGACAAACCAACCCCTGGAAGAAAAAAAAATATTGTCAGAGACAGCAAACGTGGACACACACCAAAACCCAACACTAACTACTTCCCTACACACCTGCTAGCCATAAAGGCAACTATAACATGCCTCCCATGCCCTGGCCATCCCCCTCTCAAATTTGTGCCATTCTCACTTCATACAATAATAAAATTTAGGAACATACAGACAAAAATAGTCTGTTTCCAACCATCACGTTCCTCATTTTACACATGGACATCACCAACATACATTATTGCAAATAAACAACCTATATCTTAGCCCATCATCTCTATGTAGTCCAACAAGTACTACAACAAACCAACCAAGATGGGCCCTCAATTTACATTGGTTGCCCCCCCCTCCCCAAACCATATCAGCAACACGTACCACATGCATGGGCTAGGAATATAGCCATGTCAAAGCTTCATGAGACACTGCAGGATTGACCATGAGCAAAACACATCCATGTTCTCTTGAAAAGCCAGGATACACTCCATTACACATTACCAAGCCTCCAGACACACTGAAGGTGTCAGCAGAAGCACAACACAGCCATTTTGTGTGTGTAAGTCAGGAAAATCCCTTTACTTTTGTTTTTTTTTGAGGTTGGCGGGATTTCTGATCCACCTTTTGGCAAGTTTTTTTGAAAAACATTAACACACAAAATATTTACAAATAAGGGCAACGTGCCACACAGTAAACACACAAGGGTTGGTCAAAATCAACAAAAAACACACTCATAAGGGGTGTCTCACAACAGCAGGGACATCACCAGCCTGGCCACCAGTGAGACGCAGGATGATGGACCACATTCTGTCCAAACTGGCCTGTGCCTCACGGTGGGCATCAACCAAATCCTGTATGGTTTGGTGTCCTGTATGGGAAAAAAAACAACATGAGGAACATGTTTTCCTGTGTAGTACAATGTTATGTGCATGTGTAACCATACTTACGATTTTGGACATCGTCCCGCACTTCCCTTTTAGGTGCTGGTGAGGCCTTTCTGGGCAACCGCCCACAGCTGCTGTGCCATCTGCATTTAGCCAAAGCCAAAAGATAAAACATCAGTAAAGCATTATGCCCTGTTAAGACAGGACAAATTGTAAACACCAATCTTTGTTAATATGGGCCACACTTACCATCAGCCCCACCTCCATCAGGCTCACTGTCACCCTGTGGGGCCCATTCCACGACAGGGCTGCCAACTGGGCTGGCTACATTGGGTGGCAGGAGGTGACGGCGTTTGCTGCCGCTTGTGTTTGTCTCCTGGGCCTCTTAGTGCCCTTCCAGGGCCTCTTAGTGCCCTTCCAGGTGGTGTGGAGGATGCGCTTTGCGGGCCAGAGCTGAGCTGGCAGGTGCAGAGGGGGTGCTGCGAGCTGCTCCTGAGGCAGGACTCCCAGCTGCTGGTGATGTTGCCCTTGCAGGAGAAGGTGGTGGTGGGCTTGCTGGTGGTGTGGCTGCTGTTGATGGACATCTAGGGGCTGGTGGGGTTGCCGCGGGTGATGGGCGTTCTTGTGGGCTTTCCGCCTTCCCTGTTAGGTAGAACATTGCATTTATTCATCAACTTGCTACATCACCACAACATATAACATCAGAAATTACATTGTGAGGATAGTGAGGAATGACTTCAGGCAACATGTACATGTTTGATGGTTTGCACAAAGTGATGTGATGTCAGCTGACGGGGCATATCTGTACATGGCCGTGGCCAAACACACTGTTTTGTGGCCATGCAGTGCACATATGCATATAGTGGTGCCCATGACAGTGGCTGTGCCACACATAATTGGGAAAATAATGTTGTGTATGCAGACCTATGTTGTGGATCCAGGGGAGTACTTATGGCATATTCGCCAACAGACCACAGTGTTACCTTACAACACAATAATAATGACACATCCATATACATCAAGGCTAATCTACAGTTGCCTAGGAGCACACAGGGAACAGGTGGTGGAGTGGGTCATGTGGCAGTATACATTTATGTAATGTGTCCAGGATATATTGCCATTCACACCAACATTGTGTGGCAGCCTGTATGTCACACAGCACGCAGATATTGTCTGTCTGTGTAATGGTGGCCATTACATCACTAACAAGATGTAGATGTTGAGTTCAGCCTTATTAGCCAGCTATGTGTGTTGAGCTCCTGTTAAAACGGCAATGTTGAAGTCAACAATGCCAACACATAGTAGTGTAGTCTGCATCTTCATGTTGCATTTTGCACACCCTGCAGAAGCCTCAACATCATCTACTCGGGGTACCTACAGTATCTGCCAGGCTACACTTCCATGTGGTGGTACATGTTTGTTTGGTGTTGGGATGCAGTATGTGTGTATCACAATTACTCACCATACAGCCTCATAATCCATGCCCGCAGGTTGGCAATGCGCCCTGGACACTTGTATCTCAAGTCCGCCTCCTTCTTCTGGATCTGCTGGTTGGTGCGGTCCACACCAAGTCTCCTCAGCAGGGCCCTCTTCACTTTGCGCAGGATGGCTTGCTTGTGGAGACGTGGGTGCTGGTGACGATGGTGGCAGGATGTCCAGGATGTCAATGAGAATGAGCAGCTCAGGCTGGCCCCATGCAGCAGCTCTCTGTCCTGACGCCATCGCTACCTCTGCAGGGGAAGGGAAAGTACCTGGAAGGCCGGGCCCAACATCCAACAACGACATGACGTCATAGCGCACGCTAGGTACGCTGAGGAGACTTGAGGGCCCAGGCAACTTAAGGAGCAACAGAGTGGTGAACCTTTCAGGGGCGTCACCAAAGTAAATAAAGAATGAACCGCAATGTGACGGACGTGCGTAGCAAATGGGAGACATACATGTGTTGGTATGTAATTTGGGTTTGCGATTTGTGTTCAACATGTTTGTTTGGACATTTCAGCCACCAGCAATAGGATTTGACTAATTAAAGATATATTTCTGTGTATGAATTCATACATCAAGCGTCATTATCGGGGGATGATTTATTTAGACAGGACCTGCCAACATCATACACGCAATATCATTCAAATGCACTACTCCATGACGCTCGTACTTTGAATGCCTTTCCTGACACTTGAGAGGCAGAAGAAGAAGAAGATGAGTCTGCTGAAGAACGCACAGATCATCAAATATGGCGCCTTTGCCACGGGCACCCATTGGGAACGCATGAGAAGCCACCAATCGCTGCAGACGGGGTGCGGAAAACAGCACGCTCAGGCACGCCTACGGCAATTGATTGAATGTCTGAGCTTGCGTTCTACATCGCTATCGTACTGTCAAACGCCACGAAGCGCTGATTTCACCTGGTGGATATCGCCTGATTTCACTGCAGTGCAGGGCAATCAGGCGGCGCTCCACCGGCGATTTCTCGCTGAAGAATCGCCCAGTCACATGCCACTACGCACATGCGATGTGGTTTCCACATTGCCAATTTCGGGAATTGCCAGCCATCTCGCCGATGATATGGCAGTGTGTGACGGTACCTTTAGTTTCAGTTTCAGTCAGGGCTCTGAGAGAGCTATGCAGGTGTGAGCAATCAACATAGACCTAAAAAAGAAGTCCAGTACTGGTGGTGTGTGAAAAAGCTGAGAGAACAGATGCAGCAAGGATCAAGTAAGCTCTTTAGGTGGGAAGCTGGAGAAGGCCTGTCAGACAGAAAGAGAGAAGGTGGTCAGGCTTGGAGGGACCAGAAGAAGTTAGGGTGCTGCCCTGCTGGCATGCAAAGGAAGGAAAAGGCACTGTGTGCGTCCTCCAGCAAGGGATCACTGTCCGTGGCTGTGTACTAAAGAGAAGTGAGTGCAAATCAAATGCCAAGCAAAGAAAACATCCATAAGCATTATGCCATCGCCAGTAACCGTAAAGATTGTGCCTCTGTGTTACACAAAAGAACCAAAGTGTACTGCCTGCTGCATTCTGTTCGCAAGTGTTATGCCTAGTAAAGACTGGCTTGTTGTTAAGAACAGGTCTGTCACCCTTATCTATGGTTCCTGTGCACCAGGTGAGGTGTGCAACAGGACTGGTCTGGAGGTACTAAAAGTAAATTCATCAGCACTCACACACATTAGGGACTCCCTGTTTAATGTAGCATGCCAGAGTGAACCATTAACAGCATTAGCCTATGGCAACCACTGTGGTGCCCTGCTATTACAAATAGCCACAGACTTACCCAAAACATGGATGGATTTCCACAGTTGGTACCCATACAAAATCTTCCACCCCAGACCTGTAGGGGGAGCCCCACTTGCTGCCTTTAAGCAAGATCCCCTATAAATACTGATGCTGGGGGCGGAGTTAGTTAGAGTGTGCTGTCGCTAGGAGAACTGTGAAGCTGTCCTGGTGTGTCGGAGCCGTGCTAGGCCCGAGCCAGTTAGCAGTGGATCAGTTACTCTGCCTAGCCAATGCAGGGACCTAAGAGTGAAGTCGAGGGCAAGGTGAGAGGAACAAAGTGACAGCAAAGAGGAGCCATACCGTTTCACCCCAGAAAGCGTCCCGGACACCGGAGTCCAAGTCTGCAGGAGAGCATCTAGCCAAGCAGAAACACCGGTTCACCGAGGAGACTCGAGTCTCCCGTGCACCTGTACAGCAACCAAGAAGGGAGCCAGGCACCACAGGAGAAGTTACAGCGGTAGTCCACGTGGAGGTTTCCCACCACACAGCACAGGTGACAGAGACACAGAGGAGGCCAGGCCTAGTTTTACATGGGGCAGAGGCTTCACCAAGGGAAAAGTGACAAGGAGGCCTTATACCCACTCACTGTGGAGATCCAGAAGTGTTTCCCAACTACCGGAGTGTACCCTGGACCGTGCCTGCAATACCACCAGTAAAGGTACAGAAACTATCCACAGTGTGTGTGTCAGTTTGTCCATCCCTGCACCCGTCCGGCTCAGAGACAGTAGCAGCAGCCTGGCTAACTAGCCACCTCCCTGTGCAAAATCCCCCATCCATCTCATCACAGCCTGGAACCAGCTCCGCCTGTGGGGAGCTATACTATCTAGCATCATCCCCGGAGACCCACGGCAGCGCTGGTGCCATTACTGGAAACCACAGGTGGCGTCACGAGACTTTTATTATTTCTCCGCTTAATTTCCCCTTTTTAACAAGTGACCCCAGGGTACGGGTCCGGGCAGGCCACCGGTGACATCCCTCGTAACAGTAAACACCCGGATACCGAGTCCCCATAGACCACTGGGTGGGTCACCACCACCCCAGCGATCCCCGGAACCACTTCACTATTACTACTTCCTGAGATGTATTCACATTTACTGTGTTCTCAGTGATCAGGAAGGCAGATTAATAAACTATCTCTGCCTTCTCTATTAGGATTTTGACTGTCTTAGAGATCGGTTGCCCACTCTTGCATGATCTCCATGCAGCTGCAGACTATGTGAAAAATAACGTTCTACCATTTAATATTTTACACTTCTGCATGTGCATCAACCCAATTGCTGTCTTTGAACAAGGTTAGGTTTGCATACTGTATATTCATTGGTTCAAGGTCCATTTTAAAAGGATGGCAAATCTGATGCAAAAAAGTATCAGAGGTCATCAAATTATTTTTTTATCATTTTCTCCTAGAACTGACCGAAAGACGGATTAAAAAAACCTAACAACTTAAAACCATTACCTCAAATGCTGCGATCCGGCACCTGGCCTGTCTGGCACAACATCTGATGATCTGGACATCTTAGAATGAACCCATTGAAATCAATGGGATTAAATTCACCATCAGTTTGCAGATAGAAATACAACCAAAAGCCTGCTAAACTTGCTCAGAGCCTTGATCAGAAACTCACTTCCAATGCATTGCATAAAATGTCACAATAAATAAATATAATGCAAACTGTAAAAAAGTTTTAAAATACCATCTATACTTAAAGTGGTGTGATAAATGGGAAAAAATGCACAGATATGTAAACTACCGTCAGGGGCGTAACTACAATAGGTGCAGGGGTTGCGATCGCACCCGGGCCCTGCAGCCTAGGGGGGCCCCAAAAGTCCCTTTGGCCCATAGAAAAAGACTAATACTATTAAAGATATTAAATAATTGGGGGCCCCGTTGGAGCTTTCGCATCGGGGCCCCTGGGCCTGAAGTTACGCCACTGACTACCGTATGTAATTAAAATAATATTTCACACTCGGAAATTACAGGACAGTACTAGGGATGTTTTTAGAGTAATTGGGTTCCTTTTAGAAAAATGTACTCAAAACCCAAAGTCAGATTTTATATGAATAACACAAGAGAATGACGGACATTTTGTGTGTTTCTGTGTTGGTACAAGATGACCACGGAAGATAAAGTGGTATCTGGAACAACTGCAGTGGAGTATCCTGCCGAGGAGCAGAAAACGGAGATTTCAGGGCCAAATTACATATTTCACATGTTTATTACCACTCTCCAATAACGCAAATTATTTGCTTTGATTTCTTAGATGATTTACAGCTTTAAATTGCATTACCTAAATTGGTAGAAGCAGTCCGGTTCTAGGATTATGTGGAGTGGAAAGAAAGATAATTTGTATACAAGGTCTATAAAGAGTATTTTCTGCTTATACTGTAGATCTGTTTACATTTCTGCCGATAAAGGCTACATCTATAACTGCAGTATGATTGCCAAAACATGGATCATTCCTGTATAGAATTCTTTTAGCATTTTTACATAGATCACTAGCACATTCTTCATTCCCTGTACCTGACAACAGCTATTTAACATCTGTCACATAAGCCGACACTATAGAAGCTAGTGGATACTTCAACCCCTTCATGACCAAGGCTGTATCTATACACCCTTGGCCACCTCCCTCCCTTTGATGCCAGCTCATGTGGTGAGCTCATATCATCCCCCATTTATCAGCTGATCTGATCAGCTGACATGTGTACCTAACAGGACTGATCAGATCAGCAATCCACCTGGAACTGTTAACCCTTTACATCGTGCTGTCAATCACTGACAGCGTGATCCAAAGCACCGTGGCAAGGTTTGCACTATTCCCTGCCGGAATTGGCGACTCAGTGATGCAATCATGGGGTCTTGATGTGGTGTCATGACAGTGTGGGGTCAGCTGATGACACCAGATAATGTCATGAATCACTTCCTGCTGGTGATGCCCGCAGAAAGGGATAATTTGTGCAGAAGGATGGTGAAGCTTAAAGAGGACCTATCACCCCCCTGCTGCAAGGCAATCTAAATGCTGCATATTTGCTGCATTCACCGAAGGGGTCCCCCATGTTTCTGTGTGCTGTGTACCCCAAGATATAGGCTTTGTAAAACTTAGTTAGAAGCCATGGAGGTAGTCCCTGGTGCTAGAGTGAGCTCGATTGACTGGGGCCATGCCCTCCCCCTGCCTGTCTGTTTGCTGCCTCCGCTGTGCAGGCTCTGCTTTCCTCCTCTCCTGCTCTCTGTCACTCACAGCATGCAAATAATTTGTCCTGATGTCAGCTCCAGATCCCTGCCCTGCTATCTGAACAAAGCACAAACAACACAGCAGGAGGTGGCACAGACAGGCAGAGGGGGAGGGAATGGCCCCAGTCAATCGAGCTTTCTCCAGCGCCAGAGACTACCTCCATGACTTCTAACTGTAAGTTTTAAAAAGCTTATATCTCGGGGTACACAGCACGCAGACACATGGGGGACCCCTTCCCTTAATGCAGCAGACATGCTGCATTGAGTGCTGCATTTAGATTGCCATGCAGCAGGGGGTGACAGGTCCTCTTTAACACAAGGATCACAACGTGCAGTGGTGAGGCACCCTAGGGGTTCATGTAAAATAAAGAAAAAGTAAAAGAAAAAAGTTTTAAAGAATATTAAAAACATTAAAAAACATAAAAGTTCAAATCACCCCCTTTTTGCCCTATGGAAAATAAAACTATTAAACAAAATAAAAAAAACAGATATTTAGTATCACCGTGTTCAGAAATGCCCGATCTATCAATATATAAAATCAATTAATCAGATCAGTAAACTGCATAACGGAAAAAAGTCCACACGCCAATGCAACTTTTTTGGTCGCCGCAACATTGTAATAAAATGCAAATACAGGCGATCAAAACAGCGCAGCTACCCAAAAATAGTATCATTAGAAACGTCGGCTCAAGACACAAAATAAAAGCCATCATCCGGCCCCATATCCCGAAAAAAGAGAACGCTACAAGGGTGAAAATGGCGCAAAAGTGTAATTCTTTTTTGTAAATTTTTTTTTTTTTTTTTTACAAACTTCTGATTTTTCTTTCACCACTTAGATCAGAGGTTCCCAACTCCAGTCCTCAAGGCACACCAACAGTGCAGGTTTTCAGGATTTCCTTAGTATTGCACAGGTGTTAATGTGATGAAATGCACAGGTAATGATTCCAACCCCTGTGCAATACTAAGGAGATCCTGAAAACATGCACTGTTGGTGCCTTGAGGCCTGGAGTTGGGAACCTCTGACTTAGATAACAGTAAAAGTAACGTGATTGGAATCTAGGAACTCGTACATACCTAAGTCATCATACCGACATATCAGTTTTACCATATAGTGGACATGATGAATAATAAGAAAACAACAAAATTGTGCAATTGCGCATTGTTTTGCAGTTTCATCGCACTTGGAATTGTTTCCCGCTTCTCTATACACTATATGTTAAAATGTATGGAGCCATTGAAAAGTACAACTTGTCCTGAAAAAACAAGTTCTCATACATCTATAGTGACAACATATCACACTTTCTTATTCTTATTTAGATAAAATTTATACACAGAACATCAGAAATAGAAGATGACAAACTGGCTCGGCGTTAGAATGACGTTCTCATGATCTACACGTTTCAGGTATTTCACTCACACTTAGTCATACAGAAAAAATATAATTTTGTGTAGGTATGAAAGAATACAAAATATACAGAATAAAAATAATATTTTGGACCCTCAAATATCCCATTTAAGGGTATGTGCACACTTACGTCGGCTTAGTGTTGGCGGCGGCTGGGCGGACCCGACAGGAAGCTCGGCAGCCGTCCACCGGCTTCCTGTCGGGTATGTGCGGCGGGAGACGGGCGGGTGTGCGGGCGGGTGCACAGCGGGTTAGCGGCGGCGGTTCTGCAGCGGCTGGAAGCAGCACATGATTCTGCTTGCAGCCGCTGCAGAACCGGCCGGTTTATAGAACATGTTAATTCTTTGCTAACCCGCTGGGAACCCAGCGGGTTAGCAACAGATGAGCATGTGGAAACCGCCGGTGTGTGCACACCGGGGGGTCGGTTTCCATAGGTTTATATGTTAACCCAAAAGCCGCTTTTGGATTAACATAAATTTACATAAACCTCATGGAAACCGACCGGCGGTTTCCGCTGCTAAACCGAGGTTAAAACTGTATGTGTGAACTTACCCTAAAGGAACTCTGTCAGGTCTTTTTTTCAGTATGATACTAATATTACCCTTGAATAGTGCCTGGGCAGACCTTTTAAAAACATATAAAATCATTATTGAACATTTTGTAGTTTACTTGCTATGAGCATTTTCACACACTGCAGACAGCTGCTGCATTAGTCCTCTCCATTATATTCACAACCGAATAATCCGGCTTGTGTATATGTGTTATTTAAATATGCACACCCACCCAAGCAGGTGTTCTGTCCCTCCCCTATGTGCTCTTTGCTTAGAGAAGGGAGGTGTTTTGTCCTGCACTGTGTGCTATCTGTTAGATTTCTATATATATGAACGTTGGTTTTCCTGCATACATGTAATGTGTGTATCTGCTAGGCAAATGATCAAATGTTCTTATAATTACATAGAAATATCTCAGACCGCACACCTCACACTATACACATGCCTCATACACACAACGAAGATCTCTAAGAGCACACACATTTCCCCCCTCCTTTCTGCTCTGCAATGAGTCACATACAATTCTGATCACTGGAAAGCAGGGCTGTGTTAGTGAATATTCATTCCTTGGGGAGTGGGCAGTAGAGAGCTCGCTGTGATTGACAGATGAAATAAATCTTCTATTTCAAAGCTTACAGAAGATAAAGGGGAAGTATAAATAGTAGAAATACATGAATAGAAAGAGCTTAGAGAAAGGAATTGGAAAATTATGGCAGTGACATATGATTATTTGATTATAATGTTGACTGCTCCATACATATATATATATATATATATATATATATTATACTAGCTGTGAGCCCGATGCAAATGCATCGGGTGTCTAGAATACTATACTTTGTATGAGGATTACCGCAAGCGCGCCGCAAGTGTAACGACTCGCTGGCGCCGACCAATTAGAAGCGCGGCTCAGGCAGCGACTCGCAATGGCCTCGTGGCCATTGCTCGCGCTACCTGACCGGTAAATCGTTAACTTTGAGGGCGAGCCTCTGGTTCGATTTTCGGGCAGCGACTCGCAATGGCCGCTTAGCGGCCATTGCTCGTACTCAGGCTGCGCGAGCAATGGCCTGGCGGCCATTGCTCGCGCAAGCCAGCGACTCGCATTGCTCGTCCTCAGCCTGCGCGAGCAATGGCTACGCGGCCAATGCTTCGCCGTGCTGACGTCACAGAGTGACATAGCCACGGTCTTTTCGGGTACCCACACGAAAGTGCCTACGGCAATTATATAGTAGATACTGTACATTGCATATGGAGGGGTGAGGAGAGCGGAGGCTGGAGGGGAGAGCGGAGGCTGGAGGGGAGGGCAGAGGCTAGAGGGCAGAGCAGAGGCTGGAGGGCAGAGGCTGGAGGGGAGAGCGGAGGCTGGAAGGGAGAGCAGAGGCTGGAAGGGAGAGCGGAGGCTGGAGGGGATTGGCTGGAGGCTGGAGGGGATTGGCTGGAGGGGATTGGCTGGAGGCTGGAAAGGAGAGGCTGGAGGGGAAAGGCTGGAGGGGAGAGGCTGGAGGGCAGAGGCTTTAGGGTAGAGGCTGGAGGGGAGAGCGGAGGCTGGAGGGGAGAGCGGAGGCTGGAGGGGAGAGCGGAGGCTGGAGGGGAGGAGCGGAGGCTGGAAGGCAGAGCGGAGGCTGGAGGGCAGAGCAGAGGCTGGAGGGCAGAGCAGAGGCTGGAGGGCAGAGCAGAGGCTGGAGGGCAGAGCGGAGGCTGGAGGGGAGAGCGGAGGCTGGAGGGGAGAGCTGAGGCTGGAGGTCAGAGCGGAGGCTGGAGGTCAGAGCGGAGGCTGGAGGTCAGAGCGGAGGCTGGAGGTCAGAGCGGAGGCTGGAGGTCAGAGCGGAGGCTGGAGGGCAGAGGCTGGAGGGCAGAGCGGAGGCTGGAGGTCAGAGTGGAGGCTGGAGGTCAGAGC
Organism: Allobates femoralis; assembly: GCA_033576535.1. Classification (NCBI taxonomy): domain Eukaryota; kingdom Metazoa; phylum Chordata; class Amphibia; order Anura; family Aromobatidae; genus Allobates; species Allobates femoralis. The sequence goes on from JARQOC010000010.1 coordinate 142,183,681, forward strand.
GGAGGCTGGAGGTCAGAGTGGAGGCTGGGGGTCAGAGCGGAGGCTGGAGGTCAGAGCGGAGGCTGGAAGTCAGAGCGGAGGCTGGAGGTCAGAGCGGAGGCTGGAGGTCAGAGGCTGGAGGTCAGAGGCTGGAGGTCAGAGCGGAGGCTGGAGGGCAGAGCGGAGGCTGGAGGGCAGAGCGGAGGCTGGAGGTCAGAGGCTGGAGGTCAGAGGCTGGAGGTCAGAGCGGAGGCTGGAGGTCAGAGCGGAGGCTGGAGGGCAGAGGCTGGAGGGTAGAGCGGAGGCTGGAGGGGAGAGCGGAGGCTGGAGGGGAGAGCGGAGGCTGGAGGTTAGAACGGAGGCTGGAGGTTAGAGCGGAGGCTGGAGGTCAGAGCGGAGGCTGGAGGTCAGAGCGGAGGCTGGAGGGCAGAGCGGAGGCTGGAGGTCAGAGCGGAGGCTGGAGGTCAGAGCGGAGGCTGGAGGGCAGAGCGGAGGCTGGAGGTCAGAGCGGAGGCTGGAGTTCAGAGCGGAGGCTGGAGGTCAGAGCGGAGGCTGGAGGGCAGAGGCTGGAGGGCAGAGCGGAGGCTGGAGGTCAGAGCGGAGGCTGGAGGTCAGAGCGGAGGCTGGAGGTCAGAGTGGAGGCTGGGGGTCAGAGCGGAGGCTGGAGGTCAGAGCGGAGGCTGGAGGTCAAAGCGGAGGCTGGAGGTCAGAGGCTGGAGGTCAGAGGCTGGAGGTCAGAGTGGAGGCTGGAGGTCAGAGCGGAGGCTGGAGGTCAGAGCGGAGGCTGGAGGTCAGAGGCTGGAGGTCAGAGGCTGGAGGTCAGAGCGGAGGCTGGAGGTCAGAGCGGAGGCTGGAGGGCAGAGGCTGGAGGGGAGAGCGGAGGCTGGAGGGGAGAGCAGAGGCTGGAGGGGAGAGCGGAGGCTGGAGGTTAGAGCAGAGGCTGGAGGTCAGAGCGGAGGCTGGAGGTCAGAGCGGAGGCTGGAGGGCAGAGCGGAGGCTGGAGGGCAGAGCGGAGGCTGGAGGTCAGAGCGGAGGCTGGGGGTCAGAGCGGAGGCTGGAGGTCAGAGCGGAGGCTGGAGGTCAGAGCGGAGGCTGGAGGGGAGAGCGGAGGCTGGAGGGGAGAGCGGAGGCTGGAGGGGAGAGCGGAGGCTGGAGGTTAGAGCGGAGGCTGGAGGTCAGAGCGGAGGCTGGAGGTCAGAGCGGAGGCTGGAGGGCAGAGCGGAGGCTGGAGGGCAGAGCGGAGGCTGGAGGTCAGAGCGGAGGCTGGAGGTCAGAGCGGAGGCTGGGGGTCAGAGCGGAGGCTGGAGGTCAGAGCGGAGGCTGGAGGTCAGAGCAGAGGCTGGAGGTCAGAGCGGAGGCTGGAGGTCAGAGGCTGGAGGTCAGAGGCTGGAGGTCAGAGCGGAGGCTGGAGGTCAGAGCGGAGGCTGGAGGTCAGAGCGGAGGCTGGAGGTCAGAAGCTGGAGGTCAGAGGCTGGAGGTCAGAGCGGAGGCTGGAGGTCAGAGCGGAGGCTGGAGGGCAGAGGCTGGAGGGGAGAGCGGAGGCTGGAGGGGAGAGCGGAGGCTGGAGGGGAGAGCGGAGGCTGGAGGGCAGAGCGGAGGCTGGAGGGGAGAGCGGAGGCTGGAGGGGATAGGCTGGAGGGGAGAGCGGAGGCTGGATGGCAGAGGCTGGAGGGCATAAGGGAGGCTGGAGAGGAGAACGGAGGCTGGAGGGGAGAGCGGAGGCTGGAGGGGGGGGGTGCTGTCATACAGATGTGAGGGCCGGGGGGACTCACCGCCACCGGCGTGCGTGTGCTGTAGGAGGAGAGGAGGGGCGGGCAGAGCTGCCGGACAGGAAGTTCCGTCCTCCCTCCTCTCCGGGCGCACGGCGGGCAGCTGTGGTGAGCACGGGGCCCCCCAGGGGGTGGAGGCAATGGGCCCCTCATGCCGAGTGGCGGGATGACAGCGGCGGTCGCAATGCCCGCTACGCGGGCAATGCCTCGCACGGCGTGGTGACGTCACAGTGTGACATAGCCACGACGTGCGGGGGCCGACACAAAACGTGCTACGGCAATTATATAGTAGATATATATATATATATATATATAATATATATATTTATATTTATGCCAGATTTCATATGGAGGAATCTTTTGGTGCTTTCTGCATACCTTTTTTTATATATCAGTACTTACACGAGATGGGGCCAGAGACTCCCATAGCAATAATGTATCCTGCAGCAGCTGATACTGTGTTATGCTTTTAAACCAGTTGTGGGTCGCATAACTGGAATAGGTGAGTGGAACTGCATGACACCACTCACATCTGAGTGTCACTAGTGATAGGGCGCTATTGCGCCTTTTGTTCCCCCACCCTGTTTTGTATTGAAACTCATAAATACACACATTTAGCGAATGCTTGTGATGGAAATGTTGCCTTTTAGGCTAGTGGAGACGGAAGCAAATTGCAACCTGATGGCTGCAGCCGTCCTTCATTACTCGATCCCCAGCCGCCACTATTTCTTCCAGTGTGCCGTACCCGCATTACACAAGCACGTGTCCCAAAACATTAGCCGTGCCCTTAACAACGCTGTTTCTGACAAAGTCCACCTAACCACGGACACGTGGACAAGTGCTTGTGGGCATGGATGCTACATCTTGCTGACGGCACACTGAGTTAATATAGTGGAAGCTAGGACCCAGTCAGACCTTGGGACGGAACACGCCCTCCCGACGCCAAGGATTGCGGGCTCTAACTCAGTCAGGGTTGCCCCCACAGTCTACAACTCCGGAACATCATCCTCCTCCTCTTCAGCCTCCACAACAGTACCAAGCTGGAAGGTCTGCAGCACTGCCTCGGCCAAGCGGCAACAGGCTATGCTGAAGCTAATATGCGTAGGTGACAAACCCCACAATGCAGATGAGTTGTGGACAGCTCTGAAAGTGCAGGCAGATCATTGGCTCACACTGCTGAACCTACAGCCAGGCATGGTCGTGTGTGACAATGGCCGGAACCTGGTGTCGGCTCTGAGGCGAGCCGAGCTCACACATGTCCCACGCCTGGCCCATGTGCTCAACCTTGTAGTTCAGCGGTTTCTTAAATCCTACCTGGAGTTGTTGGATCTGCTCATCAAAGTATGCCGCCTGTGTGTCCATTTTAGAACGTCAACCTACTGCTTTGGCCGCCCTTGCCTGGTTTCAGCAGTGTTTGCAGCTTCCAGCCCACAGATTGGTGTGTGATGTCCCCACGTGTTGGAATTCCACCCTGCAGATGTTGGTTAGGATTTGTGAGCAGAAGAGGGCAGTTGTTGACTACCAGCATCAACTAGGCCATCGGTATTTGGTTTAAACTCCACACATAAGACCTCTACAGTGGACATGGATGTCTGACATATGTACAGTTCTCCAAAACTTTGAGGCCATCATTAGCGTCACTATCCCACTTCTCTATATTCTAAAACACTCTCTGCTCAAAATCAAAGACGATGTATTGCAGGCGGAGCATGATAAGATGGAGCAAGGAACCATAGTGGGTGATTACACACAGCCCAGCCTCATCTCATCCCAACGTTCATTGGGGAACAATGATGAGGATGAGGAAGAGGAGTTAGAAGAACATGAGCTAGTTTCATGCGGAATTGATGGTACTACCTGCACAACTGTCATACTGTTGGTCCAGTGTGGATGGCCAGAGGACAGGGACAAGGAGGAGGAGGTTGAGGCCAGCATGGTCAGTCATCCTGTTGTTGATGACCCTGAAGTCTTGCCTTTTACCAGTTTGGCGCGCATGGCTGACTTTATGTTACGCTGCCTGTCCTGTGACCCTCGCGTTATCAACATCTTGGTGGACACTCATTACTGGTTGGTGACACTTTTAGACCCACGCTACAAGGAGAACTTTATTTCTCTTATTCCACCAGCGGAGAGGTCTACAAAAATGCTGCAGTACCAGAAGGCCCTTGTTGGGGAATTAGTCAAAAAATTCCCTTTGAAAAACACTGGCGGCAGGGGTCACAGTTTGGTGGCCAACCAAGGCGTCCAGGAGAGAGAGACACAACTCCAATCCAGCAGAGGTAGAGGAACACTCTCAGAGATATGGGAGAGTTTTCTCAGCTCCTCCGATAGCTCAGGCCCTGTCACAAGGACTGCAAAGTTTGTAAAAAATGGTGAAGGAGTACCTTAGCAACTGTACAAAAGTGCTCTGGAATTCCTCTGGGCCTTATAATTTTTGGGTATCGAAGCTGGACATGTGTCATGAATTGGCTCTCTACGCCTTGGAAGTCCTGAACTGCCCTGCCGCTAGCGTTTTGTCAGAGCAGGTTTTTAGTGCTGCAGGTGGAATCATTACAGGTAAACGCACCCGCCTGTCAACTGAAAATGCTGACAGGCTGACTATAATCAAGATGAACAAGGGTTGAATTGAGCCTGACTTCAGCACACCACCAAATGATAGCAGCGTAATGTAAAGTTGAAGCCATTGTATTTATTGGGGATGCATATTCCCACGCCCCTCCTCACACCCACACATGGGTACACACTTTCTGATTGGGCTATTTGCTGTACTCTTCCTTCTTCTCCTCATCCACCACCATATCATCAGGGCGACCGTGGAACATGATGCCACGAAAAGATATTTTATGTACATGTTGTTTATGATGCCCCTAACCGTTAAAAAGTTAGACAGTAGGTTCATGTATACCCCCAGGGGTAAATGTTTTAGTCCATACTTAGTGCATGGGCATTACAAGTATAGGAGACCCGCTCCTTTGTAATGGGAACAATATTTAAAGAGGCTCTCCTCCACGTCTCTTCCCAGGGGCATCAGAGTGCCTCCCAATTTTTGGCAGACCTCCCTAGGGCAATACCAGAAAAGACCCACTTCCTATTAATGGGCACATTAAAGAGGCCCTCATCCACATCTCTTCCCAGGGGCATCGGAGTGCTTCCCAAAGTTTGGCAGCCCTGTCTAGGGCAATACCAGAAAAGACCAACTTAGGATTAATGGGTGCGTTATTTAAAGAGGCCCTCATCCACGTCTCTTCCCAAGGGCATCGGAGTGCCACGCATTTTTTTTTTTTTTAAATCTTTCATGTAATCCAAAAAACTATCATACAGCAACACTGTCTCACAGGTGAGTATGAGCCCTTAACATTTTCCCCAGGAAAATGCATTTTGGTTTCATTTTTGGACGTTTTATTGTGAGTCCCTAAAAGTGGCGTAATATTCAGACAACATTGATCACAGCAGTGACCTGGGAGTCAGAAATGCTGAAAGGCGTGTTCCCCATGCTGTTCCCATGTCATTTGAGCACTGTTATACTTTTGTGACATTTTCAGAGTTTATCCAGGCTGCCGGGGGTCATGCCGGAAAAATGCTTGGGTCTCCCATAGGATAACATTGGTCTCGGTGCTCGGGTCGAGTACCCGAGCATCTCGAGATGCTCCACCTGAGCATATAGCACCCGAGCATTTTACTGCTCACTCATCACTAATAATGGCAGTTGTCCTATAGGCCAGGATCACACATCCCAATCCACTTTTTTAAGGCTTTAGAAAAGTTTTTGTTAGGGTGCCAATAGTGTCTCCTGAGCTCCTGGGCGTTTTTTGGAATTAGTAATTTATTTCGCAAAAACGCATGCGTTAACGCATGGTGCCTATATGTACCATGCGTTAACGCATGCGTATCCCATAGGTTCCCATGTTAAAAAACCGCATGCGTTTTTTTACTGTACCCAAAGACCAGGGTCACACATGCCAATCCGTTTTTCTAAGTGTTTTCCATGACCAATCTGTTTTTTCTAGGATGCATTTTGTGTCTCCTGTGTCCCTGGACGTTTTTTGGACTTGGTCATTTTTTCCAAAAAAAGGCATGCAAAAACGCATGTGTTAACACATTATTATTATTATTTATTTATATAGCGCCATTAGGTTCCATGGCGCTTTACATGAGGATAAGGGAGACAAGAATAAGTACACTAAATCTAGGCGATCAGAACGTACAGGTACAGGAGGGGCAGGGACCCTGTCCACGAGGGCTCACAGTCTACGAGGGGCGGGTTTGGATACAGTAGGATGGAGGAATGTCAGGTATGGGGCGGTCGCCTGGGTCTCATGGCAGGTTGTAGGCTTGACGGAATAGGTGAGTCTTCAGGTGACACTTGAAGCTTCTCAGGGTAGGAGAGTGTCTGACGTGTTCGGGCAGGAGTTCCAGAGTAAGGCAGATGCCCAGGAGAAGTCCTGGACTAGGTTGTGCGAAGAGGAGATGAGGGGGGAGCAGAGGAGGAGTTCTTGGGAGGAGCGGAGGTTGAGTGAGGGTAGGTATCGGGAGACCAGGTCGGAGATGTATGGTGGAGCCAGGTTGTGTATGGCTTTGTACGCCATGGTTAGTGTATTGAATTGGGATCTCTTGGAGGCGGGGAGCCAGTGAAGTGCTTGGCAGAGGGGGGAGACAGGGGAGTAGTGGGAGGACAGGTAGATTAGTCGGGCAGCGGAATTGAGGATAGAGGTGTGAGGGAGTTAGCCGGGAGGCCATTGAGAAGGAGGTTGCAGTAGTCAAGGCGGGAGATGATAAGAGCATGAATGAGTGATTTAGCGGTGTCATAGGTGAGGAAGGAGCAGATCGGTGAGATATTCTTGAGCTGGAGCCGGAGGGATGTGGTGAGGACCTCGATGTGGGGCTTGAAGGATAGGGAGGAGTCAAAGATTACCCCGAGGCACTTGGCTTGGGGGACTGGGGAGAGGGCACAGTCTTTGATGCAGATGTATAGGTTGGCGAAGTGGGGGGGAATTTCTTCGGGGCAGACTATGAATTCAGTTTTGTCCATGTTGAGTTTAAGGAATCGAGCAGAGAAGAAGGATGAGATGGCGGAAAGGCATTGTGGGATTTTGGAGAGTAGGGAGGTGATGTCAGGGCCGGACAGGTAGATTTGGGTGTCGTCGGCGTAGAGGTGGTACTGGAGGCCGTGGGACTCAATGAGTTGCCCTAGGCTGAGAGTGTATATGGAGAAAAGTAGGGGTCCCGGGACCGAACCTTGGGGGACTCCGACAGAAAGGGGGTAGGGCGAGGAGGAGGTGTGGGAGTGGGAGACGCTGAAGGTCCGGTCCGCTAGGTATGAGGAGATCCAAGAGAGGGCAAGGTGGGTGATGCCGAGTGATTCCAGGATCCACACATGGTGCCTATATGTACCATGCGTTAACGAATGCGTTACCCATAGGGCCCATGTTAAAAAAAAACACATGCGTTTTTTACTGCACCCAAACACACTGCTAGCAGCATTTTGTGGGATGCTGAACAAAAACACATGCGTTTTTGAAAAATGCCGTGCACCATGCGTTAACGCATATGTGTTTTTGGACTTACCGTATACAAAAAATGAATAAAGTGATTCCAAAAACGGATATAAGGCAAAAACTGATGCCATGTATGACCCTGACCATAGTGATGACCTCCTGCTAATAAATTATGGATCGTATTAAAACAGGAAAACAGTCTAGTAAGTGACATATTGCTGGAATCAGTGTTTCTTCCTCTACATCAATTTCAGATTACATAGCAAAAACCTGCAGACAGGTTCCCTTTAAGGAAAAAAGTTCGTGGTGTGTTCATTCTACTTTAGCATATTAGTTTTAAGGTTGTGAAAATGAGGTTTGCGTTTCACTTTAAGAATTCCAACTACGGTACCTAATAATTCTAAATCCTCTGTTAGGCATCAGCCCAATAACCCCAGTCCCTTCTCTAGGGGTGCTAAAATCAGCAAATGACTATGCTAAATCATCATGTTCTTGTATTGCTGAAGTACAGCTATAAGGAAAAGGCATTATTTTTTAAATTCGTGTCCACTTTGGAATGTAAATATTATAATAAGAAATAAATAGATGAGTGAGGCCTAAAGAATAAGGGGACGAAAGTGAAAAGACTAACTACTAGGAAGGAAAGAAAAAAAGCAGATTCTAGGAGCCCAGCCTGGATCTCCCATTACCAAAGGAGCACTGTGATGTACTGCACCGATGTGCAGGTAAAGGAGAGAATACATCAAAGAGATTGTACCTCTCCTTCACCCGATTATCTGACTCTGTCTATGAACGATTTTATAATTCATTACAATGAGCATTAAGGTCACACAGATTTGGCCGGCAGCCTCTCTGGTTGTCTCTACCGTACCACTTATTTGGCTGAGGGCTCCTGTGTTTAAAGTAAGAAAGCCACCGACAGACACGTCTTCTCTCCAGGAGGTCAAAGAGATTTTCAGTCCGAAGTTGGACATGCCCAATTGACATCTCCCTGGCGGTCAGTTATCTGGGGCCCTTATACTGTACATATAAGAGTGTCAGCCACATTCGGTGATATCGGCACCTTCAGCCAACAGTAGTGTAGTGTAAAGTGTATGAGCAGGCCATGGAACCCCTAGGGTGGAGGGGCCACATGACATTCGGGGAGGTAGGGAGTTAATTGGAGGAGGAAGGAATGGGAACATGTGATTGAGGCATGGGTGCTGACTAAATGAAAGGGGGTTGGTCAGGGGGAGGAAGAGGGGGAGCTTAAGGGAAGATACTGGGGACAAAGAAGGAAGTCCCCTCATTCCACTTCCTGGGGACAGCCTGTGAAGTTTCCACGACCAGCTTACCTGCAGTAATGGCGGATTTGGCCTCTCTGGGGGCATTGATCCAGGCAGCAGCAGCGGTGGATGGGGCGCAGGCAGTACAGGCCTACATTAAGGCTGCCTGCGTTTCCCCATCGGCACCGGCCCCCTCCACTCCACCGCTGCGTGGCCGCCGCTCCAGGCCACCAGAGCGCTACTCCCCGGGGGTTGGAGGTGTGAGGAGGGCCTGTTCGGGAAGCCCCGTGGGGACCCTCAGCGGCGGGGAGGGCGCCCTTCCACCCCGGGGCCCTCTCCGGCTGCTAGGAGGAATTTGCGGCGCGGTAATGCCGCACCGGAAGTGGGCGGAGCCGGCCCGTGGCCGACTTCCGGTCGGCGGTCCGGGACCAGGAGCGGGAACGCAGCGGCGGCTCCCGGGGGAGCACGGATGCGGGAGCGCGCCGAGCAGCCGGCGCCAGCAGAAGGGACCCCCTGCAGGCGGCGGGGGGCGGAACGGCTTCCCGGGCGGGAGGAGCCACGGGCGTCTAGGGGAAGAGCGGCGCAGAGGCCAGGGGCTTCTCCCACGGGAAGGGCACTGGCTGTGGATAGTGGAGGGCGCATTAGTGGGGAGTCCCTGGCACGCACAGCTGGACGGATCCGGCCAGGTCCTGTAACGGTGCCCCTTGGATCCCATAGGGGGCGTACCCAGCGAGCATCCATGGATGCAGGGCCCCAGGGGGCTGTAGCGGATCTCCCCTGTGTAGCAGGGGGGGGATCCCGGCGGCGAGAGGATCAGGAGCAGCCCGCCTGCAGTCGGCAGGACGGGCTTAGGGAGAGGGGCCCCTGTGGTCAGAAGAGACCTCGGGGGGAGGTGGCGGGTGAGACGGTTCGGAGATCGCAGGAGCGGTCTCTGAGGAAGAAGCAGTGCTCGGCTGGGGGTGCTCCTGCAGCCGCGGAGGCCAGGGGGAGTTGCTTCAGCGGCAGGCACACTCCCGACGGAGCACCCCTGGAGGGCTTGGAGGACGAGAACAGCGCAGAAGAAGGACAAGTATCGGAGGAATCATCTGGGGAGGATCGGACGGAGGAGGACTGCGTTGCGGCTGCCCTCGGCAGCCTGGTGAGAACACTAATTGTAATATTGTGCATATGTCGGGATCGGGCGGTGATGTGGGTGTAGGGCCGATTCCAGCGGGGGGGGGAAGCGTCTGGGGTTACCGGGGGAGGTGATGTAATGGGACAGTTGCTCGGTTTGTTACGGAGCCTGGTGGATCAGGGAGGCTTGAATTCCGTTGCGGGGTCTCCGGTGGGAGCTTGGGTCGGTCCGACTGGGGTCGGGCCCAGTGTGGGAGGCGAGGCTGCGGTGCAGCAGAGTGTTGAGGGACAGACTTCAACGGCGCCGGCTACGGCAGTTGAGGTGGAAAAAGAAAAGGAGGAGGAGGGTGGTCAGGCTGGATGATAGGGCAAAGAGCGAGGTGTATGTTTGCTTTGAGAGCCCCTTGGGGGCGCATTTGAAGAAGGAAGTTAGGGAAAAGATTTGGAAAGGGGAGTACGTGGAAATATTTTCGCTGCTTCCGTTGGAGAAGTTTAACTTGGATAAGGTTCGCCCTAGTGATTCCAAAAAGGAAAAAGAGGACGATGAGAAGCGTCGGTATCGTCTTATCCCGAGGACGTTTATGAATTGGCTGCAGGCCTTTGCGATACTGGCGAGCGTTGTAGGGGAGAAAGAGATGGGGAGCGCCCCTGCTTTGTTTGGATATATGGATTCAATAGGAGAGGCTTATAGGGTATATGGTGGTTTGTCATGGCTTCGATATGATGAGCAGTTCAGGCAGCGTAAGGCTTTACGGTCGGACATGCGTTGGGACCACAAGGATATTGCCTTATGGCTACGCTTGATGACGGCGCCGGCACAGCCCTTTCGGAGTGGGGCCGGGGGATCAGGTGCGGGATCGGGTGCGGGACCGGGTACCTCGGCTGGGTTCAAGAAAGGTTGTTGTTGGCAATTTAATGAGGGGCAATGTAAGTTTGGTTCTGCCTGCCGATTTAAACACGAATGTTCGGAATGTGGAGGAGGGCACAGCTTTGCCCGTTGTTTTAAGAAAGGTAAAGGAAAGGGAGGAGACGGTGCTGACAAAAGGGAGGACACTGGTGAGGGTAGAAGGCAATGGAACCGTTCTTAAGTAGGTACCCTGATGTTGAGGCTGCTGAGCTGTTGCGTTCAGGTTTTTTGTTCGTTTCGTTATTCCGTCTGAGGCAGTTGAGGGGGGCTTGTTTCGCCCGGGGAATTTACGTTCGGCTAAGGAGCATCCGGAGGTTGTGGACGAGAAGTTGAGGAAGGAAGTCGAGTTGGGAAGGATGGCAGGCCCCCTCTTGGCCCCCCCTTGTCCGAATTTACGGGTATCTCGTTGGGAGTTGTGCCAAAAAAGAGCTTAATAAGTTCCGGTTGACACACCATTTGTCATACCCAGCTGGGTCTTCGGTGAACGATGGTATAGCGCCAGAGTTGGCAGCGGTTTGTTATGTCTCTTTTGATAAGGTGGTGGAGTTGGTAAAACGAGCGGGACCGGGGGCGCTGATGGCAAAGTCGGATGTGGAAGCGGCGTTCCGTTTGTTGCCGGTGCATCCTGAGAGTCAGCATTTGTTGGGTTGTATGTGGAGGGAGCGTTTTTATGTAGATCGTTGTTTGCCAATGGGGTGTTCAATTTCTTGTTCATACTTTGAAGCTTTTAGTTCTTTTGTTGAATGGGTTGTAAGGGATGTGTCGGGTATGGAGTCAATCATTCATTATTTGGATGATTTTTTCTGTGTGGGGCCGGCGGGTTCCCCGATTTGTGCAGGTTTGTTGTTTGCTTTGACTGAGGTTGCCAGTCGTTTTGGGATACCTTTGTCTCCGGAAAAAACGGAAGGACCGGCCACGGTCATGCGTTTTTTTGGGGATTGAGATTGATTCACTGGCTAGGGAGTGTCGGCTTCCCGCTGACAAGATTGTGGATTTGAGGCGGTCTGTTGCTGAGGTGATTAAAGCGAAAAAGGTTCAGCTTAAGGTGGTTCAGTCTTTGTTGGGCAAACTTAAGTTTGCTTGCCGGATTATGCCAATGGGCAGGGTGTTTGCCAGGCGGTTGGCTTTGGCTATGTCGGGCAAGACGTGTCCGGTGCATTTTGTTCGGATCACCAGAGACATTAAAGAGGATTTGAGAGTGTGGGATATATTCTTGCAGGAATATAATGGGCGCACGGTTTGGCTCGAGGAAGTGGTGCCCAACAGGGTGTTGCAGTTGTTTACAGATGCGTCGGGTTCAATAGGTTTTGGAGCATTTTTTATGGGTCACTGGTGCGCGGGTGGTTGGCCAGAGTCCTGGAGGGATCGAGGCCTGGTGAGGAACCTTGCGTTGTTGGAAATTTTCCCCATCGTGGTGGCAGTGGAATTGTGGGGTCAGGACTTTGCGGACAGGAAGGTTTGTTTTCATTGCGATAACATCGCAGTGGTGTATGCGATTAACGCCTTGTCTGCTAAGTCTTTGCCGGTGGTGGCCTATCTTCGGCATCTGGTGGTCAGATGTCTGCAATGGAACATTCAAATTGTGGCTAAACATGTACCGGGAGTTACTAATTCAGTGGCTGATGCACTTTCTCGGTTTCAGTTCCACAGGTTTCGGGAGTTGGTGCCTTGGGCGGACGAGATCGGTCAGCCTTGTCCGGCTGGTTTATGGAACCTGGTAACTTGAATGTGGGCACCTTGATTCGGAGTTCAGTGTCGGAGGCTACTTGGTGCCGATATGGGAAAGTATGGCAGGAGTGGGAGAAATTTGAGCAGGATCAGGGCATGATTGGCGGTATGGATGATGTGCAAAAGGTATTGACATTCATAGGGAATGATTTTGTGTCTGGAAGGTCCGCTTCGGCAGGAGCACAGAGGGTGGCAGCGATTGCATTTTGGTTTCGGCTGTTGGGTAGGCAGGATGCGACTAAAGATTTCAAAGTGCGAAGGCTTTGAAAGGTTTCCGGAAAGGTGTGCGGACGAGGGATGTTCGACGCCCGGTGTCGGTGACTCTATTGGAAAGGATGGTAGCGAGTTTGGAGGGGGTTTGCAGGTCCAACTACGAAATGATTTTGTTCTCCACAGCTTTTGTGTTGGTCTTCTTTGGAGCATTTAGGCTAGGGGAGTTAGTGAGCCCAACTCGGTGCAAGGCGGGCGGCTTGGCTTTGAATGACGTGGTAATTGTGGAGAACAGGGTGGAATGCTGGCTGCGGTATTCGAAAACTGACCAACTGGGCAGAGGGAGGTTGGTGGTGTTGTATGCCTTGGCTGAGAGCCAACTGTGTCCGGTGGGGATGGTACGGCGTTTTTTATCTCAGAGGGGTGGCGGTCCGGGACCGCTACTTCGGCATATAGATGGTTTGTTTTGTCCAAATTTCAGTTTTGGGCAGTTTTCCGGGAGTGCTTGCTGCGAGTGGGTGAGCGCCCGGAGGAGTTTGGCACGCATTCAGTTCGCATCGGGGCGGCCACGGAGGCGTCTTGTTGGGGGTTAGGGGATGATGTAGTGCGGCGCATCGGGCGCTGGGAATCGAATCGTTTTCGATTGTATGTACGTCCCCACTTGCTTTCTAGGTAGTGGCTGGAGGGGATTACCCAGGCTACCCAGGGGGGGCATTGCGGTATGGGTTTTCGTTAGTAAATGCTTAGGTTGACACGCTGGTTTTGGTCAATTGTTAACGTTTCTTTTGTTTGTGCAGGCCGCTGCTTGATCTGGATACTCGGCCATTCGTACGTGTATTGGGGGGCTCGTCGAGCGGATGTTCGCCCGGATGGTCGGCAGTTGGGACTCGACAGAGGTGCAGCGTCGGTCAAGTGGTTGGGATTGAGGGGTACGCAATGGGGCAGGGTGCTGCCGGAAGTGGATTATTTTTGTAGTGTGAGTAGACCCCCGGATATCTTGGTTCTGCATGTTGGGGGAAATGATTTGGGGGTGCGTGCGTCTCGGGAGTTAATACGGGACATTAAGTGTGATTTGTTGCGACTGTGGTGTTCCCACCGCGGTGTGATTGTGGTATGGTCAGATATGGTGCCAAGGGGACGATGGAGGTTTGGGAGGTCGGTGGATAAAATTAATAAAGCAAGGGTGAAAGTGAATAAGGTGGTGGGGGCATTTGTGGCACGGAACGGGGGGATTGTGGTACGGCACAGAGAATTGGAGTCAAGGTCGAGAGCATATCTGAAGTCTGATTTGGTGCACTTGACGGAGATTGGCTTGGATATGTGGATGTTGGATTTGAGAGAAGGTGTGGTGCAAGCGTTTGGTGTGTGGCGGGTCCAGGCCAAGTAAGAGGTCACTTGCCCTGTCCTGTGGCGGGGGTAGGTCTGGTCCAGAGGCAGGGGATTTACATTTGGAAGGGGGAGATGAGCCACTTCAAAGGTTGAGGGGCTCAGGTTAAAGGTACCTTGCAGGCACGGGGTTCTGCAAGGGTGGGTATTGGTTCTAGGTAACCAATACCTCGTCCCTGGGGCCGGTGATATTGCGGCCAGGGGCAAAAAGTTTTAGAGGCTTATGGACCGGGCCTATCCATGGGTAAAACGATGGGAGGGCCTATTGTTTAAGTTGGGACGCCAGTTGGACGGCGTACCCTGTTATATTATGTTAGTATGTAAACAATAGGCAATAAAGGCTGCTGTGGCCATTTGTTAAACCAAGTCACTGCAGTATGTGCGTTATTTTAAGTTTACAACGGTTGGGGATAGTAAGTAACCAGCCAATTTACGACCGGAGATCCTCCCTCGATTGTCAAGCAGGCCATGGAACCCCTAGGGTGGAGGGGCCACATGACATTTGGGGAGGTAGGGAGTTAATTGGAGGAGGAAGGAATGGGAACATGTGATTGAGGCATGGGTGCTGACTAAATGAAAGGGGGTTGGTCAGGGGGAGGAAGAGGGGGAGCTTAAGGGAAGATACTGGGGACAAAGAAGGAAGTCCCCTCATTCCACTTCCTGGGGACAGCCTGTGAAGTTCCCCCCACCCTCCCTGGTTTTGGGTTCAGTTGTGAAGGCGTTTGAGATGTGTTTTATGAATGTAATCTGAAAGTCTGGTGAGAAGCTTTGGTATTGTCACGGCAGCGGGGGTAGGTCTGGTCCAGAGGCAGGGGATTTACATTTGGAAGGGGGAGATGAGCCACTTCAAAGGTTGAGGGGCTCAGGTTAAAGGTACCTTGCAGGCACGGGGTTCTGCAAGGGTGGGGTATTGGTTCTAGGTAACCAATACCTCATCCCTGGGGCCGGTGATATTGCGGCCAGGGGCAAAAAGTTTTAGAGGCTTATGGACCGGGCCTATCCATGGGTAAAACGATGGGAGGGCTTATTGTTTAAGTTGGGACGCCCGTTGGACGGCGTACCCTGTTATATTATGTTAGTATGTAAACAATAGGCAATAAAGGCTGCTGTGGCCATTTGTTAAACCAAGTCACTGCAGTATGTGCGTTATTTTAAGTTTACAACGGTTGGGGATAGTAAGTAACCAGCCAATTTACGACCGGAGATCCTCCCTCGATTGTCATGGGTTTACACTGTAATTGCCAGACTCGCACAATGAAGTGCAAAGAGCTTACGTTACAAAATGTGGGCACTATCAAAGTTAGTGATGTCCAATTGAGAAAAAATATGCTGATGAAAAGTAGACATCCCATTTCTCCAAAGACAGCCTCTCCTGCAATCAGCTTACCACCAAAGAAAACTGCAGGTAGCTACATACTATGGAGCAATATATGGCTAATTGGGCCAACTAGTAATAGTATAATATCAAAAGGGATCCCCAACTTCTATTCTGTTCTACTAAGACCTTTAGCCATATGGTTAACACGGGATGGGCTGCCAAGTTAGGCCATAAAAGACAGTTTAAAAATGTTAGTAGTTAGTAGTTAGTAGTCACTACTGGAGGTATCCAAGCGAATTAATTTAAAAGGCAATAATATTAGTAAATCCCTCCAATTAGAAATGTAGAATAGTTCTCCTGATATACCCATGTCTGTTACTTCATGTGCAGGCCGTTCATATAGTGAAAGCTCATTAGTTAGCTAGTTGCTCGTAATCCTGGATAACCAAGCTGCAAAGGCCTGCAAATGAGGTGAGAGACACGGTTATATAAGAGACCTATACTACATTTCTAATTGCAGGAATTTGCTAATATTATTGTTATTATACCTACTATATAATGGGAGAGGATCTTGAAGATAGAAATACCCCTTTAAGCACTTTTGTCGGGCTGTCTCAACACTATCAGTGGGAACAACTCACCACCACCACAGAAGCTGCAGCCTCACCACCATCACTAAAGCTGCAGCCTCACCACCACCACCACAGGAGCTTTAGCCTCACCACCACCAGAGCTTTAGCCTCACCACCACTGTAGCTGCAGCCTCACCACCATCACTAAAGCTGCAGCCTCACCACCACCACCACAGGAGCTTTAGCCTCACCACCACCAGAGCTTTAGCCTCCACCACCACTGTAGCTGCAGCCTCACCACCATCACTAAAGCTGCAGCCTCATCACCACCACCACAGGAGCTTTAGCCTCACCACCACCAGAGCTTTAGCCTCACCACCACTGTAGCTGCAGCCTCACCACCATCACTAAAGCTGCAGCCTCATCACCACCACGACAGGAGCTTTAGCCTCACCACCACGACAGGAGCTTTAGCCTCACCACCACTGGAGCTTTAGCCTCACCACCACCACCACTGGAGCTGCAGCCTCACCACCACCACTGGAGCTGCAGCCTCATCACCATCACTAAAGCTGCAGCCTCACCACCACCACCACTGGAGCTGCAGTTTCATCACCACCACCACTGGAGCTACAGTCTCACCACCACCACTAGAGCTGCATTCTCACAATCACCACTGGAGCTGCAGCCAGTGCTGTGGAATTGGAGTCGTGGAGTCGGGGTCGGTGTCCATTTTGGTGGAGTCGGTATAAAATGAACTCCGACTCTTGAAATCTTATATATAATCGCCGTAGCTCACTTCCGTCATATTCGGCTCAACTTCCGTCGTCAAAGACGTGGCTGCCCTGCAGCCACGCGACTCGCGAGTCGCGAGTCGCTGGCCGAAAATCGAACCAGAGGCTCGGCCACAAAGTTAGTGATTTACTGCTCAGGTAGCGAGTCGCTGCCTCAGCGGTAAATCGCTAACTTTGTGGCCAAGCCTCTGGTTCGATTTTCGGCCACAAACTTAGCGATTGCCCGCTCAGGCAGCGCGAGCAATGGCCGTGAGGCCATTGCGAGTCGCTGCCTGAGCCGCGATTCTGAGCGGACCAGAATGAAAACTGTGTCTTTACAAATGACACAGTTTCCATTCAGGTCCGCTCAAAGGACTCCTGCCATGCCGGATGATGCTGCACGCTGATTCCTCGCTTCTTCCCATAGAGAAACATGGCCATGTTTCTCTATGGGAAGAAGCAAGGAATCAGCGTCCAGCATCATCTGCCATGTATCTGTAGGAGCCCTGTGTCACCCAATATGTCCTCACACCCCCCCAATAAGTATTCACACCCCCCCAAAAAGTATTCACACCCCTCCAAAAAGTATTCACACCCCCCCAAAAAGTCCTCACCCCCCCCAAAAAGTATTCACACACACCCCAAAAAGTATTCACACCCCCCCAATAAGTATTCACACCCCCCCAAAAAATATTCACACCCCCCAAAAGGTATTCACCCCCCCAAAAAGTATTCACACCCCCCAAAAAAGTATTCACACCCCCCCAAAAAGTCCTCACACCCCCCCAAAAAGTATTCACACCCCCCAAAAAGTATTCACACCCCTCCAAAAAGTATTCACCCCCCCCAAAAAAGTATTCACACCCCCCCCAAAAAGTATTCACACACCCCCAAAAAGTATTCACACCCCTCCAAAAAGTATTCACACCCCCAAAAAGTATTCACACCCCCCCAAAAAGTATTCACACACCCCCAAAAAGTCCTCACACCCCCCCAAAAAGTATTCACACCCCTCCAAAAAGTATTCACACACCCCCAAAAAGTCCTCACATCCCCCCAAAAAGTATTCACACCCCCCAAAAAGTATTCACACCCCTCCAAAAAAGTATTCACACCCCCAAAAAGTATTCACACCCCCCCAAAAAGTATTCACACACCCCCAAAAAGTCCTCACACCCCCCCAAAAAGTATTCACACCCCTCCAAAAAGTATTCACACACCCCTAAAAAGTCCTCACATCCCCCCAAAAAGTATTCACACCCCTCCAAAAAGTATTCACACCCCCCAAAAAGTATTCACCCCCCCAAAAAGTATTCACACCCCCCCAAAAAGTATTCACACCCCCCCAAAAAGTATTCACACACCCCCAAAAAGTATTCACACCCCCCCAAAAAGTATTCACACCCCTCCAAAAAGTCCTCACACCCCCCCAAAAAGTATTCACACCCCCCCCAAAAAGTATTCACACCCCCAAAAAGTATTCACACCCCCCCAAAAAGTCCTCACCCCCCCCAAAAAGTATTCACACACACCCAAAAAGTCCTCACACCCCCCCCAAAAAGTATTCACACCCCCCCAAAAAGTATTTACACCCCCCCAAAAAGTATTCACACCCCCAAAAAGTATTCACACCCCTCCAAAAAGTATTCACACACCCCAAAAAATCCTCACACGCCCCAAAAGTCCTCACACCCCCCCAAAAAGTCCTCACACCCCCTCACATATTCTAGACACCCGATGCATTTGTATCAGGCTAATAGCTATCTAATATATAATTGCCGTAGGCACTTCCGTGTCGGATCCCGCAAAAGACCGTGGCTTTGTCACTCTGTGACGTCACCACGAGCGAAGCATTGCCCGCGTAGCGGGCAATGCGAGTCGTTGGCCTGCGCGAGCAATGGCCGCGAGGCCATTGCGAGTCGCTGGCTGAGTGCGAGCAATGGCCACTAAGCGGCCATTGCAAGTCGCTGGCTGAGTGCGAGCAATGGCCGCGAAGCAGCCATTGCGAGTCGCTGGTCGAAAATCGAACCAGAGGCTCCGTCTCATAGTTAGCAATTTACCGCTCATGTAGTGCGAGCAATGGCCGCGAGGCCATTGCGAGTCGCTGCCTGAGCCGCCGCACCTGCCGCAAGTCCCCCTATACTTTCTATGGGGATTACCGAAACCGCGCCGCAAGTGTAACGGTTATGCGGCAAACGCGGCAGATGCGGTTACACTTGCAGCGCGGTTGCGGTAATCTCCATAGAAAGTATAGGGGGACTTGCGGCAGGTGCGGCAAGTGCGGTTTTGCACTTGCGGCAAGTGCGGCCGCGAAAATCTTAAAAAAAATGTAAAAATATTCTAGACACCCGATGCATTTGCATCGGGCTCACAGCTAGTCTATTATATAATTGTCTAAGGGTTTTTTGAGTGTGTCTGTCGCCGAAATCGCGCACCATACAGAGGCGCGCCAATGAGCGCAGACTATGCAGATAGGCGCGAGAATTCAAAGTTCAAATTTTGCGCCCATTTGCAGCCCGGCTGTCGCCGGGATACACGTTGGCCGCAGCTGCGGCACTGCCCACAGCCCCACCGCTCCTCCTGCCCCCGCTCCCCGCGGCACCCCCACTCTTCCTGCCCCCTCCGCTCCTCCTGCCTCTCCTGCCCCCCTCCGCTCCTCTTCGCGGCACCAGCCCCACGGCCTCCCTCTGCCCCCCCGCTCCACGCGGCCCCCGCTCCTCCTGCCCCCCCGTTCTTCATGCCTCCCCGCAGCCCCCCCGCTCCTCCTGCCCCCATTCCACATGACTCCCCGTGGCCCCCTTCGCTCTTCCTGCCCCCGTTCCTCATGCCCCCCCTGCCCCTCACGGTGATAAAAATAAAAAAAATCCCATAAGGATACTTACCCTCTGCCGGCTTGCTGCTCCACCTCCGTCTTCTAGCTTCTAGAGGGCTTGAGGATCTGTCTATACAGGTCCTGCCATGGGAGTTTCAAGACGGAGGTGGACAGGTGCGTATCCTCACATCCTGCCCCCCCGCCGCCACCATCCTGCCCCCCCGCCGCGGCTCCATCCTGCGCACCCCGCCGCCACCATCCTGCCCCCCCCTGCCGGCTCCATCCTGCCCCCCCCCCATCGCCTCCATCCTGCCCCCCCGCCACACCATCCTTCCCCTGCCACCATCCTGCCCCGCTCGCTCCATCCTGCCCCACTTGCTCCATCCTGCTCCGCTCGCCACCATCCTGCCCCGCTCGCTTCATCCTGCCCCCGCCACCATCCTGCCCCCCCGCCACCATCCTGCCCCGCTCGCTCCATCCTGCCCCGCTCGCCACCATCCTGCCCTCCCCTCATCCTACCCCCCGCCACCATCCTGCCCCGCTCGCTCCATCTTGCCCCGCTTGCCACCAGCCTGCCCTCCCCTCATCCTGCCCCCCCCCCGCTACCATCTGCTCCTCCGGCTCCATCCTGCCCCGCTCGCTCCATCCTGCCCCGCTCGCTCCATCCTGCTCCGCCGGCTCCATCCTGCCCCGCCGGCTCCATCCTGCCCCGCTGTTACCATCCTGCCCCGCTCGCTCCATTCTGCCTTACTGACTCCATCCTGCCCCGCTCGCTCCATCCTGCCCCACTTGCTACCATCCTGCCCCCCCCCAGCCACCATCCTGCTCCTCCAGCTCCATCCTGCTCCTCCAGCTCCATCCTGCTCCTCTGGCTCCATCCTGCCCTGCTCCCACCATCCTTCCCTGCTAGCTCCATCCTGCCCCTCGCCTCCATCCTGCCCCCTGCTGTTCTTGCTCCCCTGCCTCCATCCTGCCCCCTCTCTGACTCCATCCTGCCCCCCCTCCGCCTCCATCCTGCCCCCCCTCTGCCTCCATCCTGCCCCGCCCCCCGACTGCATCCTGCCCACCTGCCTCCATCCTGCTCCCCCGACTCTATCCTGCCCCCCCAGCTCCATCCTACCCCCCGACACAATCCTGCAGCTAGCGGTCATGTGACCGATCAGCTGATCGGTTTCCCAGGCAACGACAGGTCCTAAAGGCCTGTAAGACCTAGAAGACGGAGGTGGAGTGAGCCGGCGGACAGGTTTTTTTGAGGATTTTTTTACTTTTATTTTAAAAATAAAGAGCAGCACTTAATTCCTGATAAGGGTGGTGCAAGTCAGTCCATGGTTTAGTTCCTTCACCCCCATATACATCCCAAAAAACGACTACAGCACTCCATAAGCGATGTATATTAATTAACGGCCTTCAGGCATCTAAGTGGTGGACGTTTCGGTCCTCAGACCTTCTTCCAGCAAGCACACTCTGCAAATGCTGGGCTCTTTATACATCCTGTTTACATGTTTACATAATCTTTTGCATGTACAGTCATAATCTTTTCTGTTAAATACATACTCTGATTAAATTTTTAACTAATCCTCTTTCTATATCTTAATAAATCACTACATATACACTTTACTTCTTTCTCATGTATCCTGTATATACTTATAAATACTCCATTGGTCCCCCAATCTGCACATATGTCGCTTATTATATCATATTTGTTCATTCATTATGTTTTCATACACTTACCGCATGTTACTGCTGCCCCCAGCGTTGCGGAACTTGTATTGCGCATGCGTCAGTGTTCTCTGACGCTGCCATTACCTAGGATGCAGGATGTTTGGACACGGCCATCTTAGTACTCCTGCGTATGCGCAGTAGTGTTTTTCATGCTATTACACCCAGCGTCCGTTCTTATCATTTATCCCCCTTGTTAACACTTCCTGTATCGTCCCAATATCTTTAAACCTTTTTTTTATAGTACATAGCCTACCCAAATCTCTTGTAAACTAGATTAGAAAGGTTTTTATCTTATTTGTGCATTAGTTAATTCCACATTAAGTGTAATTTTACTCTTTAGTGAGATGAATATATAAAGTGCTTTTAATATTACATTAAAACTGGCATACTAATAATTTTTGGGTGGTTACTACTCATGTATATTCTCTTACTAATCATTGTTTTATATAGATCTACATTTCTTTCTCTTGTTTTCCATTAAAGTACTTTTTATTTGGAGAGACACCTATTATTTACAAATCATGGGTACTGCAATGGGGGCTAAAATGGCGTGGTCATATGCAGCGCGGGTAGTGGCGTTTTTGGAGGAGGAGTACGTCTCTGTGTCCCACCACTTCTCCCATATGTGACACCCCCCGGAAGAAGCGGGTTGTGAAACAGCTGTAGGGGAGGAGGAACCACAGACGCTGATCGTGCATACAAACAGGTATAAACCTTGCCTTGTAGTAAGAGATACAATCATCCTAAAAAGCTGGAAATTGAAGTAGGTGGATAAAGGGAATGGTATAGGGCTAATGCACTATGAGTCTAGGAAATTGTGGGGGATCCCTATGATATTAAGTGATTAGAAGTGAGTTTGGCCTACATACTACAATTCCTATTATGACTACCATTGAGCATTAAGGTGATGATGGATGTGTAATAAGATTATTATATACATGTGCTTGTACGGAGGCAATGGTGTTATCTTTACTATTGTTTTTGTAAACATATGATCAGTTTCTGGTGTGTTTCTCCGGAGGGAATGTTCGGAATTTTAATGTATTTTGAATTTTATGAATTAATAAAGGATAATTTAATAATTATCTATATTGTGGAATCTTTCCTTAAGATTGGGGTTATACCTGATCTTAGTTGGTATATTGGTTTTAAGGGAAGCAATTTTTAAGGGACTTGTTTTAAGTTATGATATACAATTGGCAAAGAGAAAGCCAAAATAAATGGAGGAAAAAGGTTACCATAAAGGATTCAACCATGATATGAACAAAAAGCATGATGGATTTAAATTACGGTACCAAATTTTATTCCTCTCAGACCTAGAAGGACAACACCTGGACGAAGACGAGGAGGGAGGAGGCAGCACAGGCGGCAAAAAGACGAAAGAAAAAAACAAAGGTCAACCTCAGAGACCCCATCGAAAGGAACTGAACTAGTGGTGAATCTAACGGGTAAACCTTTATCTACTGCACAAATTGAAGTACTGTCATATTGTTTCAGTTCACATGTTGATTGTTTTTTGTTAGAACGTGAATTATATCAGTTATTTAGAAGTATTAAGTTGAATTGCCACTTCCATGGTAAAGTTGATATAGTAGAGACAAAGAAAAGTGAGTTAAATTTGAGAGAGCTTGGTTTAAGAACAAAAAGTGATTATGTGCCAGATGACAGTGAGCTAGCAATAGAAGCCTTTATCAAAGTAGTGAAAAAAGAAGTAGAGACTTTGAGGAGAGCAGCAAAAAAAACATTGACCCATCCTAATGTAACAACAGAACAAATTAAGAGTGTAAAGGAACTTGTCCATGATGGCGACCTGGTGGTGAAACCTGCTGATAAAGGGGGAGCGGTCGTCATCATGGACAAGGGAAAATATCTAAAGGAAGTAGAAAGACAGCTACAGGATCAAAGGGTCTATAGAGAGTTGAATGGAGATCCGAAATTTGAAGTACAACGTAAGATAAAAGAAATTTTGGAAGAAGGAAAAAGAGGAGGGATTGTAGATGAAAAATTGTATGATTACCTAATAGTGAAATATCCGGTTACCCTGGTGCTATATTTAGTACCCAAGGTACACAAGGATTTGACTGACCCCCGGGGTAGACCGATAGTGGCAGGGATTAACTCCATCTTCTACAATATAGGTACTTTCTTAGAAAAAATCCTACATCCTTTTGCCTCACAAGCTAGATCTTACATACAGGACACAGGAGACTTTTTGGAAAAATGAAAAGATTATCAAGTAAGTACTTCCATAAAGTTAGTGTCGTTTGACGTTACATCACTGTACACTTCTATTAGGCATGAAATGGGCCTAGAAGTGATAAGAAAGTGTTTAGAAAATTCGGATTACTCAACACAATGTAGACAATTTATCATAGATTTATTAGAGATTGTCTTGACAAGAAATTACTTTTTATTTGGAGACACCTATTCTTTACAAATCATGGGTACTGCAATGGGGGCTAAAATGGCGTGCTCATATGCAGGCGTGGTAATGGCATTTTTGGAGGAGGAGTACGTCTATGTGTCCCACCACTTCTCCCATGTGGAGAGGTGTTGTAGATACATAGATGATATCTTCCTGTTATGGAGAGGCACAGATGAAGAATTAGATGCCTTTTTTGGATTCATGAATGATATTGACAGAACCATAAAATTTATGATTGTGAGATCACAGACGGAGATTGAATTTCTGGATGTGAAAGTGGTGTTGAAGGACAATATGATTGAGACCAGACTACATGTTAAACCTACAGACAAAAATAAATTACTACATTATGATAGTGGACACCCAATAGAAATGAAGAAAGCAGTACCACAAGGTCAAATAAGGAGAATAAATAGGATAGTAAGTGAGGAGGATAAAAGACAAGAAACCATAGACACCTTGCTTCAGAAATTTAAAGAAAGAGGATATCCGGATAGAATCCTAAATAGGGAATTAGAAAAAGCAAAAAATCCGATTAGGAGAAAGGAAAACAAAAACAGGATACCACTGGTATTAACCTATGGGGAAGAGACGAAAGACGTAGTAAAAATAATCAAAAAACATTGGAACATACTTGGAGAGTGCATGAATATAAAAATCCCCCATTGGTAACATAGTAACATAACATAGTTTTTACGGTTGAAGGAAGACTTTAAGTCCATCTAGTTCAACCCATAGCCTAACATGTTGATCCAGAGGAAGGCAAAAAAAAACCATGTGGCAACACTAAGCTCCACATTGGGGGAAAAAATTCCTTCCTGACTCCAGATACGGCAATCAGACTAATTCCCTGGATCAACGCCCTATCAAAGAATCTAGTATGTATAACTGGTAATATTATAGTTTTCAAGAAAGGCATCCAGGCCCTTCTTAAATGTTAGTAGTGACTCACTCATTACAACATCATGTGGCAGAGAGTTCCATAGTCTCACTGCTCTTACAGTAAAGAATCCGCGTCTGTGATTATGATTAAACCTTCTTTCCTCCAGACGTAGAGGATGCCCCCTTGTCCCAGTCTCAGGCCTAAGAGTAAAGAGATCATTAGAAAGGTCTCTGTACTGTCCCCTTATATATTTATACATTATTATAAGATCACCCCTAAGCCTTCATTTTTCCAAGCTAAATAACCCCAAGTTTAATAACCTGTCTTGGTATTGCAGACCCCTTAGTCCTCTAATGACTTTTGTCGCTCTTCTCTGGACCCGCTCTAGTTCAGCTATGTCTTTCTTATGCACCGGAGACCAGAATTGTACACAGTATTCTAAGTGTGGTCGCACTAGTGACTTGTATAGAGGTAAAATTATGTTCTCCTCATGAGCATCTATGCCTCTTTTAATGCATCCCATTATTTTATTTGCCTTTGCAGCAGCTGCCTGACACTGGCCACTAAATGTGAGTTTGTCATCTACCCATACACCCAGGTCTTTTTCAGTGACAGTTTTGCCCAGTGTTTTACAATTAAGCACATAATTATACCTTTTGTTTCCTCTGCCCAAGTGCATGACTTTACATTTATCCCCATTAAAGCGCATTTGCCATTTAGCAGCCCAAGCTTCTAGTTTACATAAATCCTCCTGTAATATAAAATTGTCCTCCTCTGTATTGATTACCCTGCAGAGTTTAGTGTCATCTGCAAATATTGAGATTCTACTCTGTATGCCCCCTACAAGGTCATTAATAAATATATTAAATAGAAGCGGGCCCAACACTGACCCCTGTGGTACCCCACTGTTAACTGTGACCCATTCTGAGTGTGTTCCATTAATAACCACCCTTTGTTTCCTATCACTAAGCCAGTTCTTAACCCACTTACACATATTTTCCCCTATCCCCATTGCCCTCATTTTATGTATCAAGTTTTTGTGTGGCACCGTATCAAAAGCTTTTGAAAAGTCCATATACACCACATCCACTGCATTTCCTTGGTCCAGTCCAGAACTTACTTCTTCATAGAAGCTTATTAGATTAGTTTGACAGGAACGGTCCCTCGTAAAACCATGTTGATAATGGGTCATGAGGTTATTTTTCTTCAGATACTCCAGTATAGCATCTCTTAGAAAACCCTCTAGGATTTTACCCACAGTAGAGGTTAAGCTTACTGGCCTATAATTTCCAAGTTCAGTTTTTGTCCCCTTTTTGAATATTGGCACCACATTTGCTATACGCCAGTCTTGTGGTACAGACCCTGTTATTATGGAATCTTTAAATATTAAAAATAATGGTCTATCTATGACAGTACTTAATTCCTGCAGCACTCTGGGGTGTGCAAGAAAACTCCAGTACTTGGCGTGATCGTCATAATAGTTCATTTATTTGTGCAGATTAAAAATGAACATACAATTGAAAGGGAGACATGACCCCACGCTGGACGCGTTTCGGATTACATCCTTTTTCAACAGCATAAAAAAGAGACCTCATCACACTTCCTTAAATACAATAAAAACTAAATCAAATGCACAGGTGAAATAGAAAGTTAATTAGAGCTGAAGACAAAAGCTCCACCTAGTGGTATGTACATGCAAATTGACCAATGTCTAAATATATGTACACATAAATAAACAAATAGCACTGATTCATTCCCAACATTGTACCAGTGCTAGAACCACATTATTGTGCATTTTTGTCACAATCTGTATATTGTAGAGCCAGATATATTCCAACATGTAATATATGGAAACTGACAATGTACTATAAAACAGAGCAATTTTTGGTCTCCCTAAATGGGTGACAAACGTGTGGTTTATTATTTGCATCTTTTTTCTCTCTTTTCCTTTTTCTTGCCTCCCCTGTGTATCACATTGTGTTCTACTAATAAAAGCAAACACAATGCTGGAACAGGACATTTAACCGGGCACATACATTCAATGTTCAAAATTGTGTTCGTTGTCCAATGTGTGCTTAGACCAACAATGATGACTCACCCTATTGATGAGCCATGAGATGTAAGGCATAGAAAAAATTCAAACACACCTACACTTGGACACATACACAGGTGTCCAAGTTCCATGTGATTAGAGGTGCTCAAGACCATCATGATGACTCACCCTGCATGCATACTTCAAGGTGTGTGACACAGAGATGACTCACCCTATTGATGAGCCATGAGATGTAAGGCATAGAAGAGAATTTAACACACTTACACTAGATGTCCAAGTGCTCAAAACCATTTTGATGACTCACCCTGCATGCATACTACAAGGTGTGTGACACAGAGATGACTCACCCTATTGATGAGCCATGAGATGTAAGGCATAGAAGGCTCTTTTCCTTGGTCTGGAGAAGGCACTAATACAACACGTTAAGACATGGTGGGACTCCACTACGCTGGAGAAATACCTAGGATATAACATGATTCCTAGAGGACTGCGGCTTAAAAAGGTCGCCACCACCGCTTACAGCGACACTTTCATATCCAATTGGCATGCGATCTTGTCTGAGGCCTCTGCAAAACTCATGCGATTGATAATGGCAGAGGAGGCAGAAAAACTAAAAGATCTGGAGAAAAACATTAAGGAAATGGAAACGTCCTTAAAGAAGTTTAACAAACATCCCGAGTTTGATGCTTTATCTCAACAACTCAACCAAAAAATTGTGGATGTAGAAACAGCAATTACGGAAGTCAAGAGACGTAAGTTCCTAAGAGATTGCAAGGATTATGAAGAAAATGTCGTGTATGACTGGAAACGCCACACGCCTAACACCCCCAGATCAATCTTAAAGAAAGGTAAAAAAAGAAACAGGAGTCATCAAACCCCACGAGTAAGTTTTTCCACACCTGAGCGCAGTAACATCTCAGGCCTATCTGGGGTTTCATCCATTTCATCTACCTCTGGATTATCGGGTGTCTTCCCAGCCCCATCCATCAACCAATATCCACCAAAAAATGGAGGAGGAGGAGGGGGGGGAGACGACACCGCAAGAAGAGGACATTATTCGTTGCGGAACCGCAGGTAAATCCATTTTCTATTGACATTAATGACCAGACTGTTATTAATTTATCGGCCTGCTGTATTACGGATGTGGAACATTCTGTCCTTATGAAGGGACTGAAATTTGCACCTACTCGTAGGGGCAATCTATGGGACACTCTGAAAGACATTAATAAATTTGTCAGATCTCTGACTATTAAGAAGCATTTCTACATAGAGGGTCCTGATGTTTCTTTAAATTTGCCATCTAATCATGATATTCCTTCCGCAGGTACTAGGGTTCCATTACATCTAGAACTAAATGAGCAGATAGCATTGTGTACTTTGTCTGAATTAGGTAATAGTCCCATTACAGCCCCCATACCTTCAGATTTCAGAGTGTCAAATCCTCATTTCTATCCCATTAGTTCGAGAACACCGGCCATGGATCAATTCCAACAGGCCATGGAATTAGAACTAAAAAATATATTTGATTGTGATAATGACAATCGGTGCAATCTGAACAGAGATGAAAGGAATGCTCTGAAATCATTACAACAGAACCCCAACATAGTCATCAGACAGGCAGATAAAGGGGGTTCGGTGGTGATTTTGGATCAGGGTCTTTATAGCAGAGAGGTTGAAAAAATGCTCAATGATCCAGATACATATAGACCTCTTAGTAACAATCCCACCATCGACTTCCAAGGGAAACTGCACCAATTAATGGATGAGGGGGTTGCGTTGGGGGCCATTAGCAAGGATGTGGCAGATTATATATGTGTTGATAACCCCATCATCCCGATTTTCCACGCACTACCTAAAATCCATAAATCCCAATTCCCACCCCCAATGCGACAATTGTGTCTGGGATAGGAAGCTTAAATGAACGGCTCTCACAATGGGTAGATAACATGCTACAACCACTAGTGAGACAATCTGTGGGATTCATTTTGGATACAAAACAACTATTGTGCAGTTTGGACAGGATTAAATGGGGTTCCAACAGTACATGGATCACATGTGATGTGGTCTCATTGTACAATTGTATTCCACACAGTCTGGCAATCAGTGCATTGGAACATTGTTTGGGTCTTCATTCATCCTATACACCTGAAACAAGCCATTTTCTTATAATGAGTGTAGAATATCTTCTCAGTACAAATTTCTTTAAGTTCAATGGTCGGTACTATTTACAACTGCAGGGATGTCCTATGGGGGCGGGTTTCTCACCTTCACTAGCGAACATCTTTATGAGCTTTTGGGAACATAAATACATCCATTGTGAGGGAAACCCATTCATGAGTGAGTTGCGCTGGTGGGGAAGGTACATTGATGATGTCATAGCCATCTGGGACAGCAAGGACGGTGTACCCCCCGCCAGCGCATCATCTTTCTCACAGTTTATCCAATACATCAATTCAAACAACATGAACATTAGGTTTACCCATGAGATACATACTAACAGGGTGTCCTATTTAGACCTAACATTAATTGGGGACCAGGAGACGGGCATCATTCAATCAGAATTGTTTAGAAAGCCCAGTGGGGGCAATGCCATCTTACATGCAGGTAGTTGCCACCCACGACATGTTATAGCCAATTTGCCTATAGGTGAGTTTATAAGAGCAAGGCGCTCTTGCTCCACTGAAACTTCATTCAATAATGAGGTGGGTGTCATAACAGGCCGCCTGACCAGGAGGGGCTACAGTTCCAACAAACTTAACAAAGCGATTGATAAAGTTAAAACTATAACACGTAGGGATCTGTTAGTAAATAGACCAGGAGTTCCAGATCAGGTTAGAGGAGAATGGATGCCCACCTTTTCCACTGCTTACAGTACAGACTATAATGCTATTGTCAAGTCCATTCACAAATGTATACCAATATTGTACCAGGATGCCACCCTGTCAACCATCTTGAATCAGGGCTTTAGATGTGTGCCTAGAAAACCCATGACTTTGGGAAACCTTTTGTCTCCATCATTGTTTAAATCCAACATTGGTAAACCAGTTTGGCTATCAAGTAAGGGCAACTACCCTTGCAATGGGTCCAGATGTGGGCTGTGTAAATATATGCATGTGAGTAAAGAATTCCAAGATATATGTGTCCAAGTGTAGGTGTGTTTGACTCTTTTCTATGCCTTACATCTCATGGCTCATCAATAGGGTGAGTCATCATTGTTGATCTAAGCACACATTGGACAACGAACACAATTTTGAACATTGAATGTATGTGCCCGGTTAAATGTCCTGTTCCAGCATTGTGTTTGCTTTTATTAGTAGAACACAATGTGATACACAGGGGAGGCAAGAAAAAGGAAAAGAGAGAAAAAAGATGCAAATAATAAACCACACGTTTGTCACCCATTTAGGGAGACCAAAAATTGCTCTGTTTTATAGTACATTGTCAGTTTCCATATATTACATGTTGGAATATATCTGGCTCTACAATATACAGATTGTGACAAAAATGCACAATAATGTGGTTCTAGCACTGGTACAATGTTGGGAATGAATCAGTGCTATTTGTTTATTTATGTGTACATATATTTAGACGTTGGTCAATTTGCGTGTACATACCACTAGGTGGAGCTTTTGTCTTCAGCTCTAATTAACTTTCTATTTCACCTGTGCATTTGATTTAGTTTTTATTGTATTTAAGGAAGTGTGATGATGCAAACTGCTGCTGACCACAACAGTCCTTCTCAGGACTAATCTAGGAGGACATAGGCAGGGTGATCCAGATCGGAGTCCAAGATTTCCAGTGACCAGAACAGTCCTTCTCAGGACTAATCTAGGAGGATATAGGCAGGGTGATACAGATTGAAATCCAAGCTTTTCTGTGACCATTAGAGTCACCACACTCTTGTACTTAGTACCTTAATACAGGTTAGGGACTAAAATCCTCTCTTCAAACCATTACAGTCACCAGACAGGTGTACGTACTACCTTAATACAGGTTAGGGAACTAAAATCCTAACTCTTGTCATCAAAACAGTCACCAGACAGGTGTACGTACTACCTTAATACAGGTTAGGGACTAAAATCCTCTCTTGAACCATTACAGTCACCAGACAGGTGTACGTACTACCTTAATACAGGTTAGGGAACTAAAATCCTAACTCTTGTCATCAACACAGTCACCAGACAGGTGTACGTACTACCTTAATACAGGTTAGGGACTAAAATCCTCTCTTGAACCATTACAGTCACCAGACAGGTGTACGTACTACCTTAATACAGGTTAGGGAACTAAAATCCTAACTCTTGTCATCAAAACAGTCACCAGACAGGTGTACGTACTACCTTAATACAGGTTAGGGACTAAAATCCTCTCTTCAAACCATTACAGTCACCAGACAGGTGTACGTAGTACCTTAATACAGGTTAGGGAACTAAAATCCTAACTCTTGTCATCAAAACAGTCACCAGACAGGTGTACGTACTACCTTAATACAGGTTAGGGACTAAAATCCTCTCTTCAAACCATTACAGTCACCAGACAGGTGTACGTAGTACCTTAATACAGGTTAGGGAACTAAAATCCTAACTCTTGTCATCAAAACAGTCACCAGACAGGTGTACGTACTACCTTAATACAGGTTAGGGACTAAAATCCTCTGTTTAAACCATTACAGTCACCAGACAGGTGTACGTAGTACCTTAATACAGGTTAGGGAACTAAAATCCTAACTCTTGTCATCAAAACAGTCACCAGACAGGTGTACGTACTGCCTTAATACAGGTTAGGGACTAAAATCCTCTCTTCAAACCATTACAGTCACCAGACAGGTGTACGTAGTACCTTAATACAGGTTAGGGAACTAAAATCCTAACTCTTGTCATCTCAACAGTCACCACACTGTTGTACGTCATAAGTTTCTACAAGTTAGGGAACTAAAATCCTAACTATTGTCATCTCAACAGTCACCACACTGTTGTACGTCATAAGTTTCTACAGGTTAGGGAACTAAAATCCTAACTATTGTCATCTCAACAGTCACCACACTGTTGTACGTCATACGTTTCTACAAGTTAGGGAACTAAAATCCTAACTCTTGTCATCAAAACAGTCACCAGACAGGTGTACGTACTACCTTAATACAGGTTAGGGACTAAAATCCTAACTCTTGTCATCTCAACAGTCACCACACTGTTGTACGTCATACGTTCATACAGGTTAGGGAACTAAAATCCTAACTCTTGTCATCTCAACAGTCACCACACTGTTGTACGTCATAAGTTTCTACAGGTTAGGGAACTAAAATCCTAACTATTGTCATCTCAACAGTCACCACACTGTTGTACGTCATACGTTTCTACAAGTTAGGGAACTAAAATCCTAACTCTTGTCATCAAAACAGTCACCAGACAGGTGTACGTACTACCTTAATACAGGTTAGGGACTAAAATCCTAACTCTTGTCATCTCAACAGTCACCACACTGTTGTACGTCATACGTTCATACAGGTTAGGGAACTAAAATCCTAACTCTTGTCATCTCAACAGTCACCACACTGTTGTACGTCATAAGTTTCTACAGGTTAGGGAACTAAAATCCTAACTATTGTCATCTCAACAGTCACCACACTGTTGTACGTCATACGTTTCTACAAGTTAGGGAACTAAAATCCTAACTCTTGTCATCAAAACAGTCACCAGACAGGTGTACGTACTACCTTAATACAGGTTAGGGACTAAAATCCTAACTCTTGTCATCTCAACAGTCACCACACTGTTGTACGTCATACGTTCATACAGGTTAGGGAACTAAAATCCTAACACTTTTCATCTCAACAGTCACCACACTGTTGTAAGTCATACCTTTATTCAGGTTAGGGAACTAAAATCCTAACTCTTGTCATCAAAACAGTCACCAGTCAGGTGTACGTACTACCTTAATACAGGTTAGGGACTAAAATCCTAACTCTTGTCATCTCAACAGTCACCACACTGTTGTACGTCATACGTTCATACAGGTTAGGGAACTAAAATCCTAACTCTTGTCATCTCAACAGTCACCACACTGTTGTAAGTCATACCTTTATTCAGGTTAGGGAACTAAAATCCTAACTCTTGTCATCTCAACAGTCACCACACTGTTGTACGTCATACGTTCATACAGGTTAGGGAACTAAAATCCTCTCCTAAAACCATTCAAGTCACCAGACTGTTGTACGTCATACCTTGATACAGGTTAGGGACTAAAATCCTCTCCTGAAAGCATTACAGTCACCAGACTGTTGTATGTCATACCTTGATACAGGTGAGGGACTAAAATCCTCTCCTAAAACCATTCAAGTCAGCAGATTGTTGTACGTCATACCTTGATACAGGTTAGGGAATAAAATCCTCTCCTAAAACCATTCAAGTCACCAGACTGTTGTACGTCATACCTTGATTACCTTGATACAGGTTAGGGAACTAAAATCCTAATCTCTTGTGATCTGAACAGTCACCAGACTGGTGTACGTCATACCTTGATACAGGTTAGGGACTAAAATCCTCTCCTGTGACTGTTGTCGCAGTATACAAGCAAAATGCGCAAGGGCGTTGGCAAGGAACAAGGAGGTGAACGTGATGGTGGTGCAGGCAGAGGCCGAGGTCGTGTGCAAGCACTAATTTCGCAACAATAAAGTGGCACATCTACTCGCTCACACGTCCTGTCCCAAATTGTTGGTGCCCGCTGCAGTACTACGCTCTTGAACCAACACTAGTGTCAACAGCTTGTTACTTGGATAGCGGATAATGCTTCAAGTCTGATTGGCACCTCCACAAACACCCTGTCTTCCACACGGTCAATTGTCAGTAGCCGTGATACTGCACTGCACATTTCCCAACCTGATCCTCCTTCCTACCAACTGGCTGAGTGCACGTCCACGGACATTACTGATCCCACACTTGGACACTCGGAAGTCCAGAAGTGTGTACCCATGGGTCAGTGGAGGTACATGGCAAATTCCCATTACAAAATTTAAATTCAGTTGTCATTTGTTGGTGGTGTGGTGAAGTCTGGCCCAATCCAACCCTTGTTCATCTTGATCTCAGTCAGCCTGTCAGCATGTTCAGTTGACAGGCGGTTGCGTTTATCAGTAATGATTCCACCTGCAGCTCTGAAAACACGCTATGACAAAATGCTAGCGGCAGTGCAGGCCAGGACTTCCA
Organism: Allobates femoralis; assembly: GCA_033576535.1. Lineage (NCBI taxonomy): Eukaryota > Metazoa > Chordata > Amphibia > Anura > Aromobatidae > Allobates > Allobates femoralis. The sequence goes on from JARQOC010000010.1 coordinate 142,217,290, forward strand.
AGGCGTAGAGAGCCAATTCATGCCACGTGTCCAGCTTGGAGACCCAATAATTGTAAGGCACAGAGGAATCTCGCAGTACAGTTGTTCGATCGGCAAGGTACTCCTTCAGCATCTGACCAAACTTAGCATTTCTTGTGGCACTACCCCGCACCTCAGGGGCTGTGGTACGTGAGGGGCTAAGAATACTGTCCCACCTCCTAAAGACTGTTCCCCTACCTTTGGCGGATTGGACTTGTGCCCCTCTCGGCCGAACGCCTTGGTTGTCCACCGATTCCTCACCTATGCCGCTAGCGTTTTGTGAGGGGAATGATTAGCCTACTTCCGTGACTATGGCCTTCTGGAACTACTGCGTTTTGGCTGACCTCTCCGCCTCAGGAATGACAGACATTAATTTCTCCTTGTACCGTGGGTCTAACAGTGTTGCCAACCAGTACTGATTGTCGGCCAAGATGTTCTGAACGCGAGGGTCACGAGGCAGGCAGCTTACCATAAAGTCAGCCATGTGCGCCAGACTCTTAACACCCATCACTTTAGTATCCAGACCAACACGATGACTGAACATGCTGTCCTCCTCCTCCTCCTCCTCCTCATCTCCCCTGTCCTCTGCCCAGCCACGCTGAATCGAGGGTATCACTGGTGTGCATGTCATATCCTCAATTTGGCCAGAGAGTTGCTCCATGTCTTCATACTCCTCCTCCCCGTCATAGTCCTCCACTGCACGTTGTGATGAGATGAGGCTGGACTCTGTGTTTTCACCCACACCCACTACTGTTTCTTGCTCCAAGTCATCGCGCTCGGCCTGCAATGCATCCTCTTTGTTTTTCAGCAGAGACCATTTTAGAAGGCAGAGTAGTGGTATGGTGACGCTAATAATGGCGTCATCACAGCTCACCATCTGGGTGGAGTCCTAAAAGTTTTGGAGGACGGTACATAGGTCCGACATCCATCTCCACTCCTCAGGTGTTATGTGTGGAGTTTGAACCATTTTCCCGACGGCTTAGGTGACGCAGGTAGTCAACAACTGCCCTCTTCTGCTCACATATCCTGACCAACATGTGCAGAGTTGAATTCCAACGCGTGGGGACATCACACACCAGTCTGTGGGCCGTAAGACGCTAACGGCGCTGAAATCCGCAAAGGTCGGCTAAAGCAGCAGGTGACTTGCGAAAATGTGCAGACAGATGGCGAACTTTTACCAGCAGTTCAGACAGCTCTGGGTATGACTTTAGAAACCTCTGAAACACCAGGTTGAGCACGTGGGCCACGCATGGAACATGCGTCAGCTGGCCTCACCTCAAAGCTGCCACCAAGTTCCGTCCATTGTCACACACGACCTTTCCTGGCTTTAGGTTCAGAGGTGTGAGCCAGTGATCTGCCTGCTGTTTCAGAGCTGTCCACACCTCTTCTGCATTGTGGGGTTTGTCACCTATGCAGACTAGCTTCAGCACAGCCTGTTGACGCTTCGCAGAGGCAGTGCTGCAGTGCTTCCAGCTTGGGACTGGTGTGGAGTGTACAGTGGATGAGGATGAGCAGGAGGAGGAGGAGGACGCTGAAGAGCATGACATTCCGGAGCTGTAGAGTGTCGGTGAAACCCTGACAGAGGTAGGGCCTGCTATCCTTGGTGTGGGAAGGACGTGTTCCGTCCCTCGATCAGACTGTGTCAGAGCCTCCACAATATTAACCCAGTGTTTTGTCAAGGAGATGTAGCGGCCTTGCCCACAAGCACTTGTCCACGTGTCTGTGGTTATACACTTCAGCCCCTGACCTTACCCCTGCGGTATTAAAGAACAGCAATGACTGTCTACCTCCAGTTTCCAATAACATGTCCACTCTCTATTTGAAACTAAACCTTTCCAAAACTGAACTTCTTCTGCTCCACCCATCCACTAACCTCCCTAAATCGGACATCTCTCTCTCAGTTTGTGGCACCACGATAATGCCTAGGCAGCAGGCTCGTTGTCTGGGTGTTATGTTTGACACCGATCTCTCCTCCTCCCACACACAATGTCTCGTCTGCTCATGTCACTTACACTTGAAGAATATCTCCAGAGTCCGTCCCTTTCTCACCCTGTAAACAACAAAAACCCTCACCGTGGCCCTAATCCATTACCGCCTTGACTAGTGCAATTCTCTATTAAGCGGCCTCCCCCTCACCACAGTTTCTCCTCTCCCGTCCATCCTTAATGCAGCAGCCAGGATCACCCATCTGGCCAATCGTTACTCAGATGCCTCTGCTCTGTGCCAGTCATTGCACTGGCTGCCCGTATACTACAGCATCCAATTCAAATTGCTTCTTATCACCCACAAAGCTATTCACAGTGCAGCACCCCCCTACCTCTCCTCCCTCATCTCTGTCTATCACCCCACTCGCGCTCTACGTTCCTCAAATGACCTTCGACTGACATCGGTAATAATCCGATCCTCCCAGTACCGGCTCCAAGACTTCTCCAGAGCTGCACCAAACCTCTGGAATGCTTTACCAAAAGAAATCAGGACTATCCACAACTTGCATGGCTTCAGACGATCCCTAAAAAAGCATCTTTTTAAGGCGGGCTATCATACTCCCTAATAGAAGTCCTTTGTACTGTAGATAGTTGGCTATCCCTCTGGACATTACTCTTCTACAAACTCCACCAAACCAAAAAGGTCTACACAGACTGTATAATGACCATCCATGTAAGCTTAGTTCTATGCCCCATTTCCTCAAGATGCCTGGACCATCCGTGCAATAAGCCCCTGTACCTTGTGCAACCCCTATCCCGTTGTAGATTGTAAGCTCTTTTGAGCAGGGTCACCTTCATTTCTTGCTTTATTTTTTGTATTTTCTTTTTTACATTGATTCTATGCCTACTGTTTTGTATCCAATTATTCTACTGTATTTGGTCTGTACTGTAATTACTTACTGTATTATATTTTCTGTACTCTAACCCTACATTGTAAAGCGCTGCGTAATATGTTGGCGCTATATAAATAAAGCTGTATTATTATTATTATTATTAGGTGGACTTTGGCTGAAACAGCGTTTGTTCAGGGCACGTGTGATGCTGTTGGACACGTGGTTATGCAATGCGGGGACGGCACATCTGGAGAAATAGTGGCGGCTGGGGACCGAGTAACGTGGGACAGCAGCCGGCATCAGGTCGCGGAATGCTTCCGTCTACACCAGCCGGAAAGGCAACATTTGTAGCGCAATGAGTTGCGAAATGTGATCATTCAGGACTGTGGCATGTGGGGCGTTGGCAGCGTATTTGCGCCTGCGTTCAAATGTTTGCTGAATGGATAATTGAACACTGCGCTGGGAAAAGAACGTGCTTGATGGTGGTGTAATTTGGACGTGGGCAACTTCAGGTGCAGGGACGGAGGCTTGTTCGCGGCCAGCATGGACAGGGGATTGGCTCGCACGCACAACAGGCAAAGACGTAGCAGTGACATCAGCAAGCACCGCTTCTCGACTCTGTTGTAGTTTCCACAAAGTCGTGTGCTTGGCTGACATGTGCCTGATCATGCTAGTGGTGGGCAGGCTGCTACTTTTCGTACCCCTGCTGATGCTGGCATGGCAGGTGTTGCAAATGGCCTTTTTAGAGTCATCTGGAGCCAACTGAAAATACTGCCAGACTCGGGAAGACCTAACATTTGCACAGGCACCTTGCGTCGTGTTGTTGTTCCGGGGAACGGTTGCCTGCCTTATGCCTGCGTACCCGACCCTGCTTCGTACTGCCTGTTGGGATGCTATGCCTCCCTCCCCCTGTGCACTGCTGTCCTCGCTCTGCATATACTCCTGCCAGGTTGGGTAAGCTACTGGATCATCCACCACGTTGTCTTCCTATTCCTTGGCTAATCGCTGGACTGCTCCTCCTTCTCCTCATGTGGCACCATGATGACCGTTACAATAGTTTGGCTGTAGTTTCAGGTATACCCACAGTGGTAAATTTTTACGCCCATTCTTTTTGAATGGGCATTACAAAGACAGGATACCCGCATCTTTTCTATGTGAAAAATGTTTTGAGGCTCTCCAGCAAGTCTCTATCCAGGGACAAAGAGGAGCCTCCCAATTTTTGGCTGCCCTGACCAAAGGGCTATACTACAATACACCCACTTGAGGGTTACAGGCCCTACTACAAGTCTGTATGCATGGGTCATTGTTGAACCTCCCAATTTTTGGCTGCCCTGGCCAAAGGGCTATACTACAATACACCCACTTGAGGGTTACAGGCCGTACTACATGTCTGTAAGCATGGGTCATTGTTGAACCTCCCAATTTTTGTCTACCCTGACCAAAGGGCTATACTACAATACACCCACTTGAGGGTTACAGGCCTTACTACATGTCTGTAAGCATGGGTCATTGTTGAACCTCCCAATTTTTGGCTGCCCTGACCAAAGGGCTATACTACAATACACCCACTTGAGGGTTACAGGCCCTACTACATGTCTGTAAGCATGGGTCATTGTTGAACCTCACAATTTTTGTCTACCCTGACCAAAGGGCTATACTACAATACACCCACTTGAGGGTTACAGGCCCTACTACATGTCTGTAAGCATGGGTCATTGTTGAACCTCCCAATTTTTGTCTACCCTGACCAAAGGGCTATACTACAATACACCCACTTGAGGGTTACAGGCCCTACTACATGTCTGTATGCATGGGTCATTGTTGAACCTCCCAATTTTTGTCTGCCCTGGCCAAAGGGCTATACTACAATACACCCACTTGAGGGTTACAGGCCCTACTACATGTCTGTAAGCATGGGTCATTGTTGAACCTCCCAATTTTTGGCTGTCCTGGCCAAAGGGCTATACTACAATACACCCACTTGAGGGTTACAGGCCCTACTACATGTCTGTAAGCATGGGTCATTGTTGAACCTCCCAATTTTTGGCTGCCCTGACCAAAGGGCTATACTACAATACACCCACTTGAGGGTTACAGGCCCTACTACATGTCTGTAAGCATGGGTCATTGTTGAACCTCCCAATTTTTGGCTGCCCTGGCCAATGGGCTATACTACAATACACCCACTTGAGGGTTACAGGCCGTACTACATGTCTGTAAGCATGGGTCATTGTTGAACCTCCCAATTTTTGTCTACCCTGACCAAAGGGCTATACTACAATACACCCACTTGAGGGTTACAGGCCCTACTACATGTCTGTATGCATGGGTCATTGTTGAACCTCCCAATTTTTGGCTGCCCTGGCCAAAGGGCTATACTACAATACACCCACTTGAGGGTTACAGGCCCTACTACATGTCTGTATGCATGGGTCATTGTTGAACCTCCCAATTTTTGGCTGCCCTGGCCAAAGGGCTATACTACAATACACCCACTTGAGGGTTACAGGCCGTACTACATGTCTGTAAGCATGGGTCATTGTTGAACCTCCCAATTTTTGTCTACCCTGACCAAAGGGCTATACTACAATACACCCACTTGAGGGTTACAGGCCCTACTACATGTCTGTAAGCATGGGTCATTGTTGAACCTCCCAATTTTTGTCTACCCTGACCAAAGGGCTATACTACAATACACCCACTTGAGGGTTACAGGCCCTACTACATGTCTGTAAGCATGGGTCATTGTTGAACCTCCCAATTTTTGTCTACCCTGACCAAAGGGCTATACTACAATACACCCACTTGAGGGTTACAGGCCCTACTACATGTCTGTATGCATGGGTCATTGTTGAACCTCCCAATTTTTGTCTGCCCTGGCCAAAGGGCTATACTACAATACACCCACTTGAGGGTTACAGGCCCTACTACATGTCTGTAAGCATGGGTCATTGTTGAACCTCCCAATTTTTGGCTGTCCTGGCCAAAGGGCTATACTACAATACACCCACTTGAGGGTTACAGGCCCTACTACATGTCTGTAAGCATGGGTCATTGTTGAACCTCCCAATTTTTGGCTGCCCTGACCAAAGGGCTATACTACAATACACCCACTTGAGGGTTACAGGCCCTACTACATGTCTGTAAGCATGGGTCATTGTTGAACCTCCCAATTTTTGGCTGCCCTGGCCAATGGGCTATACTACAATACACCCAGTTCTTGTTTACAGGCCATCCTGCATGTCTGTATCCAGGGGCATTGGTGAACCTCCCAATTTTGGACTGCCCTGGCAAAGGAAGATACTACAATAGACCCAGTTCTTCAAAATGGGCACATTATTTCTAGACAGGGCTTCATGTACGTCTCTTGTCAGGGTCATCGGAGTGCCGCACAATGTTTTCACGTAAAATCTTTCATGTAATCACAAAAAGTAACATACACCAGCTGTATCTCACTATTGGGTATGTGCCCTTAACATTTCCACCCTAAATATTCATTTTGGTGTCATTTTGGAAGGTTTTCTGGACACTCCGTAAAATTGGCGTGAAACTCGGACAACATTGTTCACAGCTGTGACTTTTGAGTGAGAAATGCTTCCAGGGGTCTTCCCCATGGTGTTGCCATGTCATTTCAGCACTCTTCTGAGACTTTTGTGACATTTTTAGGGTTTTTCCAGGCAGCCGGCAGTCATTTCATAAAAATACTCGTGTCTCCCATAGGATAACATTGGGCTCGTTACTCGGGCCGAGTACACGAGTATCTCGGGATGCTCGGCCCGAGCTTCGAGCACCCGAGCATTTTAGTACTCGCTCATCACTAGATGTAATCCGAAACGCATCCAGCGTGGGGTCATGTCTCCCTTTCAATTGTATGTTCATTTTTAATCTGCACAAATAAATGAACTATTATGAAGATCACGCCAAGTGCTAGAGTTTTCTTGCATAACTTGATTGGATAACAGACACTCCACTCCTTTGCACTAAACCGGCTCTCAGGTAAATATCCAGTGACAGCACCACCCCTTCCCCCTTCCCTGAGACTTGACTCTGGGGTGTATCCCATCCGGGCCCGGGGACTTGTCAATTTTAGTGATTTTTAGACGATGCCGTACTTCCTCTTGGGTTAAGCAGGTGACATTTAATTGAGAATTTTTGTTATCACTGATCATATTGTCTGTCATGGGATTTTCTTGTGTAAATACTGTTGAAAAAAAGTCATTTAGCATATTGGCTTTTTCCTCATCCTCATCCACCATTTCACCCAGACTATTTTTAAAGGGGCCAACACCATAATTTTTTAGTTTCTTACTATTTATGTACCGTATATACTCGTGTATAAGCCGAGTTTTTCAGCCCAAAAATTGGGCTGAAAAGTCACCCCCTCGGCTTATACACGGGTCAATACGGTAATCCTAGGTGTCCGGGTGCTGGGGAGGCTGGAGGAGGCGGGGGGAGGCTGATGAGTGAGCGGCCCATCACGTGGGGCCGCTCATTAGATATGCACGGCTCCCCCCGCCCATCACAGCGGCAGGGGGAGCCGTGCATACAGCCCCCCCAGTGTATACAGGCAGCCCCCCAGTAGCACTAGCCCCCCCCATCATGGAAAGAGCCCCCACACTTTGCAGAGCCCCCCCGCTGCTTTACCATCCAGTGTGTTCGCCGCGGGTCCTGCGCGTTGTCATCCCGGTCTCACGTGACCCGGCGCGATGACGTCATTCCACAGCGACCGCCGGGTCACATGAGACCGGGAAGACAGCGCGGGAGGAAGGACGCGACAGCCTGCGGTGATGAAGACGCTGGATGGTAAGTTAATGCAGCGGGAGGGGCTCTGCACAGTGTGGGGGGCTCTATCCATGATGGGGGGGCTAGTGCCACTGGGGGGCTGCCTGTATACACCTTGGGGCCTGCTGTATACCTCTGGGGCCTGCTGTATATACCCTGAGGCCTGCTGTATATACCCTGGGGCCTGCTGTATATACCCTGGGGCCTGCTGTATACCTCTGGGGCCTGCTGTATATACCCTGGGGCCTGCTGTATATACCCTGGGGCCTGCTGTATACCTCTGGGGCCTGCTGTATATACTCTGGGGCCTGCTGTATATACTCTGGGGCCTGCTGTATATACTCTGGGGCCTGCTGTATATACCCTGGGGCCTGCTGTATATGACTCTGGGGCCTGCTGTATATACCCTGGGGCCTGCTGTATACCTCTGGGGCCTGCTGTATATACCCTGGGGCCTGCTGTATATACCCTGGGGCCTGCTGTATATACCCTGGGGCCTGCTGTATACCTCTGGGGCCTGCTGTATACCTCTGGGGCCTGCTGTATATACCCTGGGGCCTGCTGTATATACCCTGGGGCCTGCTGTATACCTCTGGGGCCTGCTGTATACCTCTGGGGCCTGCTGTATATACCCTGGGGCCTGCTGTATACCTCTGGGGCCAGCTGTATATACCCTGGGGCCTGCTGTATATACCCTGGGGCCTGCTGTATACCTCTGGGGCCTGCTGTATATACCCTGGGGCCTGCTGTATACCTCTGGGGCCTGCTGTATATACCCTGGGGCCTGCTGTATACCTCTGGGGCCTGCTGTATATACCCTGGGGCCTGCTGTATATACCCTGGGGCCTACTGTATATACCCTGGGGCCTGCTGTATATACCCTGGGGCCTGCTGTATATACCCTGGGGCCTGCTGTATACCTCTGGGGCCTGCTGTATATACCCTGGGGCCTGCTGTATATACCCTGGGGCCTGCTGTATACCTCTGGGGCCTGCTGTATATACTCTGGGGCCTGCTGTATATACTCTGGGGCCTGCTGTATATACTCTGGGGCCTGCTGTATATACCCTGGGGCCTGCTGTATACCTCTGGGGCCTGCTGTATACCTCTGGGGCCTGCTGTATATACCCTGGGGCCTGCTGTATACCTCTGGGGCCTGCTGTATACCTCTGGGGCCTGCTGTATATACTCTGGGGCCTGCTGTATATACTCTGGGGCCTGCTGTATATACTCTGGGGCCTGCTGTATATACCCTGGGGCCTGCTGTATACCTCTGGGGCCTGCTGTATACCTCTGGGGCCTGCTGTATACCTCTGGGGCCTGCTGTATATACCCTGGGGCCTGCTGTATACCTCTGGGGCCTGCTGTATACCTCTGGGGCCTGCTGTATATACTCTGGGGCCTGCTGTATATACTCTGGGGCCTGCTGTATATACTCTGGGGCCTGCTGTATATACCCTGGGGCCTGCTGTATACCTCTGGGGCCTGCTGTATATACCCTGGGGCCTGCTGTATATACCCTGGGGCCTGCTGTATATACCCTGGGGCCTGCTGTATACCTCTAGGGCCTGCTGTATACCTCTGGGGCCTGCTGTATATACTCTGGGGCCTGCTGTATATACTCTGAGTGAGTCACTTGTCAATTTGTCACGTACACACTTCTCAGCACGTGACTTGGGGTTGCACCTGCAAGGGTTAATCTATCTCCTCTCACTCAATCCAGCACTTGACCTCTGTCCTATGCTGAAAAGGAGCATCAATCACACCCCGACTCACTCTGTGCACCCCGCTGCACACACGCTGCCACCACTTACCAACATACAGGGGGTAAGTCCCTGGAATAATACTTTCAGCCAATCAACAGGATCACACACTTCTTAGGGCTATGAGTCCTTTTAGAGTATACACGCCCACCATCCTAGGAGTAAGCAGGACTAAACATGAGCTCCTGAATTTCCATCACTTTATACCTTGTAATGAAGCGACTGTAAGACAAAACCTGGAAAAACTCAACCCCGTGGAACATAAAAGTGACCTGGACTGAACTGGACTTTAAATTTTTATGAAAAAAGGAAGAATTAGAGGATTTTAAGGACAAAACAAGAATCTCCTGGAGGACAGACTGGAAACAGCTGGCATCACACATCTGACATCCTGATACCTGGACCTATAAAAAGGTAGGAGAAATTCTCCAACTACAACACTACCTATAGACTTGTTACAAATTAATCTTCTTAGAAATAAGGATTACAATTAACATATAATTACAAAATGGAAAATACAAATTTGGAAGAAATAAATGAACAAAGCGGAGAGCCAGAGACACAGGAATGCTGGGGGTCAGATCTGGAGATAACAGAGGGGCAGTGGAGCAATAAAACGAAAAAACTTGACACTCTGAGGGAGAATCCAGAGATACTATATGCAGATTACACAAAAGAAAAGCCTCCACGAAAAACCAATGTATTATTCTATACAGACCAACCCTCAGCCTGGCACGCTGCCCTGTGCACAGAATATAAACACGTATCTAAGTCCAAGGCTAATAATGTCCAGCGGATTAAAATTAACAGCCAAACAGAGGATGACACCAATGGACTCACCATAAGCCTATATCACACTGGCACCATTATGGTTCAAGGGACTGAGGTAAATCTGCAACAATTTGAAAATTGTTTTCCCCAAATCAAAGGACAGGCACAAATCTACAAAGAACTACAAGCCCCATCGGACATTCCTAATGCTGAAATCTCTATTCCCAGAAAGAGCCGCCTAACCCCAACACTTCACACTTCTCGCCTGATAACATCAAAGACCGCTCTTCACACCTCTCGCCTGATAACATCAAAGACTTCTTATCTGAGCTAGAAAGAGACTTGGCCCAACTGAAATTAGAATGTGAAAGAAACTCACAAAGAAATGCAAATCACCAAGCAACAGAAGAGATCAATAAGCTGAAATACAGCGAATACAACACAGATCTACAGAAAATAAAGGCAGACATGTGTGACCTAAAATCTCAGCACAAGGCAGCTCTACAGGAAATGTATGAACTGAAAAAAGACAATGAGACACTCAGAAAGGAAATTACAGAATTAAAAGCCAATTGCCCTTGACATCTGAACCAGCAGGGGGCACTGGAAACAAGCCAGAGAGCAGACAACATGGCCACCACTGAGCAGAATGTAGCGACAATAACCAACAATATGACTGATCCTGAAACTAGAGAGATGGATGAGAGAAGAGAACCAGCCACCAGCAAAGCCAGCATCACAGCCCCCCATCAGCACCGTAACCCCCCCAAGACACCACAAAGTCCTGATATTGTCCTAATAATGGACTCAAATGGGATGTACCTAAATGCACAGCGGCTATTCCCAGAAAAACATGTCCGTACAATCCGCTGTACAAACATTGAACAGGCAACAAAGGTCATCAGCAATCCATGGTTTACCAACCCAAAGCATATTATTATACACACGGGTACAGACAAACTGCCAGACCAGCACCAGCAGATCGCAGAACAACTGACTAAACTGGCAAAGACGACAAAACTACAATTCCCAGACACCAAAATATTCTGTCATCGCTGCTCCCAAGAAAGGATATATCCAGGGAAACCACCCAAACCATCAACATGGAACTGACTGAAAGGATCAAGGCTGTGTCAAACGTGACCCTGGCACAACACCTCTCCATAAACCACCGTCACCTGTATGATAATAAACACCTCAACAAACAAGGGGTCACCCTCCTGGCCAAAGAGCTGAAAGACATCGTGCTAAACAGAGACCCCAGGCCTGGATCCAACAGTGACCATGACCACTCTGAAAGATTCCTGAGAATGAAAGAGCAGAAAACCCCAATCCTACCTCCGGATGCTGGAAACAAAGCTCCTCACCCAGTATCAGACCATCAGAGGAGGAGACCACCACGGAGGGGACCACCGAGCCCACACAGACACATGCAGCCAATATCAGACCATCAGAGATGGAGACCTCCACAGTGGGGACCACCGAGCCCACACAGACACATGCAGCCAATATCAGACCATCAGAGATGGAGACCTCCACAGTGGGGACCACCGAGCCCACACAGACACATGCAGCCAATATCAGACCATCAGAGATGGAGACCTCCACAGTGGGGACCACCGAGCCCACACAGACACATGCAGCCAATACCAGACCATCAGAGATGGAGACCTCCACAGAGGGGACCACCAAGCCCATACAGACACATGCAGAGCAGAGATAGGGATGAGTTAAAGACCCTGGTCAGCGAACTGTATGAGAGACTAATGTGACTGGATGGAACTAGGCACCTCTACAAATCAGAAAGAACTCCAGTGCGTCCCACACAGCCGTACTCATTACAAGGTATATACACACAAGATACACAGAACAATGTCTTCACTTACAATCAGCAGCTGGAATATTCAGGGTCTCAACGCCTCGACCTTTGGATGTAAAACAAGGACCCTGATTTTATACAAAGACTGAAAAATATAGACATTCAGATCCTCCTGGAAACATGGACCAGGGCAGAAAACGAATCCCCAGTGCCTATTGGATACAAGGAATTCTCGGTCCATGCCCAGAAAAATAAAAACATCAAACAGGGCCGGGGCTCAGGAGGAGTACTGATCTGGTATAAAGAGGAGCTCCACCAGTACATCAAACCGGTGAAGAGAGGAGGCAGCCACATATGGATCAGAATCAGCAGCTCCATCCTCACCTGTCAGTCTGATGTCTACCTCTGCGCCACCTATATACCACCGCCAGAGTCCCCCTACTTCAATCCAGACTGCTTCGAGATCTTACAAGGAGAAGCCGCCCATTATCAAGCACTGGGCAAAGTTCTCATCTTTGGAGACCTCAATGCAAGAACTGGGAGAGAGAGACTTCCTGACCAAGGATGGAAACATCTACATACTTGGAGCAGAGAATGACGGCCAGGACTCTGTACACACAGAGAGAAACAGCTATGACAGCACAGTCAACAAAAGTGGCAGAAAGCTCCTGAACGTATGTAGAAGTTTAGGACTTCATATCCTTAATGGACGAAGCAAGGGTGACTCCCTAGGAAGGTATACACTAAACTCCCATGTAGGGAGGAGTGTAGTAGATTACGCCATTACAGACATGAACCTGGCGGATGTCAGCGCCTTCATAGTCACCCCACAAACGCACCTGTCAGACCACAGCCAACTTCTTCTGTACATGAAATCTACAGAGAAACCATCCACTCAGAAGCCACAGCAGAACGGCCTCTTCAGCCGGCCTCCATCCTATAAATGGTCCAGAATGTCGGGTCTAAAGTATAAAGAGGCTTCCAGCAGCCCTGAAATACAGCGGATGCTCCACCACTTCTACAACTATGAGTACAAGCCGAACCCAGAGGGAGTGAGCCAAGCCGCAAAGGACCTCAACAATATATTCTATGCAATGGCCAGACTGTCCGACCTTAAAAAAGTCAACTACAAGAGACCTAAAGAAACACAGGTCAATGGTTGGTTTGACAGAGAATGTAAAGCCGTACGGAAGACCCTGAGAACAGCCTCCAACAAGAAACACAGAGACCCCAACCACCCGGGCCTGAGGGAAGCCTATGACTCCATACAAAGGCAATACAAAACCATCCTCAGGAGGAAGAAGCAGAGTTACATCACTACCAAGCTTAACCAACTCCAAGATGCCCTCCAAGACAACTCCTTCTGGGAACTATGGAACCACATGGGCACAAAAAGGAAAAACAACACCTATATCCAAAATGGCAACATCTGGCTCCAGTACTTCAGAGACCTATATAAAGATATCCCAAAGGAAGAACTAAGCCAAGAACAGGAAAACATAATGGCAAAACTAAAAGCAATGGAGGAAAAAATCAAAAACTTCCAAAACCCTGTGGATACACCTATAACACTACAGGAAGTAGCCGAGAGGATCTCTTCCATAAGGTGTAGAAAAGCCGGTGGCCTGGATGGGATCCTACCAGAAATGCTGAAGCACAGCCCACCAGAAATACAGGCTGCAATGGTCAAACTGTTCAATATTGTGCTGAGGGCCGGCTACTTCCCCCGTACCTGGAACCAAGGCCTCATCACACCCATCCACAAGAGTGGGGACAGGTATGACCCAGCCAACTACAGAGGCATATGTGTCAGCAGCAACCTGGGAAAACTGTTCAACAGCATCCTGAACAAGAGGATCCTCAACTTCCTCACCGAGCACAATGTCCTCAGCAAGAGCCAAGCAGGGTTCATGCCGAACCACCGCACCACTGACCACATCTACACCCTGCACAGCCTCATTCAGAGACACGTCCACAATACAAAGAATGGGAAGATATACGCCTGCTTTGTGGACTTTAAAAAGGCCTTTGATTCGGTGTGGCACCCGGGCTTATTCCTGAAACTGCTGGAGAGCGGAATAGGAGGAAAGACCTACGATGTCATCAAAAGCTCCTACACCGAGAACCTCTGCAGTGTGAGTGTGAACGGAAAAAGAACGGATTATTTCCAACAGAGCCGTGGAGTCAGACAAGGCTGCAGCCTAAGTCCAACGCTCTTTAATATCTACATCAATGAGCTGGCTACCGCCCTGGAATCCTCCACCGCACCGGGTCTCACCCTCCATGACGCTCAGGTGAAATTCCTGCTGTACGCAGATGACCTGCTGCTGCTGTCGCCAACCGAGAAAGGCCTCCAAGATAACCTGAAAATCCTAGAGCAATTCAGCTCCACCTGGGCCCTACCGGTCAATCTAAAAAAACCAACACCATGGTGTTCCAGAGGAGAAGGAGAAGATCAGACCAGCACCCATCATTTGTCCTCAACAACTGCGACCTCACAGGAACAGACAAATATGCCTACCTGGGCCTAGAGATTCACCGGTCAGGGAGCTTCAAACAAGCCATAGAGACCCTGAAGGACAAGGCTTGCAAAACCTTCTATGCCATCCGAAGGAAACTCTACCATCTGAAGCCACCAGTGAGGGTCTGGCTAAAAATCTTCGACTCCATCATCGCCCCAATCCTCCTGTATGGCAGTGAAGTCTGGGGTCCTCACACCTACCCAGACTGGTCAAGGTGGGATTCCAGCCCAACAGAAATATTTCACCTGGAATTCTGTAAGCACCTTCTCCAGGTCCACCGGAGCACCTCCAACAGTGCCTGTCGGGCAGAGCTGGGCAGATTCCCTCTACACCTAATGGTTCTAAAGAGGGCGCTGTCATTCCGGGCTCACCTGCATAGGAGCAATCCAAGCTCCCATCACCATAAAGCCCTGATACATAAAGGTGAAACAGGAAAACCAGGACCCTCGGAACAGCCCAGCCAAGCCCAACACAACCAGAACACCAATCACAGCCTGACAAAAGCCGGAATCAGGAAGATGGTAGACGAAGGCCAAGAGAGGTATGTCAGTGACTGGAAGAACGATATCTTCAGCTCACAGAAACTGACCATGTACCGGAGTCTACAGAGAGACTACAGCCTGGCCCCATATCTGGAGAAACTCCCGGATCCCAGAGACCGCAAGATCCTGAGCCGATATAGACTTAGTGCCCACAGTCTGGCCATCGAGTCCGGCCGACACAGGCAGAGATACAAGCCCAGGGAGGAAAGACTGTGCCAACACTGTGATCAGGAGGCCCTGGAGGACGAAACCCACTTCCTGCTACACTGTTCCAAATACTCAGCAGTGAGGGACACTCACTTCAGGAGACTCTCACATCTCTTCCCGGATTTCATCACCATGAAGGAGGAAGAAAAAACATCTATCCTGCTGGGAGAAGAAGAGAGAGCAGTGGAGATAGCAGCGCAGTATGTGAGCGAATGCCATAGACTGCGAGAAAAAGAGCTATGATGCCATGGACTCTATAGCCTCCACATTGGATCTGCCCCCATCCACCTTTCCTATGCCATGGACTATAGCCCCCACCCTGGACTTGCCCCATCCACCTTCCCTATGCCATGGACTATAGCCCCCCCATCCTGGATCCATCCCATCCACCTTCCCTACAGCTCCTACCCAACATCCCCACAGTCCCTATCTCTATTCCCTTTATACAATTGCTTTGGCAAAACTGAGATGTATTTGGTCCTGCCAATAAAGCTTCTTTGAATCTTGAATCTTGAATCTACTCTGGGGCCTGCTGTATATACTCTGGGGCCTGCTGTATATACCCTGGGGCCTGCTGTATATGCCTCTGGGGCCTGCTGTATATGCCTCTGGGGCCTGCTGTATATGCCTCTGGGGCCTGCTGTATATGCCTCTGGGGCCTGCTGTTTATACCTTTAGGGATGCTGTATATACCACTGGGGGGGATGCTGTATACTACCACTGGGGAGGCTGCTGTATACTACCACTGTGGAGGCTGCTGTATACTACCACTGGGGAGGCCTGTATACCACACTGCTGGGGGCTGTATACCTGTGCTGGGGTCCACCCTCGGCTTATACACGAGTCAATAGGTTTTCCCAGGTTTTGGGGGCAAAAGTAGGAGGGTCGGCTTATACACGGGTCGGCTTATACACGAGTATATACGGTAGTTAAAAAATATTTTGGGATTATTTTTACTTTCTCTGGCAATGAGTCTCTCTGTCTCAATATTTGCTGCCTTGATTTGCTTTTTACAAATGTTATTTAATTTTCTGTACTTATTTAATGCCTCATCACTACCTACTTGCTTTAATTCCCTAAATGATTTCTTTTTGTCACATATTGCACTTCTTACCGCTTTATTTAGCCATAGTGGTTTCCTCCTATTTCTAGCATGCTTATTCCCATAGGGCAGTGATGGCGAACCTATGGCACGCGTGCCAGGGGTGGCACGCGGAGCCGCCTCCACTGGCACGCGGCCTCGCCACTACACTGCCGCTTTGATCTGCCGGTGCGCGCCGCGGTGCCGGCAGATCAAAGCTGTGTCGGAGCAGAGGAGACATTTCTCCTCTCTCCAACACTCTTCCTAGCCCCGCCCTCCCGGCCAGCGTCATGTGACAGCGGTCATGTGACGCGCCCGGTGTCACGTGACCCCATTCAGCGCGGGTCGGGAGGAGAAGACACAGCAGAAGAGGAAACTGCAGCAGGAAGGTGAGTATGACTTTTTTTTTTCTTCTATTTACAGCAGGATGGAGCATTACTAAGGGTGCAGGATGGGGCATTACTAAGGGGGCAGGATGGAGCATTACTAAGGGGGCAGGATGGAGCATTACTAAGGGGGCAGGATGGGGCATTACTAAGGGGGCAGGATGGGGAATTACTAAGGGGGCAGGATGGAGCATTACTAAGGGGGCAGGATGGAGCATTACTAAGGGGCAGGATGGGGCATATTACTCTGCTGGGGGCAGGATGGAGCATTACTAAGGGGGCAGGATGGGGCATTACTAAGGGGGCAGGATGAGGCATTACTAAGGGGGCAGGATGGGGCATTACTAAGGGGGCAGGATGGAGCATTACTAAGGGGGCAGGATGGAGCATTACTAAGGGGACAGGATGGGGCATTACTAAGGGGGCAGGATGGAGCATTACTAAGGGGGCAGGATGGGGCATTACTAAGGGGGCAGGATGGAGCATTACTAAGGGGGCAGGATGGAGCATTACTAAGGGGGCAGGATGGAGCATTACTAAGGGGGCAGGATGGGGTATTACTAAGGGGGCAGGATGGAGCATTACTAAGGGGGCAGGATGGGGCATTACTAAGGGGGCAGGATGGGGCATTACTAAGGGGGCAGGATGGAGCATTACTAAGGGGGCAGGATGGAGCATTACTAAGGGGGCAGGATGGGGCATATTACTCTGCTGGGGGCAGGATGGAGCATTACTAAGTGGGCAGGATGAAGCATATTACTCTGCTGGGGGCAGGATGGGGCATTACTAAGGGGGCAGGATGGGGCATATTACTCTGCTGGGGGCAGGATGGGGCATTACTAAGGGGGGCAGGATGGGGCATATTACTCTGTGCTAGGGGCAGGATGGGGCAATAGTAACAGGGGGCAGGATTTGGCATATTATGTGATGGGGCATATTATTATGTGATGGGGGCTGATGGGGCATATTATTATGTGATGGGGGCTGATGGGGCATATTATTATGTGATGGGGGCTGATGGGGCATATTATTATGTGATGGGGGCTGATGGGGCATATTATTATGTAATGGGGCTGATGGGGCATATTATTATGTAATGGGGCTGATGGGGCATATTACTATGTGATGTGGGCAGGATGTGGCAGATTAATATGTGATGGGGGCAAGGATGGGGCATATTAATATGTGATGGGACAAGGATGGGGCAGATTACTATGTGATGGGGTCAAGGATAGGGCAATACTACCAGGGGGCAAGATGGGGCATATTACTATGTGATGGGGACAAGGATGGGGCACATTACTGCTGGATGGGGCATATTACTGCAAAGGAATAAGGATGGGGCATATTAATGGCAAGTGGACAAGGATGAAACATATCACTGCAGGATGGGGCATATTACTTCAAGGGGACACGGATGGGGCATATTACTGCAAGGGGAGAAGGATAGGGCATTACTGCAGGATGGGGCATATTACTGCAAGGGGACAAGAATGTGGCATATTACTGCAGGATGGGGCATATTGCTGCAAGGCGACAAGGATAGGGCATTACAGCAGGATGGGGCATTACTACATGATAGGGGCAGGATGGGGACATTACCACAAGGGACAAGGTTGGGACATTACCGAAGGGGACAAGGATGGGGCATACTACAAGGGGATAAGGATAAAGACATTACTACAAGAAGGGGGTCAGGATAGGAACATTACTGCCAGGAGAGGGTCAGGATGGAGCACAACTGCAAGGAGAGGGTCAGGATGGGGCCATAAATGCATGGAGATGGTCAGGATGGATCATATAGCTAGGAAAAGATCAAGATGGAGCACATTGCTACAAGGAGAAGATCAGGATGGAGCACACAACTGCAAAGAGAGGGTCGGGATGGCGCACATTACTGCAAGGAGAGGGTCAGGATGGAGCACATTACTGCAAGGAGAGGGTCAGGATGGAGCACCTTACTGCAAGGAGAGGGTCAGGATGGAGCACCTTACTGCAAGGAGAGGGTCAGGATGGAGCACATTACTGCAAGGAGAGGGTCAGGATGGAGCACATTACTGCAAGGAGAGGGTCAGGATGGAGCACATAGCTACAAGGAGAGGGTCAGGATGGAGCACATAGCTACAAGGAGAGGGTCAGGATGGAGCACATAGCTACAAGGAGAGGGTCAGGATGGAGCACATAGCTACAAGGAGAGGGTCAGGATGGAGCACATAGCTACAAGGAGAGGGTCAGGATGGAGCACATAGCTACAAGGAGAGGGTCAGGATGGAGCACATAGCTACAAGGAGAGGGTCAGGATGGAGCACATAGCTACAAGGAGAGGGTCAGGATGGAGCACATTACTGCAAGGAAAGGGACCAGGATTTCAGCATGAAATCTGCTTGCATTCCATGATAAAATCTATCTCCTATCTGTCTAATATTCTGCATTTTTTCCATACAGATCAATCCACCTGCTGTTTCTAGAAAGGGAAGTGGCAGCGACTCAGCTTCAATGTGCAGTACACATGAGCTGGATGACCACTGCTGAAGAGAAGAGAAGACTGCAAAGGTAAGTTTAAAATCAATTAATTGTTAAAATAATTGAATTGATCATTAATGTTTCAGGACTACAAGCCCTGTACAGGAAAGAGAGTTAGCATCTGCTGGCTCTCCCCCCTGTGCAGCGCTTATGATTACTACTGCTGTAATTTAGGTTATACAGTTAGGGCCAGAAATATTTGGACAGTGACACAATTATCGCGAGTTGGGCTCTGCATGCCACCACATTGGATTTGAAATGAAACCTCTACAACAGAATTCAAGTGCAGATTGTAACGTTTAATTTGAAGGGTTGAACAAAAATATCTGATAGAAAATGTAGGAATTGTACACATTTCTTTACAAACACTCCACATTTTAGGAGGTCAAAAGTAATTGGACAAATAAACATAACCCAAACAAAATATTTTTATTTTCAATATTTTGTTGCGAATCCTTTGGAGGCAATCACTGCCTTAAGTCTGGAACCCATGGACATCACCAAACGCTGGGTTTCCTCCTTCTTAATGCTTTGCCAGGCCTTTACAGCCGCAGCCTTCAGGTCTTGCTTGTTTGTGGGTCTTTCCGTCTTAAGTCTGGATTTCAGCAAGTGAAATGCATGCTCAATTGGGTTAAGATCTGGTGATTGACTTGTTCATTGCAGAATGTTCCACTTTTTTGCAGTCATGAACTCCTGGGTAGCTTTGGCTGTATGCTTGGGGTCATTGTCCATCTGTACTATGAAGCGCCGTCCAATCAACTTTGCAGCATTTGGCTGAATCTGGGCTGAAAGTATATCCCGGTACACTTCAGAATTCATCCGGCTACTCTTGTCTGCTGTTATGTCATCAATAAACACAAGTGACCCAGTGCCATTGAAAGCCATGCATGCCCATGCCATCACGTTGCCTCCACCATGTTTTACAGAGGATGTGGTGTGCCTTGGATCATGTGCCGTTCCCTTTCTTCTCCAAACTTTTTTCTTCCCATCATTCTGGTACAGGTTGATCTTTGTCTCATCTGTCCATAGAATACTTTTCCAGAACTGAGCTAGCTTCTTGAGGTGTTTTTCAGCAAATGTAACTCTGGCCTGTCTATTTTTGGAATTGATGAATGGTTTGCATCTAGATGTGAACCCTTTGTATTTACTGTCATGGAGTCTTCTCTTTACTGTTGACTTAGAGACAGATACACCTACTTCACTGAGAGTGTTCTGGACTTCAGTTGATGTTATGAACGGGTTCTTCTTCACCAAATAAAGTATGCAGCGATCATCCACCACTGTTGTCATCCGTGGACGCCCAGGCCTTTTAGAGTTCCCAAGCTCACCAGTCAATTCCTTTTTTCTCAGAATGTACCCAACTGTTGATTTTGCTACTCCAAGCATGTCTGCTATCTCTCTGATGGATTTTTTCTTTTTTTTCAGCCTCAGGATGTTCTGCTTCACCTCAATTGAGAGTTCCTTTGACCGCATGTTGTCTGGTCACAGCAACAGCTTCCAAATGCAAAACCACACACCTGGAATCCACCCCTGACCTTTTAACTACTTCATTGATTACAGGTTAACGAGGGAGACGCCTTCAGAGTTAATTGCAGCCCTTAGAGTCCATTGTCCAATTACTTTTGGTCCCTTGAAAAAGAGGAGGCTATGCATTACAGAGCTATGATTCCTAAACCCTTTCTCCGATTTGGATGTGGAAACTCTCATATTGCAGCTGGGAGTGTGCACTTTCAGCCCATATTATATATATAATTGTATTTCTGAACATGTTTTTGTAAACAGCTAAAATAACAAAACTTGTGTCACTGTCCAAATATTTCTGGCCCTAACTGTATTATCGTATTGGCACTTCGCCATAAATAATTTCGTTTTGGGTTGCGGTTTGGGCACTCGGCCTCAGAAAGGTTCGCCATCACTGCCATAGGGTATATATTGTGCACAGGTCCTATTCAGGATGCTAATAAACATCTCCCATTTGTGTTGTGTACTTTTATGTCTCAGGACATCGTCCCAGTTTATTGCACTAAGATCATCTCTCAACCGTTGGAAATTTGCCTTCCTGAAGTTTAGTGTCCTTGTAGCCCCTCTACTACACGTCTTAGTAAAGGATACTTGAATGCTTATTAAGTTGTCATCATTATTACCCAAGTGACCTCCAACCCGTATATTTGATATGCGGTTCGGCCTGTTGGTTAATATTAGGTCCAGCAGTGCCCCCCTTCTTGTTGGGTCCTGAACCAGTTGTGAAAGGTAATTGTCTCTCATAGTTTTCAAAAACTTATTACCTTTGCTGGAACTGCAGGTTTCTGATCCCCAATGTATTTCAGGGTAGTTGAAGTCCCCCACAATAATGACTTCTCCCTGAGTCGCTGCTTCATCTATTTGCTTTATGAGGTAGCATATAAAAGGAATAGAAATTTAAAAGACACCTTGGTAAGGTCTGATATAGGACCATTAATACAGTCCAGACAAAAAACCATAACAGGTATGAAGAGATTAGGCTGTTATCCATGCGTTAATTGCGTAAATTGTAACCTTATGTTGAAGGGGGATACATTTAATCACCCAGACACAGGAATCCAATATAAGATACAACATATGTTGACGTGTAACTCTGACTATGTGATCTACCTGTTAGAGTGCCCCTGTAAAATATGGTACGTAGGGGAGACCACTTTAGAAGTGAAGACGAGACTCAATTTACATAGATGTAGCATCAGACAAAAAATTCTAAACCTCCCAGTTCTTAAGCACTTTGTTGAAGCGAATCACACGGAAAGGGATCTAAGATTTAGAATAATAGATAGGATACCCCCAATTAGAAGAGGGGGGATAGAATTAAGCTTCTGAAAACAAAAGAACTCCAGTGGATTCACAAATTAGGTACTTTAAAACCTGGAGGCTTAAACGTGGATTACAAGTTGCAATCTATACTTTAGAGTACGGTTGGATATCAGATTTTGTGTAAAGTGACCACCTTTTGTATGATGTTCACATTTTTTTAATAGAATTTTTTCTCCTTTTATATTGTCACTTTATAGTTTAAAGATGCACATGACTCTATTGGAAACTTAAAGCACAAGTCGCATGGGTTTTTCATACACAAAGAATTGGACACCATCTGATTTCGGATAGAAATTGTCCCCGATGTTTCACGACCTGTATTGGTACCAAATTAGTAACACTAAAGATATTTTACACTATTTATATTGGATTTTAATGTACTATTAATATGCACTTTATATTAAAAGCAATTTTTTGACACAGCGAACGTGAAGTTGAAGGTTCCTTTGTGAATGGAGACCCTCATGGCATATAAGGAAAATATAGGGAATCTCTTCATGTATATAAAAATATAGAAATATGGTTATTAGTGATGAGCGAGTATGCTTGTGACTACTCGGTACTCGCACGAGTATCACTGTACTCGGGCTACTCAACGAGTATTGAGTAATCTCGCGATACTCGTGCTGTGCTCGTGGTCGTCATCCCTGCATGTTGGCGCTCTTTAGAGAGCCAGCCCACATGTAGGGATTGGCTGGCAGACCACTGCAATGCCACAGCCCTTTTAGTTGTGGCATTGCAGTGATTGGCCGGCCTGCACAGCGTGACTGAGCCTTTATAAGACCCGGCCGCGCTGTGCTCTGCACACAGCCATCCAGACAGTGAGTGTAGGGAGAGTGTCTGCTGCTGCTTAGGGACAGATTTGAGGCCCTCATAGTTAGATCCGGAGCAGGGCTGCAAACTGCTGCTGACCACAACAGTCCTTCTCAGGACTAATCTAGGAGGACATAGGCAGGGTGATCCAGACCGGTATCCAAGCTTTTCTGTGACCATAACAGTCACCAGACTGTTGTACTTACTACCTTGATACAGGTTAGGGACTAAAATCCTACTCTCCTGTGACCTGAACAGTCACCAGACTGTTGTACTTACTACCTTGATACAGGTTAGGGACTAAAATCCTACTCTCCTGCGACCTGAACAGTCACCAGACTGTTGTACTTACTACCTTGATACAGGTTAGGGACTAAAATCCTACTCTCCTGTGTCCTGAACAGTCACCAGACTGTTGTACTTACTAGCTTGATACAGGTTAGGGACTAAAATCCTACTCTCCTGTGACCTGAACAGTCACCAGACTGTTGTACTTACTACCTTGATACAGGTTAGGGACTAAAATCCTACTCTCCTGTGACCTGAACAGTCACCAGACTGTTGTACTTACTACCTTGATACAGGTTAGGGACTAAAATCCTACTCTCCTGTGACCTGAACAGTCACCAGACTGTTGTACTTACTACCTTTATACAGGTTAGGGACTAAAATCCTACTCTCCTGTGACCTGAACAGTCACCAGATTGTTGTACTTACTAGCTTGATACAGGTTAGGGACTAAAATCCTACTCTCCTGTGACCTGAACAGTCACCAGACTGTTGTACTTACTAGCTTGATACAGGCAGGTTCTAAAATCCTACTTTCTTGTGACCTGAACAGTCACCAGACTGTTGTACTTACTACCTTGATACAGGTTAGGGACTAAAATCCTACTCTCCTGTGACCTGAACAGTCACCAGACTGTTGTTCTTACTACCTTGATACAGGTTAGGGACTAAAATCCTACTCTCCTGTGACCTGAACAGTCACCAGACTGTTGTACTTACTACCTTGATACAGGTTAGGGACTAAAATCCTACTCTCCTGTGACCTGAACAGTCACCAGACTGTTGTACTTACTACCTTGATACAGGTTAGGGACTAAAATCCTACTCTCCTGTGACATGAACAGTCACCAGACTGTTGTACTTACTAGCTTGATACAGGTTAGGGACTAAAATCCTACTCTCCTGTGACCTGAACAGTCACCAGACTGTTGTACTTACTACCTTGATACAGGTTAGGGACTAAAATCCTACTCTCCTGTGACCATAACAGTCACCAGACTGTTGTACTTACTAGCTTGATACAGGTTAGGGACTAAAATCCTACTCTCCTGTGACCTGAACAGTCACCAGATTGTTGTACTTACTAGCTTGATACAGGTTAGGGACTAAAATCCTACTCTCCTGTGACCTGAACAGTCACCAGACTGTTGTACTTACTACCTTGATACAGGTTAGGGACTAAAATTCTACTCTCCTGTGACCTGAACAGTCACCAGACTGTTGTACTTACTACCTTGATACAGGCAGGTTCTAAAATCCTACTTTCTTGTGACCTGAACAGTCACCAGACTGTTGTACTTACTACCTTGATACAGGTTAGGGACTAAAATCCTACTCTCCTGTGACCTGAACAGTCACCAGACTGTTGTACTTACTACCTTGATACAGGTTAGGGACTAAAATCCTACTCTCCTGTGACCTGAACAGTCACCAGACTGTTGTACTTACTACCTTGATACAGGTTAGGGACTAAAATCCTACTCTCCTGTGACCATAACAGTCACCAGACTGTTGTACTTACTAGCTTGACACAGGTTAGGGACTAAAATCCTTTTTTCCTGTGACCTGAACAGTCACCAGACCGTTGTCGCTGTATACAGGCAAAATGCGCAAGGGCGTTGGCAAGGGCGTTGGCAAGGGCGTTGGCAAGGAAGAAGGAAGTGAACGTGATGGTGGTGCAGGCAGAGGCCGAGGTCGTCTGCAAGCACTAATTTCGCAACAACAAAGGGTCACATCTACTCGCTCGCACGTCCTGTCCCAAATTCTTGGGGCCCGCAGCAGTACACCGCTCTTGAACCAAGACTAGTGTCAACAGGTTGTTACTTGGATGGCGGATAATGCTTCAAGTCAGATGGGCACCTCCACAAACACCCTGTCTTCCACACGGTCAAGTGTCAGTAGCCGTGATACTGCACCGAACATTTCCCAACCTGATCCTCCTTCCTACCACCAGGGTACACGTCCACGGACATTACTGATCCCACACTAGGACACTCGGAAGAGCTGTTCACGTATCCATTTGCAGAATCTGGCCTCTCGCCAGCTCCTGTTGAAGTGGGTGATGAGATGGTATGTACAGATGCCCAAATATTTGAGCAGCCACGTTCTCACGAACGGATTGTTGGCAACGTGTCTCAACAAGGGGTGGACGATGATGAGACACAATTGCCAGGAAGTCAGGAGGAGGATCAGGGTGCGGAAGAGGAAGACGATTTGGTGGATGATCCAGTAGCTGACCCAACCTGGCAGGAGGATATGAGAGCGAGGACAGCAGTGCACAGGGGGAGGGAGGCGTAGCATCCCAACAGGCAGTACAAAGCAGGGTCGTGTCCGCAGGCAGAAGGCAGGCAACCGTTCCCCGGAACGACTCAAGGTGCCTGTGCAAATGTTAGGTCTTCCCGAGTCTGGCAGTTTTTTAAGTTGGCTCCAGATGACTCAAAAAAGGCCATTTGCAACACCTGCCATGCCAGCATCAGCAGGGGTACGAAAACTAGCAGCCTGACCACCACCAGCATGATCAGGCACATGTCAGCCAAGCACCCGACTTTGTGGGAAGTACAACAGAGTCGAGGAGCGGTGCTTGTTGACGTCACTGCTACGTCTTCGCGTGTTGTGCGTGCGAGCCAATCCCCTGTCCATGCTGGCCGCGAACAAGCCTCCGGCCCTTCACCTGACGTTGCCCACGCACAAATAACACCACCATCAAGCACGTCCTTGTCCCAGCGCAGCGTTCAATTATCCATTCAGCAAACCTATGAACGCAGGCGCAAATACGCTTCCAACGCCCCACATGCCATTGTCCTAAATTCTCACATTTCGCGACTCATAGCGCTAGAAATGTTGCCTTTCCGGCTGGTGGAGACGGAAGCATTCCGCGACCTGTCCCACGTTACTCGGTCCCCAGCCGCCACTATTTCTCCAGATGTGCCGTCCCCGCATTGCATAACCACGTGTCCCAAAGCATCACACGTGCCCTGAACAACGCTGTTTCAGCCAAAGTCCACCTAACCACAGACACGTGGACAAGTGCTTGTGGGCAAGGCCGCTACATCTCCTTGAGGCACACTGGGTTAATATTGTGGAGGCTGGGACCCAGTCTGAGCGAGGGACGGAACACGTCCTTCCCACACCAAGGATAGCAGGCCCTACCTCTGTCAGGGTTTCACCGACACTCTACAGCTTCGGAATGTCATGCTCCTCAGCCTCCTCCTCTTGCGCATCCTCATCCACTGTACCCTCCACACCAGTCCCAAGCTGGAAGCACTGCAGCACTGCCTCTGCGAAGCGGCAACAGGCTGTGCTGAAGCTAGTCTGCATAGATGACAAACCCCACAATGCAGAAGAGGTGTGGACAGCTCTGAAACAGCAGGCAGATCACGGGCTCACACCTCTGAACCTAAAGCCAGGAAAGGTCGTGTGTGACAATGGCCGGAACCTGGTGGCAGCTTTGAGGCGAGGCCAGCTGACGCATGTTCCATGCTTGGCCCATGTGCTCAACCTGGTGGTTCAGAGGTTTCTAAAGTCATACCCAGAGCTGTCTGAACTGCTGGTAAAAGTTCGCCGTCTGTCTGCACATTTTTGCAATTCACCTGCTTCTTCAGCCGGCCTTGCCAGCTTTCAGCGCCGTTTGCGTCTTCCGGCCCACAGACTGGTGTGTGATGTCCCCACGCGTTGGAATTCAACTCTGCACATGTTGGTCAGGATATGTGAGCAGAAGAGGGCAGTTGTTGACTACCTGCATCACCTAAGCCGTCGGGAAATGGGTCAAACTCCACACATAACACCTGAGGAGTGGAGATGGATGTCCGACCTATGTACCGTCCTCCAAAACTTTGAGGACTCCACCAAGATGGTGAGCGGCGATGACGCCATTATTAGCGTCACCATACCACTACTCTGCCTTCTAAA
The DNA here is from genome assembly GCA_033576535.1 of Allobates femoralis. NCBI lineage: Eukaryota > Metazoa > Chordata > Amphibia > Anura > Aromobatidae > Allobates > Allobates femoralis. The sequence goes on from JARQOC010000010.1 coordinate 142,244,376, forward strand.
AAGGTCTCTGCTGAAAAACAAAGAGGATGCATTGCAGGCGGAGCGCGATGACTTGGAGCAAGAAACAGTAGTGGGTGTGGGTGATAACACACAGCCCAGCCTCATCTCATGACAACGTGCAGTGGAGGACTATGACGAGGAGGAGAAGGATGAAGACATGGAGCAACTCTCTGGCCAAATTGAGGATATGACATGCACACCAGTCATACCCTCGATTCAGCGTGGCTGGCCAGAGGACAGGGGAGATGAGGAGGAGGGGGAGGAGGAGGACAGCATGTTCAGTCATCGTGTTGGTCTGGATACTGAAGTGATGGCTGTTAAGAGTCTGGCGCACATGGCCGACTTTATGGTAAGCTGCCTGGCTCGTGACCCTCGCGTTCAGAACATCTTGGCCGACAATCAGTACTGGTTGGCAACACTCTTAGACCCACGCTACAAGGAGAACTTTATGTCTCTCATTCCTGAGGCGGAGAGGTCAGCCAAAATGCAGCAGTTCCAGAAGGCCATAGTCACGGAAGTAGGCAAATCATTCCCCTCACAAAACGCTAGCGGCACAGGTCAGGAATCGGTGGACAACCAAGGCGTACGGCCGAGAGGGGCACAAGTCCAATCCGCCAGAGGTAGGGGAACAGTCTTTACGATGTGGGACAGTTTTCTCAGCCCCTCACGTACTACAGCCCCAGAGGTGCGGGGTAGTGCCACAAGAAATGCTAAGTTTGGCCAGATGCTGAAGGAGTACCTTGCAGATCGAACAACTGTACTGCGAGATTCCTCTGTGCCTTACAATTATTGGGTCTCCAAGCTGGACACGTGGCGTGAATTGGCTCTCTACGCCTTGGAAGTCCTGGCCTGCCCTGCCGCTAGCGTTTTGTCAGAGCGTGTTTTCAGTGCCGCAGGTGAAATCATTACTGATAAACGCACCCGCCTGTCAACTGAAAATGCTGACAGGCTGACTCTGATCAAGATGAACAAGGGTTGGATTGGGCCAGACTTCACCACCAACAAATGACAGCGGAATTTAAATTTTGTTCTGGGAATTTGCCATGTACCTCCACTCACCCATGGGTACACACTTCTGGACTTTGGCTAATCGCTGGACTGCTCCTCCTTCTCCTCATGTGCCACTATGATGACTGTTACAATAGTTAGGCTGTTGTTTCAGGTATACCCCCAGTGGTAAATTTTTTCGCCCATTCTTTTAGAATGGGCATTACAACGACAGGAGACCCACTCCTTTTCAATGGGAAAAATGTTTTGAGGCCCTCATGCATGTCTCTATCCAGGGACAATGTGGAGCCTCCCAATTTTTGGCTGCCCTGCCAAAGGGCTATACTACAATACACCCAATTGAGGTTTACAGGCCCTCCTGCACATCTCTATCTTGGGACAATGTGGAGCCTCCCAATTTTTGGCTGCCCTGCCAAAGGGCTAAACTACAATACACCCACTTCAAGTTTACAGGCCCTCCTGCACGTCTCTATCTTGGGACAATATGGAGCCTCCCAATTTTTGGCTGCCCTGCCAAAGGGCTATACTACAATACACCCAATTGAGGTTTACAGGCCCTCATGCATGTCTGTATGCATGGGTCATTGTGGAGCCTCCCAATTTTTGGCTGCCCTGCCAAAGGGCTATACTACAATACACCCACTTCAGGTTTACAGGCCCTCCTGCACGTCTCTATCCTGGGACAATGTGGAGCCTCCCAATTTTTGGCTGCCCTGCCAAAGGGCTATACTACAATACACCCACTTCAGGTTTACAGGCCCTCCTGCACGTCTCTATCCTGGGACAATGTGGAGCCTCCCAATTTTGGCTGCCCTGCCAAAGGGCTATACTACAATACACCCACTTCAGGTTTACAGGCCCTCTTGCACGTCTCTATCCTGGGACAATGTGGAGCCTCCCAATTTTTGGCTGCCCTGCCAAAGGGCTATACTACAATACGGTTGTGGAGCCCCAAGGGACGTGGGGTACTCGGTACCGGACCGGACGGTGCCGGGGATGTCACAGGTGGCTTGGTCCGGACCGTGTCCCTGGCTCAGCACAATAAATATGGGATTATTTACAGGGGAAATGTCACTCGTGACGCCACCCACTTGGTGCGGCCAGTGATGTGGCCGCCGCTGCTGCAGAACCTCCGGGGGTGATGTGATGGCAACGGAGATGGTATAGTTCCAGTGGGCAGAACTGTATCCCCCGGGGCAGTAAGGGTTAAAGTCTATTGGGGTTATAGATGGTGGAGAAGGGTTAAAGGACACACACTCACGTTTGGTAGACACTGGTGCAATTCTCTTCTTCTCCTGAGGCTGCAGAGCTGACAGGCTTGTAGCAGGGGGAAGCTCTCTGTGCTGAATCTGGAGCAAAGGTCGCAATCAATACACAGACTCACAGTTTTGCTGTTTTCCAAAGCTTTACTGCTGATGTTAGTGCAGATTATAGTCCACGGAGTCTGTATTGGGGCTGAGCTCTCTTCCCCACCCTGTCCGGGGTCGTCAGCGTCCTTGTACTGTACTGTGTGTGTGTCCTGGCTGCTGCGTTTAGCTAAGCTGCTGGGATTCCTCACACCTCTCTCTCTCTGTATTCTGCTGGTACCACTTGGCTAGGCAACTTGAGTCCTCTGTGCTGTGCTGACCCCTCCGTGTTGCTTTGCTCTGGTACTTGGGGGCATCTAGAGATCCCACTGTTCCTGGATTCACTGTGCTGTGGGTGCCAGACACAGTACCGGATCCGGTGTCCGTTGTGTGTGCTCTTCTGGGGCAAGTGATGGTACCACTCCAGCTCCCAGACGTGTTCCTCTGTCTGTAGTTCTCCTGTTCCTATGACCCTTGCTAGGTCTGCACTGAGCTAACTCTGCTCTCAGTGTGTTCTTCACAGCACTACACCGTGCTGTACGGTCTGAGCTCTCCCTCATGAGCAGAAGTATATAAGGAAGCAGGTGGTGCTCCCCCTTCTGGCCCAGAGGTGCTAGTGTTCGTCAGTGTGTAGTGGGGGAGAGAACCCATGTGATGTTATTGTGGCACATTAACCCATGGGGTGCCACACACCCACTTCAGGTTTACAGGCCCTCCTGCACGTCTCTATCCTGGGACAATGTAGAGCCTCCCAATTTTTGGCTGCCCTGCCAAAGGGCTATACTACAATACACCCACTTCAGGTTTACAGGCCCTCCTGCACGTTTCTATCCTGGGACAATGTGGAGCCTCCCAATTTTTGGCTGCCCTGCCAAAGGGCTATACTACAATACACCCACATCAGGTTTACAGGCCCTCATGCACGTCTCTATCCAGGGGCATTGGTGAACCTCCCAATTTTGGACTGCCCTGGCAAAGGGCTATACTACAATACACCCACTTCAGGTTTACAGGCCCTCATGCATGTCTCTATCCAGGGGCATTGGTGAACCTCCCAATTTTGGACTGCCCTGGCAAAGGGCTATACTACAATACACCCACTTCAGGTTTACAGGCCCTCATGCATGTCTCTACCCAGGGGCATTGGTGAACCTCCCAATTTTGGACTGCCCTGGCAAAGGAAAATACTACAATAGACCAAGTTCCTCAAAATGGGCACATTATGTCAAGACAGGGCTTCATGTACGTCTCTTCTCAGGGTCATCGGAGTGCCGCACAATGTTTTCACGTAAAATCTTTCATGTAATCACAAAAAGTAACATACACCAGCTGTATCTCACTATTGGGTATGTGCCCTTAACATTTCCACCCTGAATATTCATTTTGGTGTCATTTTGGAAAGTTTTCTGGTGACTCCGTAAAATTGGCGTGAAACTCGGACAACATTGTTCACAGCTGTGACTTTTGAGTGAGAAATGCTTCCAGGTGTCTTCCCCATGGTGTTGCCATGTCATTTGAGCACTCTTCTGAGACTTTTGTGACATTTTTAGGGTTTCTACATGCTGCTGGCAGTCATTTCATAAAAATACTCGGGTCTCCCATAGGATAACATTGGGCTCAGTACTCGGGCCGAGTACACGAGTATCTCGGGATGCTCGGCCCGAGCTTCGAGCAGCCGAGCATTTTAGTACTCGCTCATCACTAATGGTTATCTCAGAATTATTCCATATCAAGATGAAGGGGAGACCTCTGTGAGGGGATCCGAGCCTTGGGCAGTAGTAGAGGAGAAGGGTTGATACCCCTTAAATCTGCATACTGACAGTGATAGCATATACCACAGAAATGTGGAGTGCTATAGGATAATATATATATCCCCATAATACTTTAATGGAAAACAAGAGAAAGAAATGTAGATCTATATAAAACAATGATTAGTAAGATAATATACATGAGTAGTAACCCCCAAAAAATTATTAGTATGCCAGTTTTAATGTAATATTAAAAGCACTAAAGCACTTTATATTTTCATCTCACTAAAGAGTAAAATTACACTTAATATGGAATTAACTAATGCACAAATAAGATAAAAACCTTTCTAATCTAGTTTACAAGAGATTTGGGTAGGCTATGTACTATAAAAGAAAGGTTTAAAGATATTGGGACGATACAAGAAGTGTTAACAAGGGGGATAAGTGATAAGAACGGACGCTGGGTGTAATAGCATGAAAAACACTACTGCTCATACGCAGGAGTACTAAGATGACCGTGGCCAAACATCCTGCATCCTAGGTAATGGCAGCGTCAGAGAACACTAACGCATGCGCAATACAACTTCCGCAACGCTGGGGGCAGCAGTAACATGCGGTAAGTGTATGAAAACATAATGAATGAACAAATATGATATAATAAGCGACATATGTGCAGATTGGGGGACCAATAGAGTATTTATAAGAATATCCAGGATACATGAGAAAGAAGTAAAGTGTATATGTAGTGACAGGCCCGGCGTCAGCACCCGGCGCACCCGGGCAAGTGTCGGGGTCCGACTGCTTGGAGGGGGCCCACCGGGCCCCTGAGGCTAGGGTCACACTTGCATTGTGACCCTAGCCTGACGCAAGTATTGTCCGCTGCAGCGCAGAGTGTTTAATGCTTTGCGCTGCCAGCAACGGAGCCATAGAAACCCGATGTTTACATTGCCAACCAGTGGTTGCAAGATAAACATCGGGTTTCTATGGGCTCGAGCGCATAGCATTAAACACTATGCGCTGCAGCTGAAAATACTTGCATCAGGCTAGGGTCACAACGCAAGTGTGACCCTAGCCTCAGGGGCCCCTGAGCACACTGCCCCCACAGCCAGGGCCATATCCAGGGGGCAGCTGGGGGGTCATTTTCAGCCTCCTGCAGCACTGGAGGCCTCCCTCCTCCCCCCTACATGGAAACCGACAGAGCCTCACACTCTGGGCTGACAGGACCTGTGATGATGTCAATGGAGGGTGGAGTCAGGGGTCACATGATCAGCTACTCAGTGTATGCAGGACTCTGCTGTGCTGGCCATCATGATGCTCAATTAGGTGAAGTTTATGTGTGGGGTCAGGAGGGATTTACAGTGTGAATGTAGCAGAGGCGAGTGTGTACTAGGTGTATGGAACAGAGCTGAGTGTGTGCGAGGTGTACGGAGTGGAGCCGTCTGTGTACTAGGTGTACGGAGCGGAGCCGTGTGTGTACGAGGGGTATGGAGTGGAGCCCTGTGTGTACGAGGTGTATGGAGCGGAGCCGAGTGTGTACGAGGTGTACGGAGTGGAGCCATGTATGTACGAGGTGTACGGAGTGGAGCTGTGTGTACGAGGTGTACGGAGCAGAGCCGTGTGTGTACGAGATGTACGGAGCGGAGCCCTGTGTGTACGAGGTGTATGGAGCGGAGTTGCCTGTACGAAGTGTACGGAACGAAGCCGAGTTTGTACGAGGTGTATGGAGCAGAGCCGTGTGTGTACGAGGTGTACGGAGCGGAGCCCTGTGTGTACGAGGTGTATGGAGCGGAGCCGGTTGTGTACGAGGGGTATGGAGCAGAGCCGCGTGTGTACGAGGTATGTGTACCAGTGGTAGCCCCCCGCGGATTCCGCTCCCGCTCCTATAGTCCCAGCCGCCTTTGCCAGCAGCATTCTTCTCCAGAGTCTCTTCTGCCACTGTCTGCATTCTGCAGCTCAGCATAGATGGTGTCATCACTGTGCTGATATGTGCAGAGCGACCGAAGGAGACCGGAGTGGCGAGAATAAAGGTGAGGAGAAAGAGAGATCCGGATGGCCAGACACTCCGCTTGGCTGTGGTGCCATCCATATGGCAGTGTGGCTCCATTGAGCTGCTTGCATTATTTGTGCGCTTCAGGATGCTTGCGTATATACTAAGAATCCTCAGACGCACAAAAATGCAACATTTTGCATTTGAAGTGTATTTTTAAAAAGCGCAAGGGAATACAAACGCATTTTAACACGCTCCTAACAATGTGTAATATACTCACAGTCAGAAACAGGTCTTGCTGGTTTCGGCAGTCACTGTTCCTGTAAGGCTGCCTTCACATAGTACCTGTATCTGCCGCATTTTCCGGCTAGCAGCTGCACTTGCTGCACATTTGCGGCAAGCCCCATGCATTGTCTATGGGGCTGGCGGTAAGGCTGCGTTCACACATTGCGTATTTTGCCGCGTTTTTTTACGCGCGCTTTTCAAAATACGCAATGTGCCTTTTGTCTGCCAGCAAAGTGAATGGGAAATTCACTTTGCAGTGCAGACATTGCGTAAAAATACGCAGTGCGTTTTCCGGGAGAAAACGCAGCTCCGTAAACAATTGATATGTCAATTGTTTACGCAGCTACTTCTGCGTATTCTCCCAGAGGGGAGGAAGAATCCAGCTTCCTCCTCCCCTCTGTGACAGCTGTGGCCGCCCCATTAGACTTCACAGTGTGTATTAATACACACTGTGAAGTCTAAATTAAACAAAAGCATGTGTCAGAAAAATAAAAAAGAATGAATACTTCACCTGTCCGACACCTTCTGCCGATGTGCGATCCCCGGTAAAGTCAGATCTCTTCTGACAAGACCTGTGGTGACGTCAGAGGGGGGCGTTCCCGGGCACTCGCGGTCATGTGATACCACATGACCGCGAGCAGCCAATCAGCGATGGGACCGCCCCGGGAACGCCCCCCTCTGACATCACCACAGGTCCTGTGAGAAGACATCTCACTTAGAACCGGACACCGGAGAACGGCAGACGGCACCAGACACCGGGAGAAGGCGTCGGACAGGTGAAGTATTGATTCTTTTTTATTTTTCACACACTTGCTTTTGTTTAATTTAGATTTCACAGTGTTTATTAACACTGTGAAGTCTAATGGGGCGGTCACACATGTCACAGAGGGGAGGAGGAAGCTGGATTCTTCCTCCCTTCTGTGACATCACTGCGCTTTCTGGGGGAAAGAAAGCGCAGTGTGTGAAAGCCCCTGCGTATTTTGCTGCGCTTTTTTGCGCGGCCGAAAAACGCGGCAAAAAGCGCGCGCAAAAAAGCGCAGCAAAATACGCAAATGTGTGAACGTAGCCTAAGTGTGCGGCAATATCTAATCTAATCTAATCTAATCTAATCTAATATATAATTGCCGTAGCTCACTTCCGTCATATTCGGCGCTACTTCCGTCGTCAAAGACGTGGCTGCCTCTCAAAGCCTCACTCGCAATGGCTTTGCGAGTCCTTGCAGAATAGCCTCCACTCTCTGTCAAAGGTTCACTTGCAATGTCTTGGACTCCTAACTCGCAAAGCCTCTCACAATGGCTTTGCGAGTCCGTGCAGAATACGCTCAAGTAACTCGCAAAGCCTCTCACAATGGCTTTGCGAGTCTTCACACAATAGGCTCCACTGTGAGTCAAACCTTCACTTGCAATTGCCGGGACTCCTGACTCGCAAACAGTCTCTCTCTCTCTCCCTTATCTGCTCAGTGACAAAGAGGAGGAGGAGGCAGCTCCAGGAAGAAGCCGACACCGAAGGGAACACACACGGAGGGAGGAATGGAGGGAGAGGGGCAGCAAGCAGGCTCCTGGGGACAACCTCTCCTCACTCAGGTGAACGAAGGGAGAGGGGAAGCAAGCAGCCTCCTGGGGACAACCTCTCCTTACTGAGGTGAACGAAGGAGCTGCAGCCAGGTCACAGAGCAGTGTGTGGCACCACAGCTCCCAGCATGCCATGCCTATCTCTGTCATTACACTGCAGCCAGGTTACTGAGCAGTGTGTGGCACAACAGCTCCCAGCATGCCAGCCCTATCTCTGTCATTACACTGCAGCCAGGTCACAGAGCAGTGTGTGGCACCACAGCTCCCAGCATGCCATGCCTATCTCTGTCATTACACTGCAGCCAAGGTCACAGAGCAGTGTATGGCACAACAGCTCCCAGCATGCCAGCCCTATCTCTGTCATTACACTGCAGCCAGGTCACAGAGCAGTGTGTGGCACAACAGCTCCCAGCATGCCATGCCTATCTCTGTCATTACACTGCAGCCAGGTCACTGAGCAGTGTGTGGCACAACAGCTCCCAGCATGCCATGCCTATCTCTGTCATTACACTGCAGCCAGGTCACTGAGCTGTGTGTGGCACAACAGCTCCCAGCATGCCATGCCTATCTCTGTCATTACGCTGCAGCCAGGTCACAGAGCAGTGTGTGGCACCACAGCTCCCAGGATGCCATGCCTATCTCTGTCATTACACTGCAGCCAGGTCACAGAGCTGTGTGTGGCACAACAGCTCCCAGCATCCCACTCCTATCTCTGTCATTACACTGCAGCCAGGTCACTGAGCTGTGTGTGGCACCACAGCTCCCAGCATCCCACTCCTATCTCTGTCATTACACTGCAGCCAGGTCACTCAGCTGTGTGTGGCACAACAGCTCCCAGCATGCCACTCCTATCTCTGTGATTAGAGCTGTGCCTCTGCCCTCCAGCCTCCGCTCTCCTCTGCCCTCCAGCCTCCGCTCTCCTCTGCCCTCCAGCCTCCCCTGTCCTTTGCCCTCCAGCCTCCGCTCTCCTCTGCCCTCCAGCCTCCGCTCTCCTCTGCCCTCCAGCCTCCGCTCTCCTCTGCCCTCCAGCCTCCACTCTCCTCTACCCTCCAGCCTTCGCTCTCCTCTCCCTGTCCTCTGCCCTCCAGCCTCTGCCCTTCACTCTCCTCTGCCCTCCAGCCTCCGCTCTCCTCTCCCTGTCCTCTGCCCTCCAGCCTCCGCTCTCCTCTCCCTGTCCTCTGCCCTCCAGCCTCCGCTCTCCTCTCCCTGTCCTCTGCCCTCCAGCCTCCGCTCTCCTCTGCCCTCCAGCCTCCGCTCTCCTCTGCCCTCCAGCCTCCACTCTCCTCTGCCCTCCAGCCTCCACTCTCCTCTGCCCTCCAGCCTCCGCTCTCCTCTCCCTGTCCTCTGCCCTCCAGCCTCTGCCCTCCACTCTCCTCTGCCCTCCAGCCTCCGCTCTCCTCTCCCTGTCCTCTGCCCTCCAGCCTCCGCTCTCCTCTCCCTGTCCTCTGCCCTCCAGCCTCCGCTCTCCTCTCCCTGTCCTCTGCCCTCCAGCCTCCGCTCTCCTATCCCTGTTCTCTGCCCTCCAGCCTCCGCTCTCCTCTCCCTGTCCTCTGCCCTCCAGCCTCCGCTTTCCTCTCCCCTGTCCTCTGCCCTCCAGCCTCTGCTCTCCTCTCCCTGTCCTCTGCCCTCCAGCCTCCACTCTCCTCTCCCTGTTCTCTGCCCTCCAGCCTCCGCTCTACTCTCAGCTCTACCCTGCCCTCCAGCCTCTGCTCTACCCTGCCCTCCAGCCTCCGCTCTCCTCTGCCCTCCAGCCTCCGCTCTCCTCTGCCCTCCAGCCTCCGCTCTCCTCTGCCCTCCAGCCTCCGCTCTCCTCTGCCCTCCAGCCTCCGCTCTCCTCTGCCCTCCAGCCTCCGCTCTCCTCTCCCTGTCCTCTGCCCTCCAGCCTCTGCTCTCCTCTCCCGGTCCTCTGCCCTCCAGCCTCCGCTCTTCTCTCCCTGTCCACTGCCATCCAGCCTCCGCTCTCCTCTCCCTGTCCTCTGCCCTCCAGCCTCCGCTCTCCTCTCCCTGTCCTCTGCCCTCCAGCCTCTGCTCTCCTCTGCCCTCCAGCCTCCCCTGTCCTTTGCCCTCCAGCCTCCGCTCTCCTCTGCCCTCCAGCCTCCGCTCTCCTCTGCCCTCCAGCCTCCGCTCTCCTCTGCCCTTCAGCCTCCGCTCTCCTCTGCCCTCCAGCCTCCGCTCTCCTCTGCCCTCCAGCCTCCGCTCTCCTCTGCCCTCCAGCCTCTGCTCTCCTCTGCCCTCCAGCCTCCGCTCTCCTCTCCCTGTCCTCTGCCCTCCAGCCTCCGCTCTCCTCTCCCTGTCCTCTGCCCTCCAGCCTCCGCTCTCCTCACCCCTCCATATGCAATGTACAGTATGTGTATATATCTGTGTATGTAGGCACTTCCGTCACTTTGTCCGCACTTCCCTCAACTTTCTACACACACACACACACACACACACACACACTTCGCTATACTTACCACCGGGCCTGCGTCCGCTGCCTGGATCCTCAGTCGACATGTTGCCGCCCCCGAACTACTAGATCCAATATAGCGTCCAAGATGTCTCGCCAAACTACCCGGATGACATATTGAATCCAGTCGTCCGAAGGGCGGCCACATGTCAACTCAGGATCCAGGCGGCGGGGAAGAAGCAGGGTCGGTGGTAAGTATAGCGGAGTGTGTGTATGTGTGTGTGTTTGTGCTGACCACTCTGCCCACGCTGCTGCGCTGACCACTCTGCCCACGGCGCTGCGCTGACCACTCTGCCCACGGCGCTGCGCTGACTACTCTGCCCACGGCACTGCGCTGACCACTCTGCCCACGGCGCTGCGCTGACCACTCTGCCCACAGCGCTGCCCTGACCACTCTGCCCACGGCGCTGCCCTGACCACTCTGCCCACGGCGCTGCCCTGACCACTCTGCCCACGGCGCTGCCCTGACCACTCTGCCCATGGCGCTGCCCTGACCACTCTGCCCACGGCGCTGCCCTGACCAATCTCACCGCACTCACTGCTAACAACTGAGCCACCGCACTCACTGCTAACCACTGAGCCATCGCACTCACTGCTAACCACTGAGCCACCGCACTCACTGCTAACTACTGAGCCACCACACTCACTGCTAACCACTGAGCCACCGTATACTGTGCTACCCACAGAGCCGCCTGTATACACACAATTCATTTCACCGCACTCCCGTAACTATTAGTAAATAAACTAAATATGGATTCTAGACTACCCGAATCTTTAGAATCGGGCTCACAGCTATACAATATAATGGAGCACACATTCCCTTCTATATAATATAACGGGGCACACATTACCTTCCATATAATATAATGGACCACACATTGCCTTCCATATAATATAATGGAGAACACATTGCCTTCCATATAATATAATGGGCCACACATTGCCTTCCATATAATATAATGGACCACACATTGCCTTCCATATAATATAATGGGGCACACATTGCCTTCCATATAATATAACGGGGCACACATTCCCTTCCATATAATATAATGGAGTAAAAAAAATCCCTGGTCTGTGGAGCGCTAGGGCTAGAGATAAATGGCACTAGGGTTATTTTAGAAATGGTTTCTTTATTAACCTCTTACAGGCCACTACGCGTTTCTGCAGCAGAGCGCTGCCTTCATCAGGTGATGGCAGCGCTCTGCTGCAGAAACGCCAGGGATTTTTTTACTCTCAGCTTCTTGCACTTGTGCACACCTGGCAAGAGCAGCTCTGGACAAGAGATACCATTAATCCTAGATCCTGAGTTCCATGACCTAACAATACAACACGGTCACCGTTGTAGGACCTGTGGTGACATCAATCCGGTCATTGATCGCGGCAGGAGTTGGAGCTCCCGGAGCAACTTTCGGTGCCTCCACTATACCTCCAGGCGGAGGTGGATTCACAGGCGTAAGACCGCAGTTGTGCAGGGCTGCACAACCACCTCTGGAGAGTGGCTACACAGCCCTGGGCCTAAATCCACTTTAAAACTTTCTTCACATGCGCTCCCACCCCCTCCCCCCTTTTTGTCTTGCATATAATATAATGGGGCACACATTGCCTTCCATGCCTTCCATATAATAAAATGGAGAACACATTGCCTTCCATACAATATAATGGACCACACATTGCCTTCTATCTATTATATAATCACGAATGGGTTTTTTTGCCCCCTCTGAGTCCACACGCGCTGCGAGTCAGCGTGGTCATGTGGATACGCCCGAAGCATTGGCCGCGCAGCGGCCATTGCGAGCAGTTCTAAGGCGACTCGCTATGCCCGCGCAGCGGGCATGGCGAGTCACCTTAGCAGGGCGAAGCATTGGCCGCGAAGCGGCCATTGCGAGTCAGAGACTCGCTCTTCTAGAATCCCGATGCATGTGCATCGGGCACCCAGCTAGTATAATATAATGGAGAACACATTCCCTAAGTTCCATATAATATAATGGGCCACACATTGCCTTCCATATAATATAACGGGGCACACATTCCCTTCCATATAATATAATGGGCCACACATTGCCTTCCATATAATATAATGGAGAACACATTGCCTTCTATATAATATAATGGGCCACACATTGCCTTCCATATAATATAATGGGCCACACATTGCCTTCCATATAATATAATGGGCCACACATTGCCTTCCATATAATATAATGGACCACACATTGCCTTCCATATAATATAATGGACCACACATTGCCTTCTATATAATATAATGGAGAACACATTGTCTTCCATCTATTATATAATTGCCATAGCGACTTCCGTCGCACACGCCGCTACTTCCGTGGCTTTGTTCGTGGGCGCACAGCGCCCACACGACTCACTCGCAATACCCGCGAAGTGGACATTGCGAGTCGTTGCAGCAGCCCGAGCAATGCCCGCGAAGCGGCCATTGCTCGCGGCCGCAATGCCCACTGCTCGGCCCTGAACCCCGCCAGAAGCCCCACGTACACCCCGCCGAGCTATGCCCGCGAAGCGGCCATTGCTCGGCCCTGCACCCCGCACCGCGAGCAATGCCCGCGCAGCGACCATTGCTCGCCCCTGAACCCCACCAGGAGCACCAAGGTAGCCGCCCAGCTACAGACATCGGCACAGACAAAGCGGCGGACCCACGTTGATATCCACCATACAAACATATGTACTTAATCCAATTGTTCCATGATATCTTTCCATTATTATTTTAAACTCTTAATAAATAAACTATACACAGATTCTAGAATCCCGATGCAATCGCATCGGGCTCACAGCTAGTATATATATATTATAGTCCGCGATATGTACTAAAGGGGGCCCACTGAGACTTTTTCGCCTGGGCCCACAGAAACCTGGAGCTGGCCCTGTGTAGTTATTTATTAAGATATAGAAAGAGGATTAGTTAAAAATGTAATCAGAGTATGTATTTAACAGAAAGGATTATGACTGTACATGCAAATGATTATGTAAACATGTAAACAGGATGTATAAAGAGCCCAGCATTTGCAGAGGGTGCTTGCTGGAAGAAGGTCTGAGGACCAAAACGTCCACCACTTAGATGCCTGAAGGCCATTAAAGGCAATATACATCGCTTGTGGAGTGCTGCAGTCGTTATTTGGTCTGTATATATACCTAATATATAATTGCCATAGCGCACTTCCGTCATATTCGGCGCCACTTCCGTCGTCGTGGACGTGGCTGCCAAACATACGGAAGTGCGTTAGGGACACACACACACACACACACACACTCTCACACACACACACACACACACACTCACATACCCACACACACACACACACTCACATACACAAACACACACTCACATACACACACACACACACACACCAGTATACTTACCCCGCCGCCGCTCCGCCCACCTCGCGCGGCTCCTGCCATGGCTCCGCCCACCTCTCGGGGCTCCCGGCATGGCTCCTCCCACCTCGCGGGACTCCCGCCATGGCTCCGCCCACCTAGCCTGCGCTGACCACAGAGCCTCTTTCCTCCGCTGACCACAGAGCCTCCTTCCTGCGCTGACCACAGAGCCTCCTTCCTGCGCTGACCACAGAGCCTCCTTCCTGCGCTGACCACAGAGCCTCCTTCCTGCGCTGACCACAGAGCCTCCTTCCTGCGCTGACCACAGAGCCTCCTTCCTGCGCTGACCACAGAGCCTCCTTCCTGCGTGGACCACAGAGCCGCCGTCCTCTGCTGACCACAGAGCCCCTGTCCTCTGCTCACCACAGAGCCGCCGTCCTCTGCTGACCACAGAGCCGCCGTCCTCTGCTGACCACAGAGCCGCCGTCCTCTGCTGACCACAGAGCCCCCGTCCTCTGCTGACCACAGAGCCCCCGTCCTCTGCTGACCACAGAGCCGCCGTCCTCTGCTGACCACAGAGCCGCCGTCCTCTGCTGACCACAGAGCCGCCGTCCTCTGCTCACCACAGAGCCGCCGTCCTCTGCTGACCACAGAGCCGCCGTCCTCTGCTGACCACAGAGCCGCCGTCCTCTGCTGACCACAGAGCCCCCGTCCTCTGCTGACCACAGAGCCCCCGTCCTCTGCTGACCACAGAGCCGCCGTCCTCTGCTGACCACAGAGCCGCCGTCCTCTGCTGACCACAGAGCCGCCGTCCTCTGCTCACCACAGAGCCGCCGTCCTCTGCTGACCACAGAGCCGCCGTCCTCTGCTGACCACAGAGCCGCCGTCCTCTGCTGACCACAGAGCCGCCGTCCTCTGCTGACCACAGAGCTGCCGTCCTCTGCTGACCACAGACCCGCCGTCCTCTGCTGACCACAGAGCCGCCGTCCTCTGCTGACCACAGAGCCGCCGTCCTCTGCTGACCACAGAGCCGCCGTCCTCTGCTGACCACAGAGCCTCCTTCCTGCACTGACCACTCGACCACAGAGCCTCCTTCCTGCGCTGACCACAGAGCCGCCGTCCTCTGCTGACCACAGAGCCTCCTTCCTGCGCTGACCACAGAGCCCCCGTCCTCTGCTGACCACAGAGCCCCCGTCCTCTGCTGACCACAGAGCCGCCGTCCTCTGCTGACCACAGAGCCGCCGTCCTCTGCTGACCACAGAGCCGCCGTCCTCTGCTGACCACAGACCCGCCGTCCTCTGCTGAACACAGAGCCTCCTTCCTGCGCTGACCACAGAGCCGCCGTCCTCTGCTGACCACAGAGCCTCCTTCCTGGGCTGACCACAGCCTCCTTCCTGCGCTTACCACAGACCCGCCGTCCTCTGCTGACCACAGACCCGCCGTCCTCTGCTGACCACAGAGCCTCCTTCCTGCGCTGACCACTCTGCCTCCTTCCTGCGCTGACCACAGAGCTGCCGTCCTCTGCTGACCACAGACCCGCCGTCCTCTGCTGACCACAGAGCCGCCGTCCTCTGCTGACCACAGAGCCCCCGTCCTCTGCTGACCACAGAGCCCCCGTCCTCTGCTGACCACAGAGCCCCCGTCCTCTGCTGACCACAGACCCGCCGTCCTCTGC
Organism: Allobates femoralis; assembly: GCA_033576535.1. Classification (NCBI taxonomy): domain Eukaryota; kingdom Metazoa; phylum Chordata; class Amphibia; order Anura; family Aromobatidae; genus Allobates; species Allobates femoralis. Next base: position 142,259,784 of record JARQOC010000010.1, read on the forward strand.
TGACCACAGACCCGCCGTCCTCTGCTGACCACAGAGCCGCCGTCCTCTGCTGACCACAGAGCCGCCGTCCTCTGCTGACCACAGAGCCGCCATCCTCTGCTGACCACAGACCCGCCGTCCACTGCTGACCACAGAGCCTCCTTTCTGCGCTGACCACAGAGCCGCCGTCCTCTGCTGACCACAGAGCCTCCTTCCTGTGCTGACCACAGAGCCTCCTTCCTGTGCTGACCACAGAGCCTCCTTCCTGCAATGACCACTCGACCACAGAGCCTCCTTCCTGCGCTGACCACAGAGCCGCCGTCCTCTGCTGACCACAGAGCCTCCTTCCTGCGCTGACCACAGAGCCGCCATCCTCTGCTGACCACAGAGCCTCCTTCCTGCACTGACCACTCGACCACAGAGCCTCCTTCCTGCGCTGACCACAGACCCGCCGTCCTCTGCTGACCACAGACCCGCCGTCCTCTGCTGATCACAGAGCCCCCGTCCTCTGCTGACCACAGAGCCCCCGTCCTCTGCTGACCACAGAGCCCCCCTCCTCTGCTGACCACAGAGCCCCCGTCCTCTGCTGACCACAGAGCCCCTGTCCTCTGCTGACCACAGAGCCCCCGTCCTCTGCTGACCACAGAGCCCCGTCCTCTGCTCACCACAGATCCGCCGTCCTCTGCTGACCACAGAGCCACCGTCCTCTGCTGACCACAGAGCCGCCGTCCTCTGCTGACCACAGAGCCGCCGTCCTCTGCTGACCACAGAGCCGCCGTCCTCTGCTGACCACAGAGCCGCCGTCCTCTGCTGACCACAGAGCCGCCGTCCTCTGCTGACCACAGAGCCGCCGTCCTCTGCTGACCACAGAGCCGCCGTCCTCTGCTGACCACAGAGCCTCCTTCCTGCGCTGACCACAGAGCCTCCTTCCTGCGCTGACCACAGAGCCTCCTTCCTGCGCTGACCACAGAGCTTCCTTCCTGCGCTGACCACTCGACCACAGAGCCTCCTTCCTGCGCTGACCACAGACCCGCCGTCCTCTGCTGACTACAGAGCCTCCTTCCTGCGCTGACCACTCTGCCTCCTTCCTGCGCTGACCACAGACTCGCCGTCCTCTGCTCACCACAGAGCCGCCGTCCTCTGCTCATTACAGACCGGCCGTCCTCTGCTGACCACAGACCCGCCGTCCTCTGCTGACCACAGACCCGCCGTCCTCTGCTGACCACAGACCCGCTGTCCTCTGCTGACCACAGACCCGCCGTCCTCTGCTGACCACAGACCCGCCGTCCTCTGCTGACCACAGACCCGCCGTCCTCTGCTGACCACAGACCCGCCGTCCTCTGCTGACCACAGAGCCCCCGTCCTCTGCTGACCACAGAGCCCCCGTCCTCTGCTGACCACAGAGCCCCCGTCCTCTGCTGACCACAGAGCCCCCGTCCTCTGCTGACCACAGACCCGCCGTCCTCTGCTGACCACAGACCCGCCGTCCTCTGCTGACCACAGACCCGCCGTCCTCTGCTGACCACAGACCCGCCGTCCTCTGCTGACCACAGACCCGCCGTCCTCTGCTGACCACAGACCCGCCGTCGTCTACTGACCACAGACCCGCCGTCCTCTGCTGACCACAGAGCCTCCTTCCTGCGCTGACCACAGACCCGCCGTCCTCTGCTGACCACAGACCCGCCGTCCTCTGCTGACCACAGACCCGCTGTCCTCTACTGACCACAGACCCGCCGTCCTCTACTGACCACAGACCCGCCGTCCTCTGCTCACCACAGAGCCGCCGTCCTCTGCTCACCACAGAGCCGCCGTCCTCTGCTGACCACAGAGCCGCCCTCCTCTGCTGACCACAGAGCCGCCCTCCTCTGCTGACCACAGAGCCGCCGTCCTCTGCTG